>JACEFZ010007399.1:242500-711128 GCA_014155875.1 Cepaea nemoralis
TGTCTCTCTCTGTCTCTCTCTCTCTCTCTCTGTCTCTCTCTCTCTCTCTCTCTCTCTCTCTCTCTCTCTCTCTCTCTCTCTCTCTCTCTCTCTCTCTCTCTCTCTCTCTCTCTCTCTAACACACAAACCTGCCCACCCAGCCCACATCCACCTCTGTCTTCATACTTGAGATTATGGATCTATAAGCTCTATTCTGCTCATACACATCATGATGTATGGGTTTGGTTAACTTCTCAGCCACCTGCTGCTGTGTACAGACTGCCTGTGTTCAAATCTGTTATCACCCTTGAATATTCACCCCCACACACCCACTACTGTTTAACCCTGCACTAGTACAGCCAGCTTCACAGTTTGCCACCTCTCTTATGTCATTAGTTAGCATGTGTTAGTTGTTTCATTATGTGCTCAATTAGGAAGTGAATCACTGGGGTTTTCCTTTCTTTTAAGCATAAATATTGGGGGCTGCGTGGTCTCGAGGTATGGTGTCCGCCTCGAGTACTGGAGGTCTCGGGCTCAAGCCCTGGTGAGGACCGGGATATTTTTCACATGGACCTCTAGTAATAAAATTTCCCCTGGTCTCTGGGTAGTGAGATCGGACGACTGTGTGTATTGTTGCGCACGTAAAAAATCCCTTGGCAGTTGAAAATCGAAAAAGAGTAGCCTAACGGCGCTGCCCGGGCAAAATTTTGAGTTACAATTCTACCCAAAGTATTTCAGGATCCTCGCTGGTGCTATGGAGTTCGTGCACTGAGCTGAGATTCTTCAGACTCAGGTTTGAGTTAGGAGGAGAATGGAGCACTTATGGGTTACACCCGTGTACGTGATGTTGATTCATCGACTAAACTAGGCATAATTAGTCACATTGCTCAATAGACAATCAAAATGTAGCCGACTGTAATAGAGCAGTGGAAATATCATTTAGTCTTTGAGGATCTTTGCTGTGTTTGAGATGTGGTTTGTTGAAGCAGTCCAACTGAAAACTATCATCATCATGTGCTATGTCAGTAAGGGTGAGCAGTCTGTTTGCCATCTCACACAACTACCAAAGTCTGGGGTCAGGTCTGTGCTCATGTCCTCATTATGCCGTGTTGCTAAGCCATCCAGATATTTATCTCTTTGTCTTCCTTTTTCTCTTTTCCCATCGAGTTTGCCAGCTGTCTCGGCTTGTATAAAGTTTATTTCTCCTTATAACATACCCAAAAAATAGTGCTTGGTTCAAATAGTGGGGATTTGTTTTTACTTAACCACATGGCTCTGGTGTCAATCTAGCTTTAAAAAATGGCTACTAGAAAATATTCTGGAAAGTTAGAAGCAGCCAGTGTGATACCGACCACGTCACCATCAAGTGCTGATTAAATACAAATATGGCTCTAGTCGCTATCTTCCAATACGGGCATATAACATGAGACATGGTCTTCAACTCTTTAACTAACCAAGTTTAGCAGCTATCTCCAATATGGGCACACAGCGTGGCTCATGGTCTTCATCTTTTTAACTAACCAAGTTTAGCAGCTATCTACAATATGGGCACATAACATGGAACGTGATCTTCAACTTTTTAACTTACCAAGTTTCCACCATGGGAAACGTTGTGTAGTGGTTAGTGCACTCATCTACAAACAGTGGTAACGGGTTCATTCCCCAGCTAACATTTGTTTTTTTACTAGTGCAGCTCTGGGGGATATTCAACCTTAAATTAAATGTGTCGCACAGATTTACCTAGAAAATTAAAGGCCGCCAACATATTGTCACATTATCCACATGTGCTGTTAGATCATCAAAAGTTTCGGCCTGGTGCCTTGCTTTCCATAATCATTAATGGCATGTAGCATGCCAATTGGCTTAATTCACTTCAGACAGATTATTATATCAATTGCAGTGTCTTAATACGACAATGACCATTTATTGTTGCTGGCCTTAGTTGGACTGACAGAGTAACTAACGACTGCCTGAAAAAGGCTAATGAAACTAAAACATTATGTGCAACAATAAGAAAGAGTCAAGCAGCTTTCTTTGATCATGTGATGAGAAGAGAGGCATTGGTGAACATCGTGACAACTAGAAAGATCAAGGGGAAGAGAGGCAGAGGCAGACAAAGAGAAATGATGCTAGATGGATTGAGAGAGTGGCATGGAGGAATATGATCAGCAAAGTTTATCCAGAACACCAGAGACTGAGATCTGTGGAGAGGCATGAACACAGGGCACATGATGATAATGATGATCCTTAGTTGTGTTGCCTTTTGTATAAAAATGCATTCTCTCTTCTTGTATCAAACAGGAATGACCAATGCCGAAGTCCTGCACCAGGTGGAGCATGGCTATCGCATGCCCTGCCCACAGGGCTGCCCCAAGGCACTGTATGAAATCATGTTGGACTGTTGGCGCAAGGAGGAGATTGAGCGGCCAACGTTTGAAACCCTGCAGTGGAAGCTGGAAGAGTTCTTCTCAATGGATCCCAAAGAATATAGAGAAGCATCATTTATAAGATAGATTCAGCTTGCTTTATTTGAAAAGGAGAGAAAGTATCTTGTATTTATTGTCCGATACCTAGTTAGAAAGCTAAATTTGTATTTTTATTTTACATATTCGTTGACTGATGCTCATAGATTTATATGTGAATTTAGTGTAATGCTGATTGACATCATTGTTTGTTTTATTTAATTGTTGTCATGACAGTTGTAAGTAGCTGTTAGTTTTTGTTGTGGACATATAGTAACAATGTTTCTTTATATGGAAATGTAACATTTTCGATGTTAGATCAAGGTCAACTTTCCAACAAGTGTAACTATCTTTTACAGTTAGTTTTTAGAACAATTATAATCTGTAACCTTTTGTAAATTTGCAGCATTTGTAATTTTTATTCTGTAAATAAATTGTCATTGTTTCTTTTAAAATGTGTTGTGTGTATGGCTAATAGTCAAATATGTGAAATATTATGTATGTATGTGCCATTGACAAAATTAGTAGTGCTGTAGAGTGGCGGTGCCAGAATAGAAGTCCGACTGATGTTAGAAGAAGTGTACGGGGAGAGAAGTATTGTGGGTGAGATAGCTATGTTGTTTCTGTAAAGTTTCATTTCTCTTGGTGTGTTTAAGAGCAGGTAGCAGTTTGAACATAGCCATGGTAACATAGTGGATAGCACGCTTGCTTTCCAAGATTATAGTCGTTTTTGTTTTTTTTAGGGTGCTCACTCGCTTTGAACCCATGCATAGTCCATACACACTACTTCTAGTGGCACTGGACTCCTTTTTTGCATGTGTATTAGATTTTCCTATTACCAGTGTCCCTCACCATCAGGTGAACCCACTCCGTCTGCAGAGGTACTTGTAATTTACATCCCCAAGTCGAGGACAAGAAGTCAACATTTTAGTCCAGTTGTCTGGTGTAGGGATTGAACCCGTTACCTCAGCATCAGCATACAGGATGTTTACAAACGCGAGTTCTTATCCAAGAACTTTGTATCCATTCAAGCATGCTGACCTCCGATTATAGTCTTGATTTCAAACCCTAGCAGTGGCTGGATGACTTCTCCTGACCACTACGGACATACAGCGAATCAGCTGAAGAGTACAGGTGTGCCTTTGAATGCAAGTTACGGAAGAGTATTTAAAATGCATTGTATGAAAGGGAGAAGAAACATCTATTCATCTCAATAGTGAACTCATTATTAAAGAAGATTGGTTATTATGAAAATAAAATTGAGAAAAATATACTTTTTTGGGCATGTATGTCTAGAAAATGTATTTATGGCAGAACGTGTACCGGCAAAGTGGAGAACAGGAAGCTTACAGCGTACATTAATTCAAGATGTGATAGATAATTTACACATGACAGCAACAGAGGCATCTGGTTTAGATAGACATTTTGAAAGTGGGGAGAGGTTTCTGCACAAAACAAACAATTGGATGATGATAATGGCTGTGGGATGATCCAACCTGATGAAATGGATACCGGATAATGTTCAGAGTTGGCTGAAAAAGAAAATGGAAGTGCAAGAAGTGGAAGGCAAACTGCTCCCTCCTTAATAGGAAAGTAAAAAAAAAATAGATTTGTGTAACTCCTGCAAAAAAGTGAGATATACTAAACACAGACACAGTGTGCATACCTTACGATGGACTCCATAATGTTGAACATAAATAACGGGGAAATTTTTTTAAAAAAACAATAAAATTGTAAACGTTGGACTGAGGGAATAACAGAATCCATGGGAATGTCGATATACGAAGCCCATAACCGGGCACTCTCACGAAGTTTATACTTCACCTCGACACCGCAAGGTACAAGAGGAACATGATGAGAATAAAATTTTTAAAAATAAAAATAAGTATACTATGACACGATGAATGTTTTCATTATACTAATCTCCATCAGGAATGAAAGAGTACAAACAAATCTAAAGAAAAACATGAAATTATAAAATTTAATAATATTAAAACACAAATCCTGAATTGCTGGGAATGCAACGCAGAAGGTCAGTTCAGTTCAGTTGTGAAAAGACCTTTCATCATCAGATAGCAGGTCCTTTGCAGAATGACCCTCGCAAGAATGACCACTGGAAAGATTCTGCATGTGCCAGGCCCGCTGGAAAGATTCTATGTGTGCCAGATCTACTGGAAAGATTCTACTTGTGCCAAATCCACTGGAAAGATTCTATGTGTGCCAGATCTACTGGAAAGATTCTGTGTGTGCCAGATCCACTGGAAAGATTCTACTTGTGCCAAATCCACTGGAAAGATTCTGCTTGTGCCAAATCCACTGGAAAAATTCTCCATTCTGTGCCAGTTCTCCTGCCTCATGCATTGTCATGCCCAGGATGTCTTTAATGTGCTGAGTCGTCTGTCGTGTTGCATTACCCCTGCTTCTCCTTCCAGGAACCATGCCTTCCATTAGCTTTGTTTAGCAGTTAGAAACAATTAGTGAGTCACTTTTATGAGTTTATTATGAAAGTTAAGTTGTTCGATGTGTAAATGAGAAATCTGCTCATGAAATGTCACTAATAAGTAGGATGATTTCAGTTTGATTTAACAGATCTGCTGGTTCCTACTTCTAGGAAGTTTAAGATCTGGTTGTATGCATACAAAGAAAGCATAAATACCTAGAGAATTTGGAGTTGCTCAGAGAAGTTCAGTGTTGGATAATGTCTGTTAAGGTAAATTAAAAGCATGAGTAAGGACCTTGAGAGATGTGTGCAATGCTGCCATAATTCTCACATAATATTTTGGTTCTGTTTTTAATTAATCATATTTTTCAACACTTTTGTAGTACTGATGTAGTTTTCTGTCTCGTTTCAATTAATTATGTGACCGGTAGACTGTCTTAGGTTGACTGTCTGAGTTATTTTTAGGCTGGCAGTTGTAGCACTACAACCTATATACGTTTGAACCTAGGTTTAGTGTAAATTTTCACAGATCAAAATTGTTCTACATATGTTGAATTGGTATATTGTATGTCAATAACTGAATTTCTGATCATTAAATACTCACATTTTGCAAATGGGTTGATGAAGTATTTGGTGCCAAAAATCTAATCCTGTCATTTAATTCATAAAGGCCAGGCTAATTTTGTAACTTATTGTAAATATTATTTTAAAAAATCTGTTTGTAATTATTGAAAGAAGAGTTTATTTTAGTTGAGAACTGACATCACAGCACTCAGGACATTCCCATGCATGCTCTGTCCTCAACTGCAACAGCCAGTGAAGAGTCCCAATACTAATTGTACCAGCAGCAGTCTGATTATGTGTCCATCTGGCCTTGTAGTTTTTAGTGTCAACCAGATCCTCTGGTCACTCCCTGCAGCACCATTCTCTCCAAGCTGTGATCTCTCACCATTCTCTCTTCTTCTCTTCACTCTCACTTTGCTGGCTGTTGAAGATGAAATCGAGCACAGAGCACAACCTGTGTAGCTCCGGCGATGATTCTTATGTATTGTTTCCATGCTGAAAAAAAAAGACAAAACTAGTAATATTATTTTGAATCTTAGAGATCCAAATTTATGTCTTCATATCTAAAGTTAATTTGTAAGGACACTAAAATCTTGATGTGATTATGGACGCTGTGCCAAGTGCTACACAATTACATTAGTTAGAAACATTATGTTTGGCAAGATGCTGTAATGTTACTTTAACTCTTTCTATGCCATGCAGTTACTACTGAAAGTAATAAGTTCGTGGCAGAATATTATAGCATGTATCATTCTGGTGTTGGTGTATGTGGCAGAATATTATAGCATGTATCATTCTGGTGGTGGCGTTTGTGGCCAAATATAGCATGTATCATTCTGGTGTCAGCTTATGTGGCAGAATATTATAGCATGTTTCATTCTGGTGTCAGCTTATGTGGCAGAATATTATAGCATGTTTCATTCTGGTGTCAGCTTATGTGGCAGAATATTATAGCATGTATCATTCTGGTGTTGGCGTATGTGGCAGAATATTATAGCATGTATCATTCTGGTGTTGGCGTATGTGGCAGAATATTATAGCATGTTTCATTCTGGTGTTGGCATACGTGGCAGAATATTATATCATGTATCATTCTAGTGTTGGCGTCTGTGGCAGAATATTATAGCATGTATCATTCTGGTGTTGGAATATGTGGCAGAATATTATAGCACGTCTTGTAAAGAACATGCAACTAACTTTTTATGGTTCTGGAATGCACATGTCAGTGCTACAGAATTTGTACACTTTATAGAGATTCTCCTTGTGTGATCTACGAGGGGGCTTCAAATAAAAGCCTTAAATGTGTGTTTGTGTGTGCTTGAATATATTCTGAAAAAGTACAGAACAAATGTATAATTTTTCGATGTAGTCACCACTGCATTCAATGCAAATCCTCCAGTGCCGATAAAGTGCTGGATTCCTCTAGAAAAAAAAATTCTCTGGGGTCACTACTGTGTGCCTGACGCGGTCATGAACAGTCTGTCACATAAGTCATGCCATTTTGAAACTTCCTACTCCACTCATACATTTGCTGGACTGTCAGGCATGCATCACCATACTGGATCTTCATTCGCCGATGAATTTCTATAGGTTTCACCCCTTCACTTATCAAAAATGGATAACAGAACACTGCTCCACTTTGGTGCATGTTAAAAGTGGGGTGGTCATCTTTAAACTGTCCTTATGACATCACTGTGTTCGTCTGCACCATGATGTCATGTGCATAACACTCTTGACATCCTTAACAAAAATATTAACAGGTTACAAGACAATGGCATGGTTATTGTAATTTCTGTCATATCATTATTCATCATATGTTTTTGTTTGAAGCCCCCTTGTATATGCAGAAGCTTAAGCACTTATGGAAGTAACGAGGTGAAAGTGAGCCGGTAGAAAAGCTACCATTGATAGATTATGTTGGTGTATTTCACCTCATTGTTTTTATCATCTTAGGATTTATCTATCTAGTGGTCTTTTCACAGTCTTCCTTTAGTACTTACAAGTGCCTGTATTATTATTAATGTACAAAGATGGAATAATAAAGTATAGAACAGGGGTCATGGAAGATGATTAGCTATATAAAAGAAATACATTATAGCAGTAAATAGTACAGTCAGAACATTTAATCAGGTTGCCACTTGTACCATCAGCTTGTGAGCTCTTCGTTGGCTGCTGAAGGAGGAGATGGGGTGGTTGTTTGAATGTCTCGAGTGCAGTGATGGTGAGTTTATGATTTCTAGGGGTTGTCGCCTTTTCTAATGGATCAGACATCATCACCCGGGAAGGTTAACCCGGTCAACAAATGCCCGCAGAAGTCGGATGTGTCGGCCTAACGGCGCAAGAACGCAGCTCTGCTGTAAACAGGCACAACGCAATCACGTCCGAAAAAAAACTCCGGATGAACGAAGAAGAAGAAGACATCATCAGAGCTATAAGAGATGCTGGATGGACAGGTGACTTTAAGGAAACCTGCTTCCTCGGAGATGGGAGTGAAGCGGGGAGTCTCCAGACAAGAATATTTTGTCAAGAGTGCAAGACATTTAAATAACCAACACGGAACTGGTAGAATCAGTCGTTATACACTGGCGTAGATGTTAAGGAGGAGATCGGAATACCTATGGACCTGCTCTGGAGTGTGATGATGATGATTCTTACTAATCACTAATCAGTAAATGATTGGAAGCACAAGAGGCAGATGATTGTGGATAGACTTCTTGTGTAGTACAATTTTTTGCCAGCATAAAAGCTTTGAGACAGGTATGACAAGTCAGGGGAGTTAACCCAGAAACATGCTTGCTGAATAAACAAGGTTATCTCCATCTGATCCATGGTTGACTCCTTTGCCCTCACTGTAGCAGACTTCAAGGCCCCTGAAGGTCTAACCAGCCATCTTTAAACTTACCTTCCGGAATTGACATATATGGTGACCTTTGGTAATGATGAACAGACAAAATTGTAGACTTAACAACATTATTACAGTGAAAGGAGTACGCCAGTGACATAAACTGCTGATATATAAATGAGGTGATAACTCTGCTTTTCTTGGTCTGGCTTACATCTCTTGGCGTAAGTGCAATAATCAATTTATGTTACTGATTTTCGAGTTTACACATATGCTCGTTTGATTTAGTTTGCCTTTTAATGTTTCAGAAGATGATTTTGTGAATGTTTCATATATCGGTTCATGCGATGTCATTTTATATCGTCCAGTTTATTTGGAGTCAGGCAGTAATAATATCAGTAAACTAATATTCTGGAGAAATATGGTTCCTGTTAGATTTTGATTCCACTTCTCCTTATTGTATGGGACAGGTAGGTCTGCAGCAGTGTGCCTTGTCCTGATCCCGGTGTTTTGGTTTTTACTTTCTCCCAGAAAAATCTCCAGTATCCATGTTATGAAAGGTCAAATAGGGGAATTTACTATACTGCACCAGAATTTACCCTGTCTGGCTTGGTCACTCTTTGCTGAATAGTAAGCCACCTACCCATAGCATCGCACAAAGAACAAACTCTGTAGATCCAGTGATGACCCCTGGAAGTCTTCAACAAAAATTACACTGAGAGTCTAAATAAGGCAGAGGTTCATAGAGAGAATTAATGTTGGATGGTCTAACGTGGTAGCGTGGAGGAATAACCTCAATAGAACTGATCAAAACACGGGAACTAGATCGGTGGAAAGACACAAGTACACCATTTGACAGGTCACATAATGCTGATATGTCAGCCCTTTTTCCTTGGTATAGTTTGAAACAAAATGTGCAGAAATGATCATACAGTCACGTTTCTTTGAGAAGAGCAAGTTATCTACTGTTAAGCGAGCTGCAGGAATCAGAAGCTGTCAATAACCACATGTATACAAAATTTAATTAGTGAATTGGCCCTGTGCACATGGGGATTAGCACCGCTGACAACAGATCACATACTCCAAGACTGCCCAAAATTTGACATATCTAGGCTGCCAATGCGCATTTAGGGGTACATGTAAGCGGCGTTGACAATTATAACAACGTGTGTTAAAACACAGTGAAGCAACGGCTGTTTCTGAGTTGTAGACTGGCATCATATAACACTTTATTTTCTCAACAATCAATGTCCAGTTTGGCGACATCGGCACTCTGGCCATTAAACACATTGCACGTTAGCCCCGAACAACTGGTTATTCTCCGGCCTTCCATCAAGGCCGATTGTCCCTTAATTCTTACACACATTACTATCTTATCACTACTTACGCCTGCCCCGCTTAGCGTGACCTCAGGCTCTTACGGGCTGTCAACTGCCCGCACACTACACAGCTGGACCTGGTGGTCGACTTGTCATGTTCGCCCGCCTGGTCGCGGTGGTGAAATTTATCAGCCATCGTCGCCCGCTTTAAAGATGTAGAATGACTTGCTTTCTTGCCATTAATCTCTCCAGACGCTCGATGGCTGCACTGTCGGCTCTATTCTCCGTTTTACGATCTGTTTCTCATGGCGCCTAACTCCTTCTCGACCCTTCTGATCACCTGGCCTCAGCCTCGCTCTTCCGTTGGTTACTATCTTCAGCTGTCTACCGGTGTATCTTTTCTTCTGGCTATCCGTGATTATTCATCACTCTTACTGTCTAATTTATCTATGTTACTATCAACCTGATATTCTGTACTTCGACTCATGGCATAGGCAAATATTCTGGCCTAGATAAACAACAGTGGAAGATAAACTCTGTGGACCACTGAGTGAACTAAAAAAAATACAGTGACATTCATACAAGAGTACAAGAGACAACATTGCAGGTATAGACAAATTTCTAGCAAACAATATTGGAAGAAGAGGAAGCTGTAGATGAACAATTATACTTGATATTCAAAATGAAAAAGGCAAAGTTACATGCACATATGCTATGAGATTGTCACTTTGCTTTCTTAATACCCGTTACGTATTATAAAGCAAGTGAAGGTCCCTAGTACACATTTTAAGGCGGTTTGGGCATACATTGCTAAACAAATATTTGTATAGACCAATCAGCACACATGTGGGTGATGTGATCAGTATCACATAAGTCCCCTTGACTGCCAAATACATTTCCTGGTGTCCATTTTAGGCCAGGTCAACCTCGGACAGGTCAATTTTAAAAATGTTAATTCACCCCAATGTGGATTAACAGATTCAGTGTTGAACAAAAGGTAGGTTTGAACCTAACAAACGTGGATGGTGGAAAATGGGAAGCAGGGGGTATCGCAGTTTTGACTTCAAAGTTCTTAATATGGTAGTCGACATATTGTATTATATATCAGATTAAAGAGGGTTGTATATTGAAAATTGCTGTATACAAGCCCATAGCAGATAGATGAAGTCACTTAAGACGATTAATCATCCCATAGCAGTTAAATAAGTTCAACATCAGACCACAGAGATGGCAGGCCAGTCTCCAGCCACAATGTCACCATATCTCCCATCAAGTATATGTCTGCCAATAACTGCTGTAGTAAGCAACTGTCATTGTTTATTCTCATAGTTGTTTATATTTTAGATTTTTACTTCTGATATACATAGCTTTTTGTATTCAATCGTTACGACAGTGACAAGCTTAGATTATTTTTGGATCACGCAGTTTGTTGCATCTTGTTTTGTTGCTAATTCATTTAGCTTTAGAAAAATGACTTACATCCGTTTTGTGGGAATTTATTGTGAAATGGGATCATTAAGGATCCTTTTTTTTGTTTGTTTTGTATTTACATATTGTAATATGGGATCATTATGCATCCTTTTTGTATTAATGTATTGTAATATGGGATTATGATATATCCTTTTTGTATTAATGTATTTTAATATGGGATCATCATACATCCTTTTTTGTATTCATGTATTGTAATATGGGATCATCATGCATCATTTTTGTATAAATATATTGTTAATGTATTGTAACATTAAATCCTTACATATTGTAATTTGGGATCATGAAACATCCTATTTGTATTATTATATTGTAATATGGAATCATCACACATCCTATTTATAATCATGTATTGTAATATGGGATCATTGTGCATCCTTTTTGTATTAATGTATTGTTAACATATTGTAATATGGCATCATCACACACCCTGTTTGTGTTAATGTATTGTAGCATGGTATCATCCACATCCTATTTATATTAACAGGATCGTCCCGCTGGAAAGTGCCATTAAAGTTACTTTCATCCGACATATCTCCGATCAATTTCATGTTGTATGGTTGCCCATCTGACCATTTTTGCTGGTTTCCATCTCCATATTGACATGTAGTGCCTGGCATAGTTGAACACTTCTCTATGGTTTTGTTGTTTTCCTAATAGTAAGCTGATAGTGTTGAGTTGAGCTAAGAACCGACATCACTGCACTCAGAAAATTCCCAAACGTGCTCCGTCCCTTGTTAAACAGCCAGCGAAGAGTCATACTACTAATTTTTCCCACTGCTATCTGATTGAAAGTTCTCCTGGTCTTCCCTCTCAGTTTTGAGATTCCAGAACTACTGATGATCCCTCGCAATCTCATTCTTTCTACGTATGGGTTGACAATCTGCTCCCCCTACTTCTCCACCTGGTCCCACAGGTGCACGACTACCTCTACCTTGTCCATAGGTAATCTACCACCAAGAGATGCATTCCTCGCCAGCCTATCAGCCTGTTCATTCCCCCTGGCACTCCCGCATGGCCAGGACAAAAAATCCATAAATTCTCACAATCTGTGACCTCTGAAGACAGGATAGCCATTCCACACGAAACTTACTTCTGACAGTGTTGGAAGAAAACTTATCTATTCATAAATTATAATTAAATGCAATCGACTTTATGATCGGTTTGCGTGAAATCAGTTATACAGTTATTACCATCATGTAGCAAATCCTTTGAATGTTGCTCTCATCCTGGCATGTAGGAAAAACTGTCATTTTCCACCAGCTTACCTGCCTCATACATTTTCATGCTGGTGGTGTCTTTAATCTCCTGTGTCCAACTTCATGTTGGTTGATGCCTTTCTTTTCTTCCAGGGACATGTCTTCTATCGACTTCTTTGTAAACCCTTGTGGTGTTTAATATAGCCAACATGTTTTCAGTTTCTGGGGCACGACCCTGATAATCAGCCAGTTTTCTACCATATTCAGGCCCTCTTAATAGAAAGATCTCATGGCAGCTACAAGGGATGCTTGCATACGGCTTTGCTGCTGCAATTGGGGCCAAGTAGGGATAATTTCTGTTGATCACTTGGTAGTCAGAGTTGCAGAGGATACACATCCTGGGAGAATTACACAGTCGATGTCCTATGTGACAGAAAATTGAGCTCATGTGGCGGTTGTTGGTTCAGACAGAATTCACTAAGGCTTTCACATTTACTGTTGTCTATTCTCTTATTATGTCTACTTCTTGACTTATGATGTCTGCCTTATTTTTACTCTAATCTCTATTTGTTGTATGAATTACTCTGGTTAATGTAGTAGTCTTAGTTTATAAACAGTCTATTTTCAAAGGGTCACAAATTGAGCACTTGTATTTGGCCCTTGCAACCATTCATCTTTCACACTGCAGCTGTATGTTCTATATTATGCATGTGACATTCATGTTGGAATAAACATAAGAACACTGAGTATATACACAATATGGACTGAATATTGACATAATCATTCACAAACATGCATCCAAGCACATAAAACAATTATATACATACAGACAGACACTCACGTGGCCACATATACATATGAAATTAAAAAAAGACACCTAATGCTTGATTGTGTTCCATTATCCAAGATTTCGTAACTGGAGTTTATACATTGTCAATTAAGTTTTGTCAATTAGCCTGTCACTTGAGCAAAATGTCCTCATGGAGATGGAAACCAGATGTTTTCGAATTTTGGGTCAGACATGAGCCCATAAGGGAGCTATTTCAGTTGTGAAAGTTTCAAATGGACACTGTCATTTACTCAGTTAAAATTATTTGTATACATCTGAAGTTTGAATGTGCCGGCTTCTTTGAACATCTGTGTATCCATGCGTGTGTTTTTTAACAGTGAATGCATTATTAGAACAATCTCCGTCTTGGAGAGCATAGTTTCCTCCAATCTTGAACATTGTAGTCTGAGTGAGTGAGTGTAGATGGCTGTTGTAGCTTGTGCATGGCTTGCAGGCATGTATGTACATTGTCATGTTTGGCGTAGGTTGGTATTGAGCATGGCTTGAATTATTGTTAGCTATGGCTTGAATCAGTGTTAACTATGGCTTCAATCAGTGTTAGCCATGGCTTCAACCAGTGTTAGCCATGGCTTCAATCAGTGTTAGCCATGGCTTCAATCAGTGTTAACTATGGCTTGAATCAGTGTTAGCCATGGCTTGAATCAGTGTTAGCTGTTAACCATGGCTTGAATCAGTGTTAGCCATGGCTTGGATCAGTGTTAGCCATGGCTTGAATCAGTGTTAGCCATGGTTTTAATCAGTGTTAGCCATGGCTTGATCAGTGTTAGTCATTGCTTTTATATTGATCATTACTTGAATTAATGTTACCTATGGCTTTTGTGGTCTTGACATATGAATGTCTAACGTGGCTTGAATGAATATTAGCCATAGGTTGAATGAAGTTTAGCCATGGCTTCTGTGAATGCTAGTCATGGCTTGAGTGAATGTTAACCATGGCTTGAATGAATGGTGGTTTTAGCTTGCGTACATTTCGACCATGACTTCTCTCATATCTAATCATAGTTTCAACCAAGGCTAGGATACATCTGGACCTTGACCTGAGAAAATGTAAGCTTGTGCAAATGCTAACCATGGCTTGTGTAAATGTAGATCATGGCTTGTGTGGATTTTAACCATGGCTAGAATACATCTGGACCATGACGTGAGCAAATGTAGGCCACGACTCGTGCAAATGCTGACCATGGCTTGTGTAAATGTAGATCATGGCTTGTGTGGATTTTAACCATGGCTAGAATACATCTAGACCATGACGTGAGCAAATGTAGGCCACGACTCGTGCAAATGCTGACCATGGCTTGTGTAAATGTAGATCATGGCTTGTGTGAATTTTAACCATGGATAGGATATATGTTGACCATGCCATGTGTGAATGTTTACCATGGCTGGTGTAAGTGTTGTCTATGGCTTGTATAGATCTTAGCTGTGGTTTGAATACATGTCATCATGCATTGTATATATATTTCCCATGGCTTATATCATTGTTGATTGTGGCTTCTCATCTTGACTCAGAGAACTAGATCTGATAAGAATTATTTGCTGGTTTGCACATTATCATTTAAATATTGAAACACATTAAATTGGTGCTGCCAATTGATTTGGCTTTACTAGAAGGCTATTGATTTTATGGAACACAGGTTTGCAGCAGGTGTGGGGTGAGTGAGGAATGGTTTACATACATGTTCAGCACAGTTTTGTGTGTGCGTGTGTGGAAAAGGGGGGGGGGGGGGGCCTGGTGTAAGATGAAGGTGGAATGGTTGACATGCAAGTTTACCAGTTTCGTAGGGGAATGCAAGGTGAATGTGGATTTATCACATACATATTTACATAGCACTTGATATTTCCATATAAAACCATAACAAACCGTGCTGAATGTTACCAGTGTCCAGAGTTAGATTCCCCCATTGAGGCAGCTCATTAGGTTGAGTCTGGTGTATCAAGACATAGTACGGATAGAAGCCCACCAGGTCTTATCTATCTATACATCCTGGCAATTTCAGTTGTTGTGTATTAAGGCTCCAAACGGGGTCATTTTAGAGTAACAGTATTCCAGGGCAACAGCATTCCAGGATTATCGCAACCTGTTTTTAGTGTAGCATGTACATATGAACTAACTGAGCTCTTGTATCAGGACTTAGTGTGGATAGATGACCACCTGGTCTTATTTTCCTTTACACCCTGGCAGTTTCAATTGTTGGACGTAGAGACGTATTAAATCTCCGTATGGAAGCATTTCAGAGTGACAGTATTCCAGGATTATTCTTCCTGTTTGAAGTGTAGCATGTACATCTGAGCTAACTAGATCATCTTTCTTCTGTGAGCTTTGTAAGCTCAAATACAGTGATGGCACATGCGACATTCCTTGCTGCCTAGGTGCAAGGTTTGCTGCACTGCATCTCTATGTCATCAAGAGGATTATAAGATCAAAGACTATATTAATAATTTGGTTTGCTTAGTAACATGGTTTGCTTAGTAACTCTGTTTGCTTTTGTTTGTCAAGGATTACTTCCATTGCATATCTCAGAAAATGCTCCAAGCATCTGCAAAACAACGTCCTTAGCTTTTCCCCACTTTTAACTAAAATAACTACAGCTTGATTATTACTGGTCTCCTTGAGTTAGATGTGGACACCTTACATCATGCCACTACACCCCTCTCTGTGAGCTTGAATGTGACATAAGCCAATCAGTGTCAGTGTTATTATGCACCTGTGAGCTGGTTAAACTGTGGGTGTGGTTTGTCATGGTATTTTTTACAAGCTTTCGCAACTCTTAGTTTTGTTGCAGTTGGTGCTGCTGTTACTGCTGCAGTACGTTAACTTGAATTGCATTATGTTAACTTGAGTTGCATTATGTTAACTTGAGTTGCAGATCAGGCCACTTGTACCTGAATGATGTTTAGTTTGTATATAATTGTACATTATATTTTTTACATGCCAGCCCGATATTTTGTTTACTAATGCCATTAACCAGCTGCTTTTGTGTTATCTCCTCTTCTTTCTTCCTCTTGGTGTGAAGGTGGCATATTTTCATTTTTCAGTCAATATGTCAAACTACAGCAGTGACAGGTTTCACACGGCAGTTACCTTCGCTCATAGACATACAATGCATATTCTGTTATTGTCAGGTTTTTGTGTTATCATTTTGCCAGGGTGGTCATCTATACAGCCTACCCTTTTGCTGTTTCCGACTACTGTTGGGTGGTTGGCGTGCACACAGGATGTCATGTTTTTCATCCTGATCTGAGAGGGCTAGGAATCTGCTCCACTGCCCTGGCAGCTTGCTGCCTTGACAGATAATAGTTGTTACATTGTGCTACAAAAAACAAAAGGCATAATAAATACAGCCCATCGCGGTAAAGGACATGGATGGAGTTATATCTCTCCATAGCACAAAACCAGGTTTAAATTGTAGAGATGTGTTGCCCCTGCAGGATGATCCCTCTCTCAGCCTACCTAGTTTACTCGAACACCCATACATCTGGAACAAGGCAAGCTGCCTGATCAACAAAGCAAAGCTCTAATTATCCGCCTGGCGGAGCTTCGATCCTAGACCAGTTTCCTACCAAGGCTTAGGGCCTAGTCTGCCCTGCCGTGACATTTAGTCTTTAGGTTGCATTTCCTTACACTAGGATAAAGCTTCTGCCCTCCCAGTTGCGCTCCTCCATATGAAGCCGTTGTCACAATGTGAGGTGTAGTCTTTGATGAGCGCCGCCCAGCATTTGGCACTAACAGAAAACATGTAGTACCATCTACTGTTATACGGTAGCTCAGTCATATCTAACTTAGACCTGGCATGTATCACCTGAATCTACTCCACTGCCCAGATAATTAAGGAGACGTAACATCCTTGGGGTCCCATGGGGAAAGATGGGGTGGGGGAAGAGACTGGGAATAGCCCTTATCTTGTTTCCATAAGGAATCTCAGAATGTGTGATTTGTACATGCTACTTACTGTATAGCAGTGTGGCTGATGATAATTACTTTATATATATGGACTTTCCTGGAGTATACCTAGTCTATTTTCCTACATGATTATTATAAACTGTTTCCTCTCTATTTGTGTTTGTGTGAAGGTTTCAGTAGATTGCAGTGACGGCCACTGAGATAATTTTTGTGTGTTAGTTGGTAAAGGATTTAGTTGAAATGTTAAAAAGTGTATCTGTGTTGTGTCTTGTTTGTTGTGTTGCATAGCCAAATTTTGCTTAGTTTTTAATCGATAGGGTTTGATTTGGGGGAGGTGGGTATATTGGATATCTCCATATGTACTCCAGTCTCCTGCCATGGATCCCATCAGTGCTGCAGGCTCCTGCCGTGGATCCCATAAGGAGATTTAGTCCAGTGCACAAACTCGATAGCACTAGGGAGGATACAAAAGTGTATTTACCAGAATGACATTTGCTGTAAATATTCCTTTTATGGGTAGCTTCTATTTATTTTTTTAAATTTAGCCTGGGTAATTCAACTATATCAGCCTGGTCTTTTCAATCTCCAACTGCCAAGTGATTTTTAACATGCACAAGAATCCATCTAGTTTTTTGTCCTTGTCTGAGAAAGCTAGGTATCCAGTCCACTACCCAGTGGTAGTCTACAATTCTTGTCTTATTTTTTAAATCGCACAATTAAACCAGATCTGCATGAGCCAGAGGCGGGAGCCATAACCCCTAAGCCACTCCCCCTGGTGTTTGTGACATGTTGACATTTAACGTGACTACTTATAAAGTACTGGTGATATTTTTTACATGTTTCTGGCATTAGTTGGTGTGCCGGAAAAAAGGCATTCTTTTGTAACCTCACACATATTTTTCATGTGATATGTGTCCATCGCCATCAAGTGCAGCCATTTTGTCAGCTTACGGTCCCAGGTGGGATTTCGGAGGAGGCTGATGAGATCAATCAGAGATAGGAAATATCTTCTAATAATTAGGCCTGGTAATCCATGTCTCATTTCTCAACACCACATAAATGACAACTCTCAACACCACATAAATGACAACTCTCAACACCACACAGATCACATCTCTCAACACCACACAGATTACATGTCTCAACACCACAGAGATGTGAATTTCCCCTCACAAAACAATGAGTTTGTTCAGGTTAAACTCCCTGCTCGTGTTGAAACAAACAGTAGTTTTCTGGTGACCTGTTCTCATGTTTGTGTGTGTGTATTGTTGTGAGGGTAAATGTTGAAGACAAGCCATGCATTGAGGATTTCTTATTACATATACTGAAGATTGTGATGTAAAGAGCTATATGAACAAAAGTAATGTTGTATACTTTGTAATTATGATCGTAGATAAAGAAATATAAAGTAGTGGACTGTGTCATTCTAGAGGAAAGTTTTGTAATAGTTTGCAGTTAAGTGATGTGAGATATTGCTGCGGTGTTTGTGATTTTTAAAGAAAGATAGCTGAATGGAGTTTGTAATTGCAATGAAATAGTTTGTGATTTTAAAAGAAAGATATTTCAGCAAAGTTGGTAATTTGATTTACAAAGTGCAATGTAATAGTTTGCGCCCTTTTAAGGAAAGCTTTTTTAGTGGAGTTGGTAATTTGATTAAGAAATGCAATGTGATAGATTGTGATTTTAAAAGAAAGATAATAGAGTGGAGTTTGCAATTTGATTTAAAAAAAGCATTGTGACTGTATGATTTAGTAATCAAAGGTAATGTAGAAGAGTTTGCAATTGATGAACAAGCTTATTGTATCATAGTTTTTAATGTAGTTGATTTTGTAATTTGATGGTGCATTTGGTGCTGCACTTTGTAAATAGATAAACAAATGCATTGTAGTAATATTTATCATGATAGCTAACAGCCAAATTGGGTACAACTGTATATCATCATAGATCTTCATTTTCAAAACGGGCCAAGATGGGTACAGCTGTATATCATGATAGACCTTCATTCTCAAAACACACTGGGTACAACTGTATATCATGATAGGTCTTCATTCTCAAAACACACTGGGTACAGCTGTATATCATGATAGACCTTCATTCTCAAAACACACTGGGTACAACTGTATATCATGATAGGTCTTCATTCTCACAACAAACTGGGTACAGCTGCATATCATGATAGGTCTTTCTTTATTCTCAAAACAAACTGGGTACAGCTGTATATCATGATAGGTCTTCATTCTCACAACAAACTGGGTACAGCTGCATATCATGATAGGTCTTTCTTTATTCTCAAAACAAACTGGGTACAGCTGTATATCATGATAGGTCTTTATTCTCAAAACAAACTGGGTACAGCTGTATATCATGATAGGCTTGTTTTGCCAGACAGGTTTGGTTCAGCTATAAATCATACAAGACTACTTTAGCACAATCTACCTCATCCGTAGAACTAGAATAAAAGGACAAGCTAATCCCGTGACACACACAGCTACAGGGGTGTACACTGCTAGGTCTTCACACGTTCTGGGTCATGGTATGAGATGGTTATCCCAGATAACTTCCAGACATTTCTGAAAACTATTCAGTGCCCATAGTTTAGGCTAGATTGACATTAGAGCTGTGCTGACTAGAAAAAAATTCCCTGAATCCTACGTATTGAACCAAGACTGCTAACTTGGTAGGCAGACACCCTTATTACTTTACCACAATAGCTCCGGGTAAAAAAAATTGGTTTATTCATACTATTTTTATCATCTGAAATAGCAATAGTGGAACAATCATTTGTGAATTTATCAATCGAAAGCACAGACATATACACATTCCCTGGCTCTGAAGGCACAGTATAAGTGACTTGCTGTAACTAGAAATATGCCATTTGATGCAAGAGAGGATTGCATTTTATTATCCTGGCTGATTCATTTTAACAATCAATTAATAGATGCTTGTGTTTAGTATGTGTAACTCATGCATTCCCACACTTAGTTGTCTGCCCTTGCCGGAGATTGCAGTGATGATGGCTCATTAATTTGGTTGATGCTCATTTGATGTACAGGTTACCGTGTCTTTGTTTGGTCCATTCTAACATTTTTAATTCATGCGTCCTGAAATAAATGCTTTATTATGTATTATGCCCGTATTTTGTATTTAGTTTGTCCTCACATGTGTTCCGTAAACATACTCTGTGATTTAACAGATTCAGTGTTAAACAATACGTATGTTTGGACCAAACAAAAACGGATGGTGGAAATGGGAGGTAGGGGTGTGTTACAGTTTTGACATATAAGTTGGAATATGGTAGCAGACACGTTGTATTATATATCAAATTAGTGAGGATTGTAAAGGAAAAATTATTGTATTGATATGTAAACTATAGTTCGATTTATAAGCGCATGGCAGTTAAGGTACATTTGAATAAAATGATTTATCATCCCATGTCACCTAATCCTACCACGGGTCTATGATGTGCTGGGATCATCATATGTTATAGGCCGGAGTGCACATAGACAGGTGATTAGTCTCTCCCTCACTGTAGGGAATGACGAGTGCAGGAATTGAACTCTTGTCCAGCCGCAGTCATGACATTATCAGCTTTGCTAAAACCAATTTAAAAGACACAATTTTGCCCATAGGAAAGACCCTTCAAGAGAAACTCTGGGGGATCAGTCTTCCTTCAAGTGAACAGCCCTGTTCCAGACCCATGCCGGAATAGTTTAAGTTAGTTGCATAACCTTTACAGGACATAGCAGTCAACCCCAGCATTTTTTGGCTGTTTGAGATTTCTTGGCAAATTTACGTTCAGTTGTTTGCTATTGTTTTCTGTACGACCGGTACTCATAATACCATTATATGAAAATCAACGCAAGGCAATCTGCTGCCAAATCACATGCAGTTATGTTTTGAACTCGGGGTTATGAATTGCGTCCATAAACCCTTCACCACGGAGCCGGAATATGTTGATTGCTGAAGAAGAAGAAGAAGAAGAAGAAGAAGAAGTGTGGTTTAAAAGAACAAAATATGAAGTGGCTGGGCACTCAAAAGTATTGACACCCACGCACACTGAGTGACTCAATGAACACGCTCAAGAAGCTCGATACTAGCTTCATACGACATGATTGGCTCGACACACTGAGCAGATCACAATTAGTCAATCTAGCTTCCTTTATTTGATTATTGCTCGCTGGACTTTAGGCGCCTGGTGTGCCTTGCTAGATCGAGAAGCCCTGATCATTCGGGGCCACATCGATTGACGGATGTCATTGTGATGATCGGGCAAATTTTGAGCTATAGCCTACAGTGGTCAGCTCTGTGGTGAAGGGTTTACGGGCGCAGCTTGTAACTCCGTATACCAGCGTTCGAAACACAGTTGTGTTTTTTTTAAAAAATGGTATAGGTACCGGCCGTTCAGAAAACAAAGGCAAACTACTGAACGTAAACATGCCCAGGAATCACGAACAGCTAAAAATGCTGGAGTTGACTGCTACGTCCTGTAAAGGACATGCAACTAACTAAAGCCTACAATGGGTGACATTGCGATACTCCAGTGTGATAATGTAGTCGCGTCTAGGTGAGTCGCGTGGTCAGTAGTTGCGCAACCGCCTCACACGCCAGTGACTCCAGAGTTCGTTCCCGGGTCCGGTCAGGGATATGCACTACTTACGAGCTCAGATGAGAGCGAAACTCACAAGTCTAGTGCTTCCAGTCTAGCAATGGACAAGGCCCAAGGTTCATACCAGAATACGATCAGCGTTGCCAGTAGTAGTGTTTTGTGCTCAATCTTCAAAACCTAAATTCCGAAAATATCAAATAAATAAAACTAGCTTGTACTGGGGCACTCGGGCATAAAAGGCAACAAGTGAACCGATTTGGTGGGCATATCGGATGATATCGCTGATTCAGGAGGGACGGGGAATGGATGTTTTTTTTTTCATACCCTATTTACAGGACATCGCTGTCAACATCAGCATTTTATTGCTGTTGTTGATGTCTTGGCAAGTTTATGTTCAGTAGTTTGCCACTGCTTTCTGATTCACCGGCTCCCATACCAACACGTTAAGACCCAGTCTTGCGAAGCATCCCAAACGATGCGGCCTGCTGCCAAATCTGTCGGAGCTGTGTTTCGAACGCAGGTAAGCGATCTCACGAATCGCGCCCGCAAGCACTTAGCCTCGGAGACCAACGGGCAATGGATTGGCCAGATAAACTGAATGCCGTAAGAGATGCCGGACAAACCGGTGATTTTAATTATGCTTGGGATAGTGCTTCCATGTCCAAAGTGAAGAGATGAGAGAAACAGGGAGCCAACAGACCTGCATTATTTCTCAAGATGGCAAGGTCTTTGATTCATCAACACAGAACTGGTAGAAACAGTCGATATAATCTGCCTGAGATGCTAATGAGGAGGTCGGAGCACGTCTGGTCAGGGCCAGAGTGTGATGGTGATCTTCTCTAAAAATATGTGGTGAAGAGAATAGACGTTGTGACTAATAAAAGGAGTAATAACTTAGATTATCATAGGTAAGTTAGTTGGTCGACAGATCATACTCAATGCACATCGAACCATTCAGTCCATTAGTGCGCGGACCCCTTTCTCAGTAAATCCCACAGCGTGTAGCGGCTAACGACACTAGTTCTGTCGTCTTTGGCTTTCTGCATATTGTTCTTGTTTGGCCATACCTCTTTTATCTTGCTGTTCTCAAAGTCTGACCATGGGTGCAGATTCACTGTCATCACTTGGTTCTCGCAAACAACTTATTCTGGTAGAGCATTCAGTATATCAGAATGGTCCATGGCTCGTCCGCCTTCCACAGCAGCAGCCTTACCTGCAAGCCTGTCATCCTGCCCATTTCTTTGTACACCCGCATGCCCTGACATGAAAATGAAACTAATCTTTGCCAGTCGTGACCGCTCTAGAGACAACAACCACTGTCTTCGGACCCACCCCATCTCTATCTTCCTGAGCATACTCATTGAGTCACTAAGGAAACATGTCCGAGTGATGGTCTGTGTGGCATTGCCCGAGACACTGACCTTCACTTGTCATAGGTAAAATCAACTAAAATAACTCAGAGTTTCCGTGGCGAAATGGTTACGCTATCGGCCTCGCGCTCTGAAGATTGTGGCTTCGATTCTGACCTACCTCGTTCTGTACACAATTGAAATTTTCTCGGAGACTTCTGGGGGTCGTCGCTGGAGCTTAAGATTTCACGTACTTTGTGCGACGCTAACGGCAGACCGTTCTGTGGAAAGAGACCTAACCACAAGGGGTAACACCCGGTGCAATAACGTTGCTACCCTTGCCTTTTAAAACCTTTTTTATGTGTGTGAATATTTCAAATATTCAAGAAACAGTATTAGTATTAGAAATGGACTGGCATGAAAATGGACGAGACAAACCAAGACACAGCTGAACACAGTAAATTGATAGACGTAAACAGTCAAAATTTGTTGGACATGTCTTGAGGAGAAATAAACTTACAAAACATTGTGACAACAGCTATGAAGTTGAATAACGAAGTTAAAAGTTAGTTGCATATCCTTTATAGGACGTAGCAGTCAACCCCAGCATTTTTGACTGTTCGTGATTACTGGGCAAGCTTACGTTCAGTAATGTGCCATTGATTTTTGAAAGATCGGAACCATACCATAAAAAAAAAAAAAAAACAACGTAAGGCTGTTTGCTGCCAAATCGCCACATCTGTATTTTGAACGCGGTATGCGGGTTTACGAACTGCATCCGTAACATCTTCGCCACGGAGCTGGCGAATACAACAAAGACAAATAATAGAATGCGCAATTTTGTTTTTGTCCGACATATTTCGCTGCATCTCGTCAGGTACATATTGCAGAAATCACACAACATAATCTAAAGTAATTAGATAAATCCCTCAAGCTGAAATATACAACACTTATAATACTTATTTCACGTAGCAATTTGAATGGCCGACCACGGTAATTTTAAACTGATTATCATGTCTTTTTGTATGAACAAAGTTGGCTTTTGGTACCACGGTGTGAAGTTAAGGCTTGCCCTTGACAGGATGTCAAAATCATCCTCAGCACCCTCATTCACCAATCTTGAATTTGTCAAGATTTTTCTTGTGAATTTTCTATTGTGTCCTGTTCTGTGGCAAACAGAATAATGGTTTGTTTCGGTCTGTCCAGAAAGTACGGCACCTGATGATGATGATGATGATGGTGATGATATCAGATAGAAGAATAGCAATAATTTGTGTCTACTTTATTAGGTCGGCGTGGCTGAGGATTAACTTTCTCTGCTGACCGCGATGTAGTGGGTTCATTTCACACACCGGACATTTGGACTAAAATGACTTAATAAATGTTGACTGCTCTTCCTTGACTTGGGGATGTAAATTACAAGTACCTCAGAGTCGGAGAGGATACGCCCGATGGTGATGGACACTAGTAATAGGGGAAAATAACACTCACGCATAAATCAGCCCAGAGCACTGGCTACAAGCAATAGCATGTGTGTGGGCTACGTTTGAGTTCAAAGCGAGAGAATAGAAGGGAGAGTTAAAAAGCTGAAGTCAGTTGCATGTCTGTCCCTGTAGCGCAGTGGATAGTGCGCTGGACTTCTAATCCAGAGGTCGCGGGTTCGAATCCCGCCAGGGATGTGTGTTTTTTTTTACATTTTTTATTGTATTTATTACTGAATGGCTTGCTGTAAAACTGTCATTTACTGCCAATATAGTAACTTGCGGTGTATGGCAGAGGTGTCTTTGAGCCTGAGGAATTAAGGCCGCCTGGCTAGTGCAGTCGCAGCGATCTGTGCAGGTTAGGATTGTCTTTTTGCCCCCGACAGAAAAAAAATCCCAAATCTTAGCGAGGGATTGAACCCGGGTCTCCCGAATGAGAATCCGGCGTACTAGCCACTCAGCCAGCCTGAGGATGATTTGTCGAATAAGTAACACACTAACTTTTACAGGACGCCGCAATTAACCCCAGCTTATTTTGACCGTGAAATACTAAGCAAGTCCTTTCAGTAGTTTTACACTGCTTTCTGAAAGACCTATGCTCATACCACTGTATGAAAACTCATGCAAGGCAGCCTGCTTCCAAATTGCCTGTAGCTGTGTTTCGAACGCAGTATGTGGGATTGCGAATCTCGTACTAACACCTTCGCCACAGGCCGGGCTGGGGAGAAAAGCGTTATCACAACGTGGTCAACAAATTATATCTGTATTTCCCCCCCCCCCCCCCCCTGATGTTTATGATAAGTTGCCCTTTGTATCTTAGCCTCTTTCAACACATTTTGATTACTCGTTGTAGCCGTCCGTGGAATTGTGTTTCTCATAAAATTGAGTGCTAACATCTCCAGTTCGCATGGTAGGGCTTCTGTCTATCTTATCTCTCAGTTTCTGTCTTTCTGCCTTTCTTTCTGTCTTTCTTTCTGTCTTTCTTTCTGTCTTTCTTTCAGTCTGTCTTTCTGTCTGTCTGTCTTTCTTTCTTTCTTTCTTTCTTTCTTTCTTTCTTTCTTTCTTTCTTTCTTTCTTTCTTTCTTTCTTTCTTTCTTTCTTTCTTTCTTTCTTTCTTTCTTGTAGGTCCACGTGTTGTCATACTGGATATTTTCATTTTCCGACTATCAGTTTCTAGTCGTTTCAGCTTAGTTCCTAGTGTCAGCTTTCAACTCAACCAGATGGGTCAAATTCTGTTCATTTATCCCGTTTCTGTCTTAAACTAATCTAACGTTATCTGCTTCTGTGTGTGTGTGCGCGTGTGCGTGCGTGCGTGTGCGTGTGCTTACACCACAAAGTTAATTCACAGCGACAGCCATTATGAACGGGGAAATTACGGTCACACCGAGCCGACTGGTACAGGGGAGCACGCAAGCAAAGGAAAGAAGGTTCATACCAGAATACGATCGGCGTTGCCAGTAGTGGGTTGTGCTCAATATTTAAATTTCAAATCCCGAAACAACCACATAATCAAAGGAAAGAAAGCCCGTAATAGTAATTGTATTATTATTATTATTATTATTATTATTATTATTATATACCGGGGGCTGCGTGGTCTCGAGGTATGGGGTCCGCCTCGAGTGCTGGAGGTCCCGGGTTCAAGCCCCAGTGAGGACCGGGACCTTTTCACGTGGTCTTCTAGTAACAAAATTTCCCCTGATCTCTTTGGGTTGTGAGGTCGGACGCCCATTTGTATTGTTGCGCACGTAAAAAATCCCTTGGCTGTCGGAAATCGAAAAAGAATAGCCTATCGGCGCTGCCCGGGCAAAACTTCGAGTTAAAAATCTACCCAAAGTATTTTAGGATCCTCGCCGGTGCTACGGAGTTCGTGCACTGAGCTGAGCTTCTCCAGGCTCCGGTTTGAGTTAAGAGTAGAACGGAGTACTTATGGGTTACACCCGTGTGCCGTGATGTTGATCCATCGACTAAACTATTATTATTATTATTATTATTATTATTATTATTCTCTCTCTCTCTCTCTCTCTCTCTCTCTCTCTCTCTCTCTCTCTCTCTCTCTCTCTCTCTCTCTCTCTCTCTCTCTCTCTCTCTCTCTCTCTCTCTCACACCCAGCACCACACCCAACCACCCATACACACACACACACACACATCCAATATATATATTGCTATTAATGTTGCTCCCAAACATACATGATAGAAACTGTCAAATGAGTGTCAAAGATGAGAATAAATGTGGAACTGCGTATACAGGTCTTAGAAAAGCTTTTGGTATGAGATGACAGACAATACTTTTCTACAACAAGAAATAATGAGAATGAGCAGCAATCTAGTGAAGGTAACAGACTCCCTTATGCTAAACAGATGACAAGAAGCTTATAAATGACCTTTTGATCTTTGCTATGTGTCTCAACGATCTTCTCATATGCCTCTCTTTGTTCTGTGATCTATTTGCAAATGACTGATCATTCAGTGCAAATGACTGTTCAGTCAATGCAAATGCTGGAATTGTAATCTTCTTGAGGTGTCTTATGGGTAGCAGTGTATATGTGTGCCTTGCTGTATGTATGAACGAGGATATATGGGTGAGAATGAGAGAGAGGGAGAGAGAGAGAGAGAGAGTATTATGTATGTATAGGTGAACTTTTGTTAATGGATTTGTGATTCTGAGTTAGTATATATGTATGCGAGGGAGTGTGTATTTGTGCATAACTGTGAGAGTTTGTGTGCTAATCACTGCGCTGCCACAGCCTCCCGGTAAATAGTGCTAGTCTAATATTTTTACACCAATCAGCACTCGTGGATGATGGGGCCAATATCACTCCGCCCACCTTTACTTTCCAGGAAATTTTCTAGCACCCAGTTTAGATTGAGTACCGGGAAGGTTAATTCGGTTAACAAATGCCCACAGAAGTCGGATGTGTCGGCCTAACGGCGCAAGAACGCAGCTCTGCTGTAAACAGGCACATCGCAATCACGTCCGAAAAAAAGAAAAAAACTCCGGATGAACGCAGAGGAAGAAGAAGAAGCAAAAGAAGAAGAAGAAGAAGAAGATTGAGTCTATCTGGGTAGTAGGAATTAAACTGAAGCAATGTGCGACTCGAAGGAGGTTCTGATTCATGGCCGGCGGACCGGCAGGCAAGCGTACTATCCACTGCGCCCCCGAGCTCTTGAAGGTGTTTCCCGGGAGTAGAGGCAGTGGCAGCCCAGCACGACTGTGGACACGGGACACTGTTGCACCTGGATCATGGGAACTATTGAGGCAGGAATCATCATTATTGCGAGGGTAAGTTAATAAGTAAGTCACAAATGGCAATGGCTGTAGAAAAATAACTACATAAGATAAGTTGAAACCAATTTATTTTTATACATACATTATCCCTTTATTTCTCAACATAATTTCCACCAACATTGATACACTTATCCCATCGTTTATTTGTCCCACCAAACCGGATGCATAGAACTGCGTGCTTTGTTTTCATTCACCTGGCATCCCACATAACTGTGTGACTTACTTGCCCTCGTAACCTTTTTTTTTTTTTTTTTTCTTTTCTACCCAGCTATGCACCGCTTTACGAGATAAACATATATCAGCATAAGCACTGAAAACTCACCTTGGCGGGAGACATTTCGCGAATAACGCTGAAGTTGAATGTGAAACGTGGTTTAGAAAACAGAGCACGCAGTTCTATGCAGCCGGTTTGGGAGGACTGATAAAACGATGGGATAAGTGCGTCATTGTTGGTAGAAATTATGTTGAGAAATAAAGGGACAATGTATGTATGAAAATAAACTGGTTTCAAGTTGTTATCATATTTAGTTATTTTTCTACAGCCATTTGTGACTTATTAATTGACCCTCGTATGTACTATGCCGATAGGCGTAGGTGGTCACATTTTGTCATCTCAGTCGATCACCAGTCTCGATTATGTCATATGGCCAAATCATTTAGATATTTACCTCTCTACATTCCCCTAGTTCATTTCCCTTCAATGTTGCCAGTTGTCATCAAGTTCTTCAGTTTATTTATTCTCGTATCAATCAATCAATCATGTGCCATGCCGGAAAGCGTGGGCGGTCATGATTCGCCATTTCACTCGATCATCAGAGTCGTGGATCAGCTCAGTGTTCCTGCCTCGTCCATGCCATGTGGCCAAGCCATCCAGGTATTTTCCTCTCGGTCTTCCTCTTGGTCTGTTCCCTTCGATCTTGCCAGCTGTCACTAAGTTCTCCAGTCCATTTCTTCTCATAACATGTCCAAAAAATGTTGACTGTCTACGTCTAATTTCTCTAATCAATCTACGATTTTCATTTGTCTCCTGTAGTACTTGGTCATTGGTTTTTCTATCTGTCCATGGTATTCTTTGCATTTTCCTCAGAAACCACATTTCTGCAGCCATCAGATGTTTTTCAGCTTGACTGCACATTGTCCAAGTTTCACATCCATACAAAAGAACAGGCTCTATGTAGCACCTCAACACTCTTTTTCTCGTTTCAATTGACATCATTTTATTGGTCAGAATGTTTTTCATCTTGCTAAAGGCTACTTTTGCCATGGCGATTCTTGTTCTAATCTCTTCAAGGCATCTCCTACCAGATGTTATGACTGTTCCGAGATCATTGTACCCATTCACTTGTTGAGGAATATTCCCATTTACTTCTATAGAACGTTCAATAACTGTTCGCAGCATATACACAGCATTTACTGTACCCTTTCCTTATACATAACGTGTCCAAAAATCTTCATTGGCTACGCCTAATTAATTTGTCAAATCAGTTTAAGGTGTTCATTTGTTTCTTGTAGAACTTCCTCATTGATTTTTCTGGTCTATCCATGAAATTCTTTGCATTGTCCCCATAAACCGCATTTCCATTGCCATTAGTTGTTTTTCAGTTTGTCACATTGTTTTTCTCATTTTCCACGTTTCCCATACATACAAAAGTTCAGGTTCTATACAGCACTTGAACATTCATTTTCTTCTTGCAATTGGCATATTTTGTTTATTGAATCAGGTAAACTGCAAAGAATCGATACACTTTTCTGCAGGCCTTGATGAGATCACAGGACCAGTTGTGTGATCATGAGGACAATAATACATTTACAACTGAATAGATCAGCACTGAACTGACTGATTATTGGAGTTGTGGTCAAGGGATGTGTGTTTATGAACAACGCCATATCAAATAGGACAAAGAACCTCAGCGAAAGGAAATACACACGCGATCAGTGTTACTGGTGTTTTTATTCGGACGCCGTCTTTTTTGTAATTGTAGGTAACTATTGAAGCAACAGCAAATGTTTTCAAAACTCAGAGATCCTACTTCCCTAGAATTCAATTTGGCTTGCGTCCATTTTTCCTCTTCCCTCTATCGTTCTCCCTCCCTCTCTCTCTCTCTCTCTCTCTCTCTCTCTCTCTCTCTCTCTCTCTCTCTCTCTCTCTCTCTCTCTCTCTCTCTCTCTCTCTCTCTCTCTCATTTTCTCATATTCTCCCTCTCTATCTCTCACTGTCTCTTTTCTCCCCCCCCCCTCCCTCTCTCTCCCCCTCTCATTTTCTCTCTTGTCTTGCAAACTGCATATCCGCCTACGAAAAACCCCAACATAAAATCCACATTTTGTTCAGAAAACACCAAGTTCACTGGCACAGATCCTGGCAAAACGAGAGGCGGTTCCGGATAAACTAGCCGCACATCTCATCTTCTTGGTTAATGATGAGCCACCAGCGAAGCGTGACGACTGAACATACTTGAACTTGTTTGACTGAAAACTGGGCTAGGTATGTGCAGTCTACTGTTTGTTATCAGAAAGTTGTTATTATTAGTGTTGAAGTTAGTTGCATGTTTTCAATAGCGTTTTTTGTTGTTGTTTGGGATTGTGTGTGTGTGTGTGTGTGTGTGTGTGTTTGTGTGTGCGTGCGTGCGTGCGTGTGTGTGTGTGTGTGTATGTGTGTGTGTGTGTTCGCATATCCTTTACAGGACATCGCTGTCAACATCAGCATCTTTCAGCTGACTGTTGATTTCTTGGCAAGATTAAGCTCAGTAGTTTGCCATTGCTTTCTGAGCGATCGGTTCACATACCCCGTAAGTCACCGACGCGGAAAGAACCGCTACCAATTCTCGCGCACGTCATGTTATTCACGAGAGTATACGGGATTACGAAGAAAGTCGTGTAAACCCTACCCAGGGAGACCGGTTGTTTGGGACTTACTAGGCAAATTTTTATGTCCCGTTGTTTGTCATTTTTTTTTCTGGAAGAGAAAAAAAAAAGTTTTCCATTGCCTTCTGAACCACCGACGCCCACACTTTTGAAATAAACGCAAGACGGTCTGCTTCCAATTCATCGATTTCGAACCATTGACTCGGTGTGTCGGGGAATTGTGAGACGCGCGACTGCCCTTATTCCTTTATTAGATTTTTTTTCTTTTTCGTTCGCTCACTTTGGAATGAAGCATAGTCCCTACACATGCTTCTATTTCTAGTGCGCATGACTTATATTTGCGTGGTGGGTGATTAGCGTTTTCTATTACCAGTGTCTCTCGCCATCAGGCGAACCCAGTCCGACTTCTGAGGTACTTGTAATTTTATCATCTTCATGTGCCATGACGATAAGCGTGGGTGGTCATGTTTCGCTATCTCACTCGATCACCAGAGTCGCTCAGTGTTGTCTCTAGCATATCACGTGGCAAAGCCATCCAGGTATTTACTTCTCTGCCTTCCCTTTGTTCTCTTCCCCTAAATCTTTCCAGTTGTCAGAAAGTTCTCCAATTTATTTCTTATCATAACGTGTCCAGAAAACAGTGACTGTCTACGTCTAATTTCTCTAATCAGTTTACCGTTTTCATTTGCTTCTTGGAGGACTTAGTCATTGATTTTTCTGTCTGTCCATGGTATTCTCTGCATTTCCCTCAGAAACCACTTGTAATTTACGTCAAAAAATCAAGTACGAGAAGTCCACATTTTAAACGATCTGGGAGCCGCGGTATCGCAGTGGCTGGCACGCTTTCTGCCGACACGGTAGTGAGGTGTTCGTATCCTTATCGACAGGGATTGTGTTTTAAAAATAGACCTGGAACATCAGATCGACCCCAGCCTAGAAATGAGTACTATAAAATGTTCCGGGACGTGAAGGCCTGATATTGACCACGTCATTTATCGAGTGATCTAAAATTATAGAGCTGGCACCGTGCGTTCAGTACGTTTCATACGTAATAAGGGGTAGCTTCTGCTTACTGTTTAACTGCTTTCGTGCCGTGGGATTATTAACCACCTGAAGCGACTTCCCCTATCTGTCGTGGGCTTATATACAGTAGTTTTCCCTTATGCAACCCCCTTTAATTTAATATACAATACATCATGTCTGCTACCACACCTACCATCTTGTAAGTCAGTACTGTGATACACCCTTACTTTCCATTTTCCGAAATCCATTTTTGTTTGGTCCAAACCTAGATTGTGTTTGGCACTTAATCAGTTAAATAAGTGACCGGAATACACGCTACTGATTCATAGACTCTGGAGTAATATAATGAACAGTGTTTAGGTTCAGCAATCTGGAGTAAAAAAAAAAAAAAAAAATATCTTGTAGTGCAACCACACATCGTGTCTGATTAGTTTCGACTACTTCTGGTTTTTGTTCTACTTTGTTCGCTCGCTATAAACTCAATCCATACACGAGGTATTATGTTTAGTAGTTGCCACTACTGGGGAATGTTTCATGGAGGGGAGGGCGGTAGAATGAAGGGGCTCTGGAGAGGCTGGGAATGAGGAGAGAGTTGATGGAAGAGGTGAAGGAGAGGCAGGAGAAATATTTCGGCCACGTTAAAAGACATAATACTCTTATGAAAACCATCCTGGAGGGTAAAGTTGAAGGCAAGTGGTAGACAACGAAACAAGTGGGAAGATAAGGAGATGTACGAACAGCAGTCTGACAGAATGTACAATCAAAGCGAGAGACAGACAGTGGTGGAGATCCATTGCAGCCAACCTTCATTGTGGAGACGGCATCTGAAACTTATTTATCTTCTTACTTGCTTACCTACATATCTACTTACTTAATTACATCTTACTTACTTACCTGCTTACTTACTGACTTAATTACCTACTTACTTATCGGTATACTTACTTATTTATCATATCCTTACTTACCTTCTTACTTACTGACTAACTTCGGTAATATATATTTATAGTGATTTCTAGCAGTCACATGACTATTTTTTTTACAACCTGGGTCCACCCAGCGTCATAAAATAAAATTAGTACCTGATACCTGTCAGGGAAATAAACGCGGAGAGAAGATAACAGACCACCTCACCCGTTCACATTGTGATGTAGGATATATGAACGCCTATTTCTTTACACTTCAAAGGCACTATCTGCCATAGAATGTCCTTTACTGTGTTATGTGTACAACAGCATATACGACTCTTTCCAATTAGTGTTAACTCTATATATATGTTTAGTATTGACAATTATGTCATTACCAGTGAACCAAGCCTGTTATTATTCGGTTGGCATACTTCCAGGCAATTTGGCAACATTCGGTGCGGTATTTATGCTGGGAGGTTAAGCCGATAAATTGCGGAAGTGGTCTGACAATTGTCGGAGTGAGAAGTTAACAACCACTGAAAATGTCACCTTTTATTATTCAATATGGGGTTGAAAAACGAAACTTAATGTGCGAAGTGTATCCCTTGATAGTTCATCCAATCAGCACTACGTGTTACTTCCCTGTTACTTCATGTTGATGGTACCTGAAATTGTTTTTAGGTTTATAATACTGGAGTCCTGATTTATTGTTCTGAATTGTCGCTGTTTGAATTTGTTAAGTACGGTTATATTTGTCTGTCTGTCTACTTGTCTGTCTGTCTGTCTGTCTGTCTGTCTGTCTGTCTGTCTGTCTGTCTGTCTGTCTGTCTGTCTGTCTGTCCGTCCGTCCGTCCGTCCGTCCGTTCGTCCGTCCGTCCGTCCGTCGGTCTGTCTGTCTCTGTTTATCTTAAAACACATCTACCTGCCTGCCCGCATACCTACTTGCCTACATACCAAGCGAACTGTCGGAGACTCCCGGCGGTCGTAGCTGGAGCTACGGAGTTCGTGCTCTGTGGGACTCCATCGACAGGCCACCCTGCGGAAAGGAACCGAGCCACATGGGCAGTGAAGTTGATCCTCTGCCCTTAAGACCCTTATATTTTAGTTCATATCACTGGCGTCTATCCGTCTGTAACGCAGTTCCTCTGCGCTATATTTAGACATTTAGCCGTTAGGAGATATAACAAGTTAGAAACTCACGTATTGTTTTTGCAATGGCTCAACTGCCTTGAGGTGAAACATGAGGTGTATGGTGATCTTTGTTCCATCACTCTATTGCTCGAATTTTGCACTGTACGGTGATATTCAGTTGTTTGACATTATGCACCGTGCGTTATGTAAAGTTTACCCCATTAAAAAAATAGATCAACAGAAACCAACACCCCCCCCCCCCTCTCAATCCATTGAACGTCCCAAGCCACGCCATTGGTCCCATGTGACATTCTTGATGACAATATGTTGTCATCCCAAGTGAATTGGCGGCCCTAGAGGCAGCACTGGCTGACATGAGGCAAATCCTGAGGTTTCAGCCCAAACACTAAGGCTTTCAGGTGAAAGTGGACGTTAGTTTTATGCATGTCGTACTCTTACACTTCCGGTGTGCTGATGGCGAGGTAGCGGGTTCAACCCCTACACCGGTCAGTTGGACAAGAATCTTGACTTCTCGTCCTTGACTTGGGGACGTAAATTACAAGTACCTCAGAAGTCGGAGTGGGTATTTCATATGGCGAATGACACTGGTAATAGGGACAGCTAAACCACACCCACAAATCAGTCTAGTGCATTAGAAGTAGTATCACGTGTATGGACTACGCTTGAGTTCAAATGCGAGCGAACAAAACAAAAATAAACTGGATAGACTGTTCCAAATGAGGAGTAACTTGCGAGGAAGTGACGAGTGCCCATAAACTTTGCTATCTAGTCACAGTCATGGTAAACTGAATTCTAGTGGAGCATTCTTTAATTTTCCTGTACCTCTATGAAATACCGTGTTTCCCCGAAAATAAGATCGGGTCTTATATCAATTTTAGCTTTAAACAATGGACTAGGGATTATTTTCAGCGAATATCTTATATATATATATATATATTTCAGATAGAAAACTCTATATTTATTCATGTACAAAATTCCCCATGTATTCAAATACAGTCATGTCATCTTCTTCTCGAACATCGTTATAACTCGAAATTCCGAATTCCGGCCTGCATTTCTTGCGATTCCATTTCCCGTAGAACCATTGGCCCCAGTTTCTCATGTCCAGGAATAAAACGTTCCTTAAATAAGCATTTCTCGCCCATGTCGCCTGCTCATTGTGGACTGGTAACTTTATTTCACACGAGTGACGTATTGAATTATGAACCACATATGTTCATTATCAAGTGCGCACCAATGGCCATTCGGAAACAAGTCTCTCATTCTAGCTAACGATTTTAACTAGGGCTTATTTTAGGAGTAGGTCTTATAATAAAAGCACAACGAAGAATGGTGCTAGGGCTTATTCAAGGGTTCGGTATTATTTTCGGGGAAACCTGGTATTATTATCGCGTACCTGTGTTGCGCGCACGCGTATGTATAATTTAGTTGCGCTGTTTACTCATTTAGTTTCAGTAATAGAGTTATTCCATATTTTGGTGATGATGTGAAAATGTCTGTAATCATGAAGCGGGTGGTACGGGGTGTCAGGCATTGGTAGCACCTTTGGTAAGGATGGCTCTCATGTCCTTTCAGGACCCATACCCCACTGGTCCAAGTCTGACACCCAGCTCGTGCCTGTGGCTCCTAGTAGCTGTCAGCATGCGACAGCGGCCACCCCCCCCCCCCGGGCAACAGCTGTGAGAGGCTGGCTAAACCAGGCATGGGTATCCGATTTGGTGTCAAACCAAGAGGTAAACTAGGGTATGCCTACCCAGCATGTGAAGACAGGATTCGGCAGACTGCGCGGAAGAAATCATTCCTGATTCAACGGGCAAGACGGCGTTTACCTGCAAAGCGTTGTGGAACGTAATGAGCACGGCAAGGCACGTAGAGCGCCCTGGTCATCCACTGCACCTGTATTCGTCTCCAATCGTCTCGACTTGTCTTGCCACTGGACTCAGATGGACTCAGGCGAGAGAGTGAGGTCGACGAATTGCGCAACTCTTCCTCACTTTAATCCAAGTCATCGCGCAAGTCATTCTTCATCCAACGTCACATATCACCTTCAAGCCCTGTGGCGACGGGCGAGCGGCAAAGCGGCAGGCGTGGGGACGCTGGCAGCCGTAGTCGCAGACCTGCACACAGGCGGCTCAGGCCATATGGTCGTCTTCTACTGACCGGAGCAGCAGTGTGATTCGGCAGCCCCCTGAGCGACTGAGCAGCCCTCTATAGGTACACACTGCTCACCTCCATAGCACGAGGAAGGGGCTAGAAAAGGTGCCCTAAACATTGTCTGCTTCATCACTACCTAACCAGCTAGCCGCGGTTGGTGGGTACCCTAACTGCGGTCGACATACAAAGAAAGATAAAACAAGCAAAGCTAAAAGAGTAAACCATATTCCCTTAACAATTGGAACTTGGAATGTACGCACCCTACTTGAAAGAGACGGCGCGTCGGGTCCAGAGAGACGAACAGCACTGATTGGGAGAGAGCTGGGCAGGTACAACATCGACATTGCAGCCTTGAGCGAGACACGACTTGCAGAAGAAGGCCAAATCTGTGAAATTGGTGCCGGCTACACATTTTTCTGGAGTGGAAGGAAAAGCGAGGAAAGACGCCAATCCGGTGTGGGATTTGCCATTAAGTCGGTCCTGGTCGGCAAATTAGCTGGATTTCCAAAGGCTATAAACGACAGGCTCATGACCATGAAGTTGCCTCTGCTGAATGGAAGGAAGCACTCAACCATTGTGAGTGTCTACGCACCAACTATGACCAACGAAGATGATGTCAAGAACAAGTTATATGAGAACCTGCACAATGTATTAACATCTGTTCCCAAAGGAGACAAACTTATACTCCTTGGGGATTTCAATGCCAGAGTAGGCACGGACACCACCTCTTGGAGTAGCATTATTGGAAAGCATGGAGTCGGAATTTGTAACAGCAATGGACTCCGCCTCCTTCAGACATGTGCCGAACATGATCTCCTGATTACGAACACAATTTTCCGTCTCCCCATGAGAAATAGGACATCGTGGATGCACCCTCGCTCGAAACACTGGCACCTCATTGACTTTGTCATCGTCAGGAGGAGTGACAGACAAGACGTTCGAGTGACAAAATCCATGTGTGGTGCCGAATGTTGGACAGACCATCGTCTCATTGTCTCGAAAATGAACATCCACATCAGGCCACCACGGCGTCCTCAAGGGGCGAAAATGCAAACAAAGCTAAATGTCACCCGCCTAAACAGCAAGAAAATGCAGCAGTCGTTTGAAAATATGCTGGAAGACCGCCTCAAGCCCAATGCTGAAGCTAAACAGGATACAGAAACAGAATGGAGAGCCCTAAAGGACACAATTTACAACACTGCTATGGAAATCCTGGGTCCAGCCCCCCGAAAGCATAAAGACTGGTTTGATGAAAATTCCGAAGACATCAACCAATTGCTGGCCGAGAAACATCTTCTCCTCAAGGCACATTTGAATGACCCAAAGTCAACATTAAAAAAAGATGCTTTCAAGAACATTCAGAGAGTAGTGCAGCAGAAACTTCGGCACATGCGGGACTCCTGGCTGAGCAGCAAAGCTGATGAAATTCAGGGCTTTGCTGACAGACATGATATGAAAAACTTCTACGACTCACTGAAAGCGGTCTATGGTCCTTCATCACCAGGCATAGTTCCCCTCCTCAGTGCAGACGGGGGAACATTGGTCACCTGATAAGAAAGAAATCCTCCAACGCTGGGCAGAGCATTTCAGCAAAATCTTAAATGCAACTTCCTTCTTCGATGATGAAACCATCAACTGCCTTCCTCAAGTTCCCACCAATGAGACACTTGATGACCTGCCAACCATAGTGGAAATAAACAAAGCCATCCAGCAACTCTCCAGCGGCAAGGCACCTGGTCCTGACTCCATCCCAGCAGAGATATACAAGGCAGGTGGGCCGGTCCTAACAGAGCAGCTTCACCAAGTCTTCACAAACATATGGATGAACGAGACCATGCCACAAGATTTTAAGGACGCGTCAATAGTCCACCTTTACAAACGTAAAGGAAACCGCCAATCCTGTGACAACCACCGAGGCATCTCCTTGCTTTCAATTGCAGGGAAGATACTCGCCAGAATTCTTCTCAATCGCCTCACAGCCCATCTCGATCAAGGTCTTCTTCCTGAGAGTCAATGTGGCTTCAGAAAAGAACGTGGAACTGTTGACATGATTTTCGCTGCAAGGCAGCTGCAAGAGAAATGTCAGGAACAGAACTGCGAAATGTTCTCCACTTTCATTGACCTTACCAAGGCTTTTGATACAGTCAGCAGAGAAGGGACTGTGGAAGATTATGGCAGAAATATGGCTGTCCACGAAAGTTTGTCCAAATAGTGCGGCTATTTCATGACGGCATGCAGGCAAGAGTACAGGAAAATGGTGAACTGTCTGAACCCTTTCCTGTCACCAATGGAGTGAAGCAAGGATGTGTCCTGGCACCAACACTGTTCAGCCTCATGTTTTCAGCCATGTTGATGAATGCCTTCGAGAACGACGACATTGGAATAGACATCAACTACCGTATGGATGGAAAGTTATTCAATCTCAGAAGGCTGAAAGCTAAAACCAAAATTAACAGCGGCACCGTCAGAGAGCTCCTGTTTGCTGATGATTGCGCTCTATACGCCAACTCAGAGGCGGACATACAACATAATGTTTCAGCTTTCTCACATGCCTGTGCCAACTTTGGGCTCAATATCAACTTGGAGAAGACTGTAGTTATGTACCAGCCAGCTCCAGGGAATAATCACACTGTGCCGAATATCAAAGTGAATGATCATAGACTAAGTGTTGTGGACAAATTCACCTATCTTGGCAGCACCGTGTCACAAGCTGCCACAATCGATGACGAAGTGAATGCAAGAATCTCCAAGGCCAGTGCAGCCTTTGGCAGACTGTACAAGAATGTATGGGACAGAACTGGAATAAGCCTGCAAACAAAGCTAAACGTCTACAAAGCAGTTGTATTATCCACACTGCTATATGCTTGTGAAACCTGGACTGTTTATCAGCGACACGCTAGGAAATTAAACCACTTCCACACAGTCTGCCTAAGGAAGCTACTGAAGATTAAATGGCAAGACAAGATTCCAGACACTGAAGTCCTAGAAAGAGCATCCATGCCCAGTATCCACACTCTACTGATGAAGAATCAGATTCGCTGGGCTGGTCACTTGACTCGCATGCCAGATCACAGGCTCCCTAAACGAATTTTCTACAGCGAACTGCGTTGTGGTAAACGCTCCCAAGGTGGCCAGAGGAAACGTTTTAAAGACACTCTGAAAATTTCACTGAATGCTTTTGGAATTCATCATGACACCTGGGAGGCTGCAGCCAGAGACCGAAATTCGTGGCGTGCATCATTGCGCAAAGGTGCAGTCATATGTGAGGCAACCAGGACTGCAAGAGCTGTGAAGAAAAGGCAGGACAGAAAAACCACTGCAGAAAATCCTCCTCCAGAGACGTCAAGCATTCTTTGCCCACATTGTCAAAGAACATTCCGAGCCAAAATAGGCCTTATCAGCCATCTTAGAACCCACGGCTCCACACCTTCAACCCCACTGGATGAAATGAATGGTCATCATCATTCTTGATGGACAAAGAACAACAACAATCATGAAGCACTTTCATCTTTCTCTCGAGTAATACAAAGCTGTTAACTGCAGTGAGAAAAGACGTTTGAAGTGCTGTATAAAACCTATGCTGTTATGTAGATGTGAAACATGGACGATAAACAGACAAGCTGAGAAACATCTAATGGCAATGGCAATGTGATTTCCGAAGAAAATGCAAAGAATATAATGAACGGACATTTAAGCAAAAACGAATGAGGAAGTCCTTCAACGAAACAAATAAAACATGGTAAACTGATTAGAGAAATTAGACGTAGGCGGTAAATAATTGTTGGGCACGTTATGTGGAGAAATATTCTTGAAAACAGGTGACAACCTGCAAAACTGACGGGAAAAGAGCCGGGGAAAGGCATAAAAATTAATAGCTGGGTGGCTTATTCTTCTTCTCATCTTCTTCTGCCACTTATCCACCACTGGGTGCAGCTCCTCAACCAAACCCCGCCCAAGCCGTCCTCTCTTTGGCTATCTCGTGCAGCTTCCTCCGTGTCCTCCCAATATTATTCATCTCTGTCTTTAATTCTCATCTCAACGTATTTTCAGTTCTCCCGCTATTTCGTTTGCCTTGTGCGTTCCAGGCCAGAGAGTGTCTATATTGTCCTCAGGCTTTCTCAGTATGTGTCCTATCCAATGTCAACGTATTTTCCTCACCCCTTGATTCACTGGAGTTTGTTTAGTTCTTTCCATGAGCTCCACATTGGTGATTCTCTCACACCATATTATTCCTACTATACTGAGCAGGCACCCATTAGTGAATGACTTTTTTTTTCGCATATCCTTTACAGGACTTTGCTGTCAACACCAGCATTTTACCGCTGTTATTGATTTCTTGGCAAGATTACGCTCAGTAGTTTGCCATTGCTTTCTGAGCGGCCGGCTCACATACCCCGTAAGTTACCGACGCGATTCGAACCACTGCTAATTCTCACCGTCAGCTGAAAGATGCTGACGTTGACAGCAATGTCCTGTAAAGGATATGCAAACATCTTAATTACTTTGAAGTAGCTCTCGTCTATCCGATTATGAACTAGATTGCCAAAGATAGCCAGAAGTGTAAACTGGTTTCCCCCGGAAGTACTTATAAATTTACACACTTCTGCTCTGCCAATCCAGCAAACCATCAACTTCCAGCAATTACTTCCCCTGTCGCTGGCCAAATTACTTCACGAGCAATCTATTCTCGAGAAAATGAGCGCTTCTAGAATGCACAGCGCCCTTTCAACGGCATGTAATGATAACACACTTATCATCTTCCTCCGTAACTATGCTACATCATCGTTTTCTACCAGAGACATCAGTGGCTTTAATTCTATCAGACTTTCCGCTGAACATTCGCTTCAAGTTATAAAGTACCTACAACCTGTGGTGGGAATATTACCGACCTGTCTGTAAGTCAGTAAGTCAACCAGTCAGTCAGTCAGTCAGTCAGTCACTCAGTCAGTAAAGGATCCTTTTACGAGCCTTAAGGCGTATATGATATTTGGTGCCAGACCCATATTTTCATAGACATGAAAGGTGTCACATGAAAGGTCACAGACATGCGTAAGATGTTCTATAGAGATCCATGGTCTCAAACCTCTTACCCCCTCTGCCGTGCGTCCACCTTGACGAGGTAGAGGGGCTTGCGCGTTCCAATGACCCCAAGAGCTATGCCGACGGTAGCACTGCTACTGGTAGGGTCACCCATGTCGGACAGGTCAAGGGAGAGGGGCCAGACGAAGTGACGCACAAACCTGCTGCCTTGTAGGTAGACTGGGGACAGTCAAAGGCTAGGGAAAGCATCCCGAAAAGTGCTTGTCGAAATCGGATGTACTGAGCCACAAGCTTGACAAAGAAGTGCAACGTAACTTTATCATTTCATGATGCCACAGATGAAAATTAATCGTTATGGTGCTAATCCCGTGAAGTCCCATCAGGCGGTGATAGTGCCGGGCCCCCTGCCTCGAGGGGGTCCACCCATGACTACTGGTGGTCACCTTCCCCTGTGCTGTGGAGTCAAGGCACAGAGGAGTAGGTTAAGAGCTATTGACCAAATACCAAGGACATTCAACATACTACAGTGGAATGCCGAAGGAGTTTATAACAAGAAAGAATCCCTGACACAGCGTCTTCATAAAGATAGAATAGATGTGGCATGCATTCAAGAGACACACCTCAATGCCAATCGCAAATTTTCAGTCAGAGGATATCAGGCCACACGTTTCGACCGCGAAGGACATAAAGGAGGAGTTCTAATACTTACACGAAATACAATACCTTGCAGCGAAGTATCTGTGATCTCTGACAACCAAACAGAAGTTATAGGTGTTGATATAATGATAAAGGACGCGAAAATAAGAATCTACAATCTGTATAGCCCAGCAGATAAGGACCTTACACTCTCAAACATGAAAATAACTGACACAAACTGCATTATTGTCGGAGACTTTAATAGCCGTTCAGAAAGATGGGGATACCCAGATACTGACAAAAGAGGAGATGAATTGGAGGACTGGGAAATAGACTCAAATCTCCATCTACTCAACAAAGCGGATGACACACCGAGCTTCTACTCCAGAAGATGGCTTACCACTTCTACTCCAGACTTAGCTTTCTGCACAGGAGACATCCTCCACAAAATCGATCGCCATGTGCTGGACCAATTAGCAGGTAGTGACCACAGACCAATCAAGCTTGTAATGAATATGGAGTATGTTCCACAGGAGCAAAAGCCCTTGCCCCGCTGGAATTACAAACGAGCAGATTGGGACAGATTTGCCATACTAACAGACAAATATTGTGAAACATAAATACACGATATGGCAACATAAAGCAAATGGTGGAAAGTCTAAACAGAGCGATAATACAGGCAGCCACTGAGTCCATTCCTAGAGGAGCGAGGAAAAATTACAAACCATACTGGACTGAAGAACTACAAAGTTTGGAGGACAAAGTTGAAGATGCCAGGAAGACAGCAGAGAGAGAACAAACAATTGAAGCGAATATCTCTCTCAAAGCCATCTCAGCAAAATATAAAAGAACAGTAAATCAAACAACAAGAGATTGTTGGAGGGAAAAAACAGAAAACCTGAATTTTGACAGGGATGGAAACAAACTATGGAAACTAGTGAAAGCCATGAACAATGAAGGACCTAGAAACAAACAAATAACAATTAAACAAGGAAATGCCTTGCTTACAGGAAAAAAGGCTGCAAATGCACTAATGGAACACTATGCAAATGCAAACCACATTGATATTACAACCGAACAGAAGAAAGCAATCAAAGACAAACAGATACATCATAGAAATACAGAGACAGCAGCAGAATATATGATGGCAAATCTAACAATGGAAGAAATGGAACGGGCAATGAATACCCTAAAAAAGAAGAAATCACCAGGAAAGGATGGAATCACAAATGAAATGCTAATAGGACTAGGCAACAAGGCAAAGAAGAAACTACTAGCAGTCCTAAATAACAGCTGGAAGAGAGGAATAGTCCCACAGGCATGGAAGGAAGCTATACTAATACCAGTCCCAAAGAAAGGAAAAGACCTGGAAGAACCAAATGGCTATCGACCTATCAGTCTACTTAGTTGTGTAGGAAAATTAATGGAACGCATTAACAATGGCAGGCTAACATGGCATCTGGAAGAAAACAAACTCTTAACACCACACCAAGCAGGATTCAGAAAGTACAGATCCACTGAAGATCAAATAACCTATATAGCTCAGGAAATAGAGGATGCCTTCCAAGAGAAAAAGCACACACTAGCAGTCTGGATAGATTTAGAAAAAGCATTTGATAAAGTATGGAAGGAAGGACTGAAAGTAAAACTGCAAAACATGCATGTTTGTGGAAAAATGTATAAATGGATCAGCCACTACCTTGAGAACAGAACTGCCAGGACAAAAGTACAAGGACAAACAAGCAAAATGATGCTGCTGGAGCAAGGTGTCCCCCAAGGAGGAGTTCTTTCACCAACATTATTCCTAGCATATATAAATGACATCACAGAAAATTTTCCAGCCAGAGTACACACATCCTCCTTTGCAGATGACCTAGCCATATGGACATCTGAAGAATATATTAGTACAGCTAACAGCAGAATACAGCAAGCCTTATTAGCACTAGAGGACTGGTCAAAATCATGGCTAGTGAAGATAAGTGAGGAGAAAACAACATGCACAGTGTTCTCCCTCTCAAATAAAACTCAGCAACCTAAGCTGGTATTGAATGGAAAAATATTGCGCCATGAAGAAAATCCAAACTATCTAGGAGTCACCTTTGATCGTCGCCTGACATGGAAGATACAGATTGAGAAAAATCGAACAAGAGCAAGGCAGAGAATGGCAATCATGAAAAAGCTTGCTGGTACAACGTGGGGAGCAGATGAGAAAGTTCTCAAGAAGTTATATACTGGACGGGTGAGGCCAGTACTGGAATATGGCATTGCAGCTTGGGCAACAGCAGCTAAGTCAAACTTTAACAAAATAAGTAGAGTCCAAAACCAAGGAATGCGAATCATAACTGGAAGCCTGAAGACAACGCCTATTAATGAACTAGAAAAGATCACTTGTTTACAACCAATGCAGGATAGAAGAGATAGCAGAGCCCAGCAACAAGCAGAAAAATTTAGAAGATTGACAGACCACCCTATGTACAACAGATTTAATGGTTTTGGAAAGGGAAGACTGAAGCGTAGCAACTTTGTAGAAACTGCAAAACGAAGGATTAGGGCAGATCCTATACTTAACATATCAACAGTCAAGCCCATACACAATGCACACAAGTTCCCAGCTTGGAGACAGCAGCAACTGCCTGAGATGATAGAAAACATTCCTGGTATTGAGAAAAAGAACACTCAGCATGAAACCGAAAGAAGAGAAATAACCCTAAACTACATAAAAGAACATTACCCAAGCAGGAATTGGACCCATGCATATACAGATGGATCAGCCAAAAATTCAATAGAGAATGGAGGAGGAGGAATTCTCCTAAATTTAAAAAATGGAGTGAAAAAAACACATTCAATGGCAACTGGAAAATTTTCAAGTAACTTCAAAGCGGAGGTAGAGGCTTTGAAAACTGCAGCAGAAATGCTCCTGATGGAGGAAAATAAAGAGAAGCAAATAGCTATCTTCACAGATGCAAAGTCAGCTGTCTCAATACTGAAGAGCAATAACAGCACAGAACTAACTGACCTAAGAGCAGCACTCCATGGTCTATGCCAGAAATCCAAAAAAGTTGTAATACAGTGGATCCCATCACATTGCAGTATACCTGGAAACGAAGAGGCTGACAGACTGGCAAAAGAGGGCGGACGACTACCACAGCCTGACATAGACATAACCTATAATGAGGCAAAGAGGTTGATAAAAAGCACTTATAGAACCAAATGGGAATCAGAGCATCCAGGCCATCAGAAGGATGATGCATATTACAAACTCGACCGAAGAGAACAAGTAGCAATCTTCAGACTCCGCACAGGACATAACAGGCTGAAATACCACTTGTTCAATAAACTAAAGATAGGAGATACCGATGAATGTAATTGTAGAACTGGAAAAATGACAGCAAAACATTTGCTGCAGGATTGCCCAACGTATGCAGAACAGAGAAAGATATTTTGGCCCACACCTGCTTCATTTGAGGACAAGCTCTATGGAGATATCAACAAGCTCAAGTTGACCGCAGCTTACTTTAACTGCATACAGGTTGACATTTAAAGGTGCATGAAGACCCAGAGGCATGAAATGGAATATTGCTTGGATAGCAAATCCATTATGTGGAAAGTCCAAATCGAAAGCTTGCTGTGTGGGCTTCATAAAAGGTGGAAAAGTGTTCTAGTGGCACGAAATGGAATATTGCTTGGATAGCAAATCCATTACGTGGAAAGTCCGAATCAAAAGCCCATTGTGTGGGCTTCATAAAAGGTCCTAGTGGCATGAAATGGAATATTGCTTGGATAGCAAATCCATTACGTGGAAAGTCCTAATCAAAAGCCCACTGTGTGGACTTCATAAAAGGTGGAAAAGTGTCCTAGTGGCACGAAATGGAATATTGCTTGGATAGCAAATCCATTACATGGAAAGTCCGAATCGAAAGCTCACTGTGTGGATGTCATCTGCAGACTGCATACTTCTGGTTTCCGGAAGAACAGCCTATGGTGAACGGAAGGCCCAATATACGGAAGTGAGGCTAAGCAGCCATGTGCAGGACGTGACGATTCCTTGGGTGAGCCCAGTACCAGAGCGCTATGTATCGGCTCTGCAAGTATGGAAGCCTCCTTGGATGGCGGGGAATGCCCATGGTCTGCCCCTGCCTTCCCTTGAGGGCTGACCAGGATCTTTGGCTGTTCTATATGGATCAGCTGGGATGGGGGATAACACCACAACAGTGAGAGTCAAACGTCCTAAGAAAACCCCGGGAAGGTTAACCCGGTCAACAAATGCCCGCAGAAGTCGGATGTGTCGGCCTAACGGCGCAAGAACGCAGCTCTGCTGTAAACAGGCACAACGCAATCACATCCGGAAAAAAAAAACTCCGGATGAACGAAGAAGAAGAAACCTCTTACTGTAATTTGTGTGCTGGTGTTGTACATTAGGTTGTAAATACTGTTTGACTGAGGCTGATGTTGTACAATAGCTTGTAAATACTGTTTGACTGAGGCTGGTGTTGTACAATAGCGTGTAAATACTGTTTGACTGAGGCTGATGTTGTACAATAGCGTGTAAATACTGTTTGAGTGAGGCTGATGTTGTACAATAGGTTGTAAATACTGTTTGACTGAGGTTGATGTTGTACAATAGCTTGTAAATACTGTTTGACTTAGGCTGATGTTGTACAATAGGTTGTAAATACTGCTTGACTGAGGCTGATGTTGTACAATAGGTTGTAAATACTGTTTGACTGAGGCTGATGTTGTACAATAGGTTGTAAATACTGTTTTAGTGAGGCTGATGTTGTACAATAGCGTGCAAATACTGTTTGACTGAGGCTGATGTTGTATAATAGCTTGCAAATACTGTTTGACTGAGGCTGATGTTGTACAATAGCTTGCAAATAATGTTTGACTGAGGCTGATGTTGTACAATAGCTTGCAAATAATGTTTGACTGAGGCTGATGTTGTACAATAGGTTGTAAATAATGTTTGACAGAGGCAATAGATAGTTCAATTTTCAGAGCAAAGAAACATACCAGAACAAATGGATCAATACAATCACTGGGCAGCGATATATTTGTGCAGTGTCGAGGGTTGTGTCCCATTTCGATTGTTGTGTCCCAATGTCGATGGTTGTGTCCCAATGTCGATGGTTGTGTCCCAATGTCGATGGTTGTGTCCCAATGTCGATGGTTGTGTCCCATTTCGATTGTTGTGTCCCAATGTCGATGGTTGTGTCCCATTTCGATTGTTGTGTCCCAATGTCGATGGTTGTGTCCCATTTCGATTGTTGTGTCCCAATGTCGATGGTTGTGTCCCATTTCGATTGTTGTGTCCCAGTGTCGATGGTTGTGTCCCATTTCGATTGTTGTGTCCCAATGTCGATAGTTGTGTCCCATTTCGATTGTTGTGTCCCAATGTCGATGGTTGTGTCCCATTTCGATTGTTGTGTCCCAATGTCGATGGTTGTGTCCCATTTCGATTGTTGTGTCCCAATGTCGATGGTTGTGTCCCATTTCGATTGTTGTGTCCCAATGTCGATGGTTGTGTCCCATTTCGATTGTTGTGTCCCAATGTCGATGGTTGTGTCCCATTTCGATTGTTGTGTCCCAGTGTCGATGGTTGTGTCCCATTTCGATTGTTGTGTCCCAATGTCGAGGGTTGTGTCCCATGTCGCTTGTTGTATCCCATGTGCCCTCGATGCTATGGCTTATTGTCATCAGTCTAGTTTATCAGCACTTTCTATTAGCTCCGAGTGTTGGGGGGCACTCACCAAACCAAACACCCCACATTGTGTCAATGGATTCTGGCGGAGGGGCGCAATTGGGAGGGTACAAGCCTTACTCTAGTACGAGGAAATGCAATCTAAAAAAATACATGTTATGGAAAAGCAGACCAGGCCCTAAGCCTTGTTGGAAACTGGTCTAGGATGGAAGCTCCGAGAGCATTGCTTTGCTAATCCCGCAGCCTGTCTTGTTCCAGACGTATTGGTGTTACCTTTCATCTGGAATAAACTTAGCTAGGGACGCCGAGAGAGGGATCATGCTGCATGGGCAACACATGGTCTCTAAATTCAGCCCAGGCTTTGTGTTATGGAGAGATATAACTCCATTGTACAAGCTTTCGTCTCTCAAGACAACAAGGTGCCAGTGAAGTTCATCAGCAACTAGCACTACAGATGTGCCGCCGTTATACCGGCCACATCAGCCACCGAGTGCCGTGTGGTCTACAATAATGTGTGTCTAGCTCCATATGCCCAATGTGATTTAAGCGTGTGCAAGGAATCCTATACCTTTTACTCACTAAAGATTTGAGCGAGCCCATACTTGTGCATAGTTTGTAGGTATATGATGTATTTTTAATGACTGTGCAATTTTTGTAAATATTGCCGCTCCAAGCTTTGTATTTACGTACTGTGGAGTTCATGCAACATAATAAGTAAATACAAAACTTGGAACGACAATATTTTCAAAAACTGCCCTGTCATTAAAAACACACTGCATATATATATATATATATATATATATATATATATATATATATATATATATATATATATATATATATATATATATATATATATATATATATATATATATATATATATATATATACCTGCTTATGCGCTTAGTCAAATATAAGTGCGCTTAGGTATGAAAATGTCTGCGACAGCACACATAACACAGCAGGCTAGAGAGAACATGGTTAGTGTGCTTGATATGATCGTCTGCGCAACTGGGCAAGTGACTCGAAGTCTAAATGAGAGCGCGGATTCTCATTAGTCGGAGGAAAAACAAAACGCGGAATATCAGCCGACAGGAACGCAGTTACAAAGCGTTGGCTCAGAGACAAGCGTGTACATTTAATTTAGGAAAGTGGGTTGAAATTGTTGCTCCACGGAAGCAAAAATGTTGCCATCAACTCAAGTCTGAGTATGTAGATAATGAAGGGTCAAGTTTGCTAGTGATATGCCCATCGCGTGTGCTGTCGTGAGGATCGTTGCGTGTCTTACACGCGTGTTAACTGGGCATACGATTACACGGACGTATGGCTGTGGGGGAATGTAGCCCGCTACCTGTGAGTAATGTCATGTCCGTGCAATCATACGACAACATAGCATTCAGGCGTGCATGCTGAAGATATAGTGTTTGGTTTATGTTCAGTGATGGAACGGATGTAACATGGTAAGTATGTCTATGAGTCATCATATTTACGTTGCATATCCCTTGCAGGACGTTGCAGTCAACACCAGCATTTTCAGCTGCTGTTGATGCGGTTTGTGAGCCCATATACCCGGGTTCGAAATACAGCGGTGCTGGTTTTTTTCGAAAAAGGTATAGGAGCCGGTCGTTCAGAAAGCAATGGCAAAATACTGAACGTAAAATTTTCCCAGGAATCACGAACAGCGAAAATGTTGGGGTTGACTGCTACGTCCTGTGAAGGACATGCAACTTAATTTAGAATTTAGTCTGCCATTGCTTTCTGAACGACCGGCTCCCATACCAGCACGTTATAACTCAACGCGACACGATCTGCTGCACAAATGGGTGGCGGCTGAGTTTCGAACGCCGGGTACCCGGCTCACGAACCGCGTTCGCAAGCCTTTGGCCACGGAATCCGGCCATATTCACTATCGTTATAATTATCATTAGCATCATCATCATCACCAACATCATCATAATGGCCATCATCATCATGGTAGTCCGTCAGAAAACTAGTGGTTGTTTTGTATTCGCTGGTTTTAAACTAGAGTCTTCCATACACGTGCTATTCCTTATATACAATTGATTGATGATTTTTGCGTGTGGATTAGCTTTCCTATGATTTTTGCGTGTGGATTAGCTTTCCTATGATTTTTGCATGTGGATTAGCTTTCCCATGATTTTTGCGTGTGGATTAGCTTTCTCATGATTTTTGCGTGTGGATTAGCTTTCCCATGATTTTTGCGTGTGGATTAGCTTTCTCATGATTTTTGCGTGTGGGTTAGCTTTCCCATGATTTTTGTGTGTGGATTACCTTTCCCATGATTTTTGCATGTGGATTAGCTTTCCCATGGTTCTTGCGTGTGGATTAGCTTTCCCAATTACCAACGTCCTTCGCCATCAGGCGAACCCACTTCTGTGAAGTCTATACATATCACCCTACTGCCTGGTGTTCACTGCAGTCCACTTAAGCTCCGAGAAAGTCTGAACGCAAAGTTAATACACGCTTGTGTTATATAATTGTTTTAAGGACATCCTCTTTCACTTTCTCCCAGGAATTTGTCCTCCGATATGTTCAATATTAGATGTCTGTGCTAGGTTCAGTTTGTGGCGACTGCACTAGCTAGATGGCCTTAATTCCTCAGGCTCAAGAACCCCCCTTCCCCCCCCCCCCCCCCCACCTCCCCCACTGTCCTACACCGCAAGGTACTATAGGCAGCAGACAGTGACAGTGATAGGTTCACTGTTGACGGACGGTAGAAATGTTATGACAGATATTGCAAGATGAGCAAATTTCGCTCTGAAAAGACTACCGCAAGTACAACCGTTATGGATTGAAAGAGACAGAATAACAAAAACAGAGTACTAAAGGAACGCATATTTCATTTGGTAACATGTGGGTATGAAACTTGGGTATTGAATAAAAACAGCTGAAAAGCACATTTGTGCCTTTGAATGTTAGGGTTATAGGAGAGCATTTAGAGAGAGGGGGAGAGGCAGAGAGAGAGAGAGAGAGAGAGAGAGAGAGAGAGAGAGAGAGAGAGAGAGAGAGAGAGAGAGAGAGAGAGAGAGAGAGCAATTGGGAGAAAGGGAGAGAGAGAGAGACGTCTATGCAACAAGAACTTATCACTGATGGTTGATTATTGAGACACATTTAATTTTTAAAAATATTTTAAGCATATAAAAAGGCACTAATGTCTAGAAACAATTATACTAATATTTTGGAGTTAGGTATACGAAGGAAGCGAAGAAGAAATTAAATTTAGATGTGAAGAATCATTTACAAATGACAGCAACAGAAGAATGATCTCTAGCTAATGAAAAAGACTGTTACGGGGGAAAGTTATGTACTGGAAAGGCCACTGGATGGTGGTGGTGATGATGATGATGATGATGGTGATGATGATGGTGATGATGATGATTATGGTGGTGATAATGATGATGGTGATGGTGGTGATGGTGATGATGATGATGATGATGATGATGATGATGATGATGATGATGATGGTGATGAAGATGATGATGGTGGTGATGATGATGATGATGATGATGATGATGGTGATGGTGATGATGATTATGGTGGTGATAATGATGATTATGGTGGTGATAATGATGATGATGATGATGATGATGAAGATGATGATGGTGATAAAGATGATGATGGTGGTGATGATGATGAGACCTCAATGCCTCACATTTTACCAAGGCAAGACACACTAAGTGTTTATATACGTATAGCTGTAGATCTGTATAACAGCTATCTGGTTGTCTGCCCTAATGTCTATCATTCTTTCTTTCTTTTTACCTTTACTTCCTACTCGTCTCTCAACCATAGAGTGTGAAGCACAGTAAAACCTGGCATATTCAGCATCTGAGGGAAGGGGCCTGTACTACTATTAGGTTCATCCACCGGGTGACGGATCTTGAAGTTGCCTATAGATATAGAATATATCAGTGAATATCCGATCACCGTCCTTGGACCAACACATGCTCTGGTCATTGAGAAGATGTGAGGTTGTTGTGTGGGGCAGCTAACTCTATTAAATACCTGAAACAGTGATATGTCCATTAGTGGGCAAGGGGCGCTGACATGATTAATATGTATGTCCCTTTGATGATCAACATGTGGGTGACTGTCAGGGAAGGGAGCTGATTGAAGGCTATAAGGGAGCTGATTGAAGGCTATAAGGGAGCTGATTGAAGACTAGGTTTTACTATAGCACAAGTAACAGCTATCAGGTTAATAAAATGTAAATTGAGTAGATTCTATTCTCTACTTTTTGTATTCATGGAAGATGTATGATAATCGTGGAGTCCCACGTGAATAAACATAGCAACCCCCAGGAATGTGGAGTTCTTGCTATTTTGTGTGTGTGTGTGTGTGTGTATGTGTGTGTGTGTGTGTGTGTGTGTGTGTGTGTGTGTGCATAACCCTTACAGGACGTTGCAGTCAGCATCAACATTTTTCGGCTGCTGTTGATGTGATACGCAAGATTACGCTCAGTAGTTTGCCATTGCTTTCTGAGCGACCAGCTCACATACCCCGTAAGTTACCAACGCGGTGAGAACCGCTACTGATTCTCGCGCAGGTTACCTTACTCACGAGAATATACGGGATTACAGAGAAAGACGTTAACCCCTAGGCCAGGAAGACCGGCTGTTCTTGCTGTGGTATTTAAAAAAAAATAGTATAGGACAGATGTATATGCTAGATAGCTCAGATACTGGCGGTGAGATGTACATTATGTACATTGTAGAATATAATAAAGTATAACTGGACTATCGTTGTAGTTATTTCAACTGTGGAAAGACAAACATATTTCTGATAATACTGACAGTATTTCTCGTATACTGTAAGTATGACTAGTTAGATTGAAACAGTGCAGCTTCGTGACATACCCCATAATCGCTTCACCCTTATCACGTTGTAATGTTTGTCTCTTTAGGCAAAACTTGCGGAAGTAATCTGTAGACAAACGACGGAAGGCAAAGGAATACAATCTTTATAATTCTACAATATAGGGAGGCCCCGCTATACGTCGCTTCGGTTTACGTCGTTTCGCTATAACGTCGTTGTCACAATGGGACATAACTTCCCTTTACGTCGCTACGTTTTACCATAACGTCGTCACCTGTGTTGCTATGCTGCGTTAAGGTCGCCATTTTACATTTTGTGCAGTGCGTTTTTTCAGGATGTTATTGTGTATTCACCAATAATTATGAGTTCAAAGCGCTAAGTAAGTGCTGATAGTGTGTCTGGTTGTAAGAGAACCAGGAAAAGTGTTACTCTTGAGGTGAAGTTAGATGTGTTACGTCATTTTGAGGCTGCGATCGGGCTGTTGATGTCGGTAAAGTCCATGGTTTACCCCCAACCACAGCTAAGAACAATTCGTGCAGGTGCTTACAAAATCAAAGAGGGTGCTAAAAACGTATCCCTGTGAGTGCTTCCAAGATCACTAGTACCAGATGTACTCTTATGGAGAACATGAAAGCCATATTGGCCGTCTGGATTGAAGACCAGAACCAACGGAATATGCCTGTGAGCAAGATGGCTATCCAAGAGAAAGCAAAGTCTCTCTATGAAGATCTAGCTAAGAAAGCGGATGAGAGCAGTACTAGTAGTGCTGATAGTAGTTTTGGAGCGAGTCGTGGTTTTAATGCCTCTACGTCGCAATAACTCTACCACTCGCCCTCCAACCAACCTCTATTTTGCCAATAAACATTAACAACCATCATAATAAACATTACATAATACACTGTATTTCATTTAATTCTATGGGAAATAGTGTTTCTCTATACGCCGTTTCACTTAAAGTCGCGTTTTCCAAGAACGTAACCCCGACGTTAATCGGAGCGTCCCTGTATAAAATAAAACAATGTAATGCAGCTTTACGTTGAAAACATAGAACATTGCGGCGTCAGCCTTCACCAGCAAACAAATACATACACAAAGCACAAGACGATAAAGACACAACAGTGACTACATTAGAGCATAAGAACGGCATGAGAAGAATGGAAAGACTAAAAAATTAAAACAATAAAAAGAAAATTTAAAAAAAAATTCAAATCCCGAAACAACCACATAATCAATTGATTATTGCTCACTGGATTTAGGAGGCCTGGTGTTCCTTGCCAGTGAGAGGTCCTGATCGTTCGGGTCCCATCGATTGACGGACGTCGGTCGCGGCGATTGGGCAATCTTGAGCATAGCCTACGATGGGTAGCGTTGTGATATTCTGTTGTGATAATTTGGTGTGTCCAGTGTGTGCCGCGTGGTTGCACACCCGATTCGCACGTGTGATCCGGGACTGTTTCCGGATCCGGTCAGGGATATGCACTACTGACGAGCTCAAACGAGGGCGAAACTCGAGTATAGTGCTTCCATATTGACGTGGATAGGCCTATGTTCATGCCAGAATGCGATCGGCGTTTCCAGTAGTGGGTTGTGCTCAATATTTAAAAAAAAAAGACGGAAAGAAATGTGTACCTTATCTCAGAATCCCAGGCTGCGAACTTTACCGCAGTTCGACTAATGTTATAAATAGTTTATGTTTCTAATATGTAATAAATCAAAAGCTCACACAATTTCAGATTATAGGAAGAATAAGGAGCGTATGAAGAGCACAGGTCAATAAAATAAAATAAAATTTAAAAAAGCTGCCTGGTGGATATTTGGACAGTTTACTACCGGGCATGCAGATAAGCATGCTAGTCACTACGCCGATGGGATATAGAAGATCATAATGAAACTTAACAGAGCTTCAAGTAAAAGAGGACTGCGTCAGGATGGAATACAGGGCAGCTTGAGAGTAATTAGACTTGTCGACAATGTTAATTTCTTGGTTAGCTGATTGGGTGTGTTCAGTGATCAGGTTGGAGACACGTTGTAGACAGGTGTGCGGCAGGGATATACAAATGTCTCCAGATATTTTTCCCTGTGTAGTGAAATTATTATTATAAATTAAGTAGATATGAGAGGAATCGCCTTTGGGGGAAGTAACATTAAAATTAGATATGCAGATTAGACTGTATTGATTGTAGACTACGAACAGGATTTGCAACAATTATTTTATTTTTAAATGTTGCATATCCCTTACAGGACGTTGCAGTCAACATAAACATTTTTCAGCTGCTGTTGATGTACTAGGCATGATTACGCTCAATAGTTTGCCATTACTTTCTGAGCGACAACAATTAATAAAGACGGATATTATACACAGTGAACAACTAGGGTTAGAACTAAATTGTGAGAAAACACAGATTATCGTCCTTTCCAAGATGAACAAAATACCACAATGTAATATACGGATAAATGAGAATATTCTTAAACAAGTGAATCGGTACAATTATCTCGGAACAGTCATAACATCTGATGGGAGATGGTTTGAAGAGATTAGATCAAGAAACGCTATGGCAAAGGTAGTGTCTTGCATGTTGGAAAACATACTCACCAATATTTAAAAAAATGTCTATTGCAAATTGATGTGGTTTCTGAGGAAATTGCAAAGAATACAATGGACGGACAGAAAAGCATGTGAGCAAGCCCTACAAGAAACAAATAAAAACTGAAAACTGATTAGAGAAATTGGACGTCAACAGTCAACATTTTTTAATGGGTATGTTATGAGAAGACATCGACTGGAGAATATGGCGACATATGGCAAGGTCGAGGTGAAAAGAACGCGAGGAAGACAGAGAGGTAAATATTTAGACAGCTTGATTACATGGTATAATGGAGACAAAAACATAGAGCTGATCCACGACTCTGGTGATCGTGTGAGATGGTGAAACATCACCACCCACGCTTATCGACACGACACATGATGATGCTGTTAATGTACCCTCATCAGGTGTTAGGTTATCCATTGTTCAACAGACCCCAACTGCATGCCCAAAGAGACCATGTTAAATACATTACAACGTGATGACTGGTGTCCGTTTACTGTGAACGACCTTTTCAGTGACCAAGCATTACTATTGAAAAGTGTTGCCTTACAGCGTCTAATTATACCCTGTTGTGGCGTTGCAATAATGGGCAATATGTGAGTCATTTCATCTCTTGGTGTGGAGGCTGAATGGATAAGTTAGTTAGTTGCATATCCTTTACAGGATTTAGCAGTCAACTCCAGAATTTTGTTTGCTGTTTGTGATCTCTTGGACAGTTTACGTTCAGTAGTTTGCCATTGATTACTGAACGACCGGCACTGATACAATTTTCGTTTTAAAAAAAGAAAACAACGCAAGGCGGTCTGCTGCCAAATCGCCCGCAGCTGTGTTGAATGGATAAGTCAAGTCTAATCATTCTCAAGTTGCTCCGTATTTCATCCGGACACAGCCTTCCTTCATTTAAAGCTCTGTTAACTTTCATTATGTTCATCTATATCCCACCGGGAACCTCCACAGAGCAGGTACTAGCATGCTTTCCTGCATGTCCCGCGGTCATTTGTTCGAATTTCCATCAGTGGGGTTGTAAAAAAACATGACCAGTGCTCTCAATAATCCCCTCAGTCTCCTTATAATCGGAAATTGTGTGAGCTATTGATTCATAACGTACTAGTGTTATAAAGATGGTACTCCCTTGCCTTCCGTCGTTTGTATAGAGATTAATTCCATGACTTATTTCTGTACCTGCTATTACTACTACTAGTTACTACTACTGGCGAGTGCACTAGACTGATGTTTGCCTGTTGAGTAGCTTTCCCTATTACAAAGTTCCTCGCCATCAGGCGAACCCACACCGACTTCTGAGGTGCTTGTAATTTACGTCCCCAATTCAAGGACGAGAAGTCAACACTTTAGTCCATTTGACCCGTGTATGGGTTGAACCCACTACCTCGGCATCAGCGCATCGGAAGTTAAAGCGAGAGCCATTCGGCCACGTTGACCTAAAAAAAAAAAAGAATGAAACTGGACCAACCAAAATAAAATGTATTAATAGTTTCAACAGTGAAAAAAAAAAACCGTAAGAAGAATAACATTAAAACATCCCAAATAGATTAGTCAAGTGAACATTCGTGATCGATGTTCACACTGGCAATAAGGTATGTTTCACCGAGGGTACTCCTCCGAAGCCGGAGAGTATCTGCCTGCGTGGCGAGGAACCACCAGTCTGCACACCAATAAGCCAGACATGGGACAAGGGATACTCACACAAACCTCAGGTCCTGTATGACATCACATTGATGTTGGACAACAGGATGTATTCATCCGACATACAGGACTTCACGCTGGAGTTCACAGCCAGCGAACACAAGCAAGCAAGCAAGCAACCGAGGGTACCACTAGCTGCTGTTTCAGTGCAGTGCTCAGCAGCTCAGATCGAATTGCACACCAAAACTCTGATACACATCACAAAATAGTCAGCAACATTATGTGCCATGCAGATAAGCTTGGGCTGCCATGTGTTGCCATTTAACACAATCACCAAAGTTTTGGACCAGCTCTGTGTTTTTGTCTCGAATATGGCATTGGCCAAGCCATCTAAATCTCTGCCTTCCCTTGTACTCTTCCCATCAATCTTGCCAGTTGTCACATATTTTTCTCTCTTATTTCTTCTCATTGCTTGCCCAAAATATCTTGTCTATCTGCGTCTAATTTCTATAAGCAGGTTAATAATGGGCAGCAAAAATTCACGGAAAAAACCATTGAACCCCCGCCCCCAACCCCCCCCCCCCCCATCCCCCACCCCACCCCACCCCGCCAACCCCCTCACAAAGTTTAGAAAAATATTTCTTAACTGGAATTGTGTGTAGTAGTGGCACTGAAACAAGAAAAAGTAAATTGGAACATGCAGTTACGTTCAACATCCAGGACAGGCATGTACAATAACTGCGTCCACCTGCTGTTTTCCCAGTGGTGTGTTTAATGCATTTAAAACATACGTTGTAAATTGTCTTTTAAAAATAGTATAAAAACAGGAAAGGAAATACGGAAATGTCATATACATACTCTACTATTACCTGAAACTCTACCCTTTGCAGAGCAGGAAACGCGCGCGCGAAAAAAAAAAAAAAAAACACGAATAAACGTGATCGTATTGATCACGAAATCCCGTAAACGAAAGACACACATATACGCAAAACCGAACGTGTCGACAAAAGTCATTATCAATGGGAGGAGGAGGCGAGGGAGGGGGGGGGGTGGGGAGTACAGAATGCAAGAATCGTCATATGCTTATAATCCACGCCGCTTGGCGTTGGTCATTATATGTATCCACACCACTCTGCCTCATGCATAGCCAATCATTTCAGATATGGATGTTCCTCTATGCCAGTGGTTCTCAATCGGTGGGGAATTCCCCCCCCCCCCCCCGGGGAGAATTTAGAGTTTCCTGGGGGGGGGGGGGAAATTAAGATTATTTCAAGATCGCATTACTACTACAAGAACCGATTACTTGATATTGTTTTTCCCTCCATACTTTACGGTTCTGTTCTTCTCACCCTTCTGAAATTCGTTTTATAACGCAAGTAGACCCGCACATCACGTTTCATGTAGACGTCTATACTTGTTCTAGTATGTGTTATTAAATTCCATTTTTACGTATACTGTGTAAATTGGAGGGGGGGGGGGGAATTTATAGGGATGAAATACTAAAAGGGGGAGGGGGGATAACATTCTGAACATATGGTGAAGGGGTGCATGGGCCAAAAAGGTTGAGAACCACTGCTCTATGCTATTATGTCAGACTGTCTAGCATCTGCTCTCTTGGTATCTTTCTCCTCAAACTTTCCCGTCGCCACAACATTTTCTAGCTTTCACCGTCTCATGATGCGCCCTAAAGAACACGGTCTGTTTTCTGAATCCAGTAATCAGGTCAGTTTTGTTTATGAGTTGTCTTCTTTCCAAACGTCTTCACCAGGATTTGTATCTGTACATATGGTACACAATACTTATCTGAAAACGATAGCATCGGCAAACTACTGAACTAACACTGCCTTGTCAATTACAACCAGCCAATAAATGCTGGGGTTGATTGCAATGTCCTGTAAATAACATTGAACTAACATTTAGCTGAAAACAGAAGTACAATAATTCATTCACATTCGATTATCCGATCATCATCATCATCACCATCATCATCATCATCATCATCATCATCATCATCATCATCATCATCATCATCATCATCATCATCATCATCATCATCATCATCATCATCATCATCATCTTACACTTTTGCCGTCAAGCGTCGGGGAAGGAAAAATTGGTGCCCCAGCACCCGATGGGTGGCATTGGATAGTGTCATTTCGTGTGACTGTACATTGTCTTTGATGTTGTCAATCCAATTTCTTATCGGGCGTCCTCTTGCTCTCGTCGCAGACGATCTTTGATGTAGGGCCAGTGATGGTACTTGATGGTGTTGCATTCTAACGAGATGACCAAACCACTTCATCTTCTGTCTTTCAATAAATGTGGCACAAGGTACTGATCCCACTGTCTGTCTGGTAACATTTCTTACTCAGTCTCAGATTGTTAAGTTGGCAGCTCTCCTCAGGCATCTCATCTCACAGGTGTTGATTTTCCGAAACTGGTAGCATAAGGTTGGTGTGAATATGCTGTTTATTATCTGTCGTTTTGCGGACATGGGTATATTTGGATGTTTCAATATTGGTGCTAGTTGATATGTAAGTGCACTTACTTTTTGACAACTGATTTCTATTTCCATTTCCTGTCCAATCTGCCATCTTCTGTGATCATACTTCCACGATATTTGAATTATTTTACTTGTTTCAGAGATGTGCTATTTATCTGTATACTTAGTGGACCAGGAGATCTGCTAACTAGCATTACTTCAGTTTTGGCTGTATTTATACTCATATTGTATCTGCCGCATGTTGCACTCAGATTATTAACATGATTTCCAAACATCACAATAAAACAAAATACAATAACCAATCAAAAAGCGTAAACTGATAACTTGATCTGGGGATATGCACTGCATTAGCCAGGATCATCGCTATCTATCCAGTTGTCCTGGGTTCAAATTGTAATCGAGACGAAGACTTTTTAAATGTGATCACATGGCCCCAGGTCGACCCAGCCTGGAAAATGGGATATCATGAAGATCTCTGGAAAACGCAACACTGACAACGTCAGCAATCCAGTGCAGGTTGGTTTCAACATTTGAGCCCAGCACTATATCTTCTCAGTGGCTCGCACGCTTGCCTGTCTGCCCGGTCTCAGCGGACATGTGTCTGTATCCCTTTCGATCTAGGAATTTGTTGTAAATAGACCTTCGTTTCAGATCCATCCAGTCTAACAAGGGTATTAGAACATGTTCTGGGGAGTAAAGTCGGGTATTAGAACATGTTCTGGGGAGTAAAGTCGGATATTATAACATGTTCTGGGGAGTAAAGTCGGGTATTAGAACATGGGGAGTAACATGGGGAGTAACGTCGGCAGGCGTCATATTGATCACATGACGTTGATGATATTGATATTGGGAATCTTTGTGGTGAAGAGGTCAAGCCGTTTGACTCGGGCTCCGAGGGTTGTGGGTTCGATTAAGGGCCGCGTCCTTCGGTTCACGAGTGAAATTTTTCGGAGACTCCTATGGGTCGTCGCTAGAGCTACGGAGTTCGTGCTTTGTGCGATGCTTTCCGCGCTGCGGAAAGAGACCGAGCCATATGGGATAAAACCTGGTAAAACGAAGTCGACCTTGTCGACTTTTTAAGCGACTTTAGATATTGATCACATCACATATCGTGTTCCGATTGGTCTATAAAACTATGTCATTAGCACCATATACCCCCACGTGTTTTCTGGCACGGTGAGCATATGTTCTAATCCCCAGCGAGGCAGGGATTATGTTTAAAAGTGACCTACTCTCTCAGATCGACCCAGCCAAAAATTAGTACCAGGACATTCTCAGAGAGGTAAAGGCGGTCGACGTTATAATGATATATAGGTTTGATCGAAGCCTTGCTTATAATGAGCACATAGACCATGTGATAACAAAGGCCAAGCGGGGTTTGGCTGCGATGCGGGTGATGGCGGCAGCAAACTGTGAGCAGCGCCATCTATGTCTTCTGTACGAGGGGCTGGTCATGTCTGTTTTGGAGTATTGTCGTAATTCTTTAGTGTCGTCCCTGGGGTGAGGGGAATCAACACCCACATTCTTTTAACCCCATATCATTATTCTGGAGAATCCACTAGATTTCCGTCCACAACACCCCATCAGTCTTTCTCTCTCTCTCTCTCTCTCTCTCTCTCTCTCTCTCTCTCTCTCTCTCTCTCACCACATTCTTCTCCAACACAACCTACCACACAACTCTAGCTTCCAAAAATTAATAACAAATTAATTTAATGAAGAAAAGTGTATGTATGTGCGAAGTGCAGGTGTAGAATGTATGTCGTATACTCTAGTGTCTCTGCAGAATCAGACCGAACAGCTCAGGAGCAAAGTCTGATCATCCCAGTAATGGCCACACAACATCACCATAGCTCAGTACACAATGACCTCACCAAAAGATGTTTCACCCCGGCCAGGTGTGGACTTCCTCCAGTAGCTCCCTGATAATCCAGATATCTGGTCACCACAAATGGATATAGTCCAATACTGACTCTGAATCTGTCACACACCGTGTAGCTAAATGTCACTACAGTTCTGCGATCTAACCATCCTTGTATCGTGAAATACGGATCACTGTCACTTGAAACAAAAATGTTCATTGGTAATTGTCATGGATTTTCACGATCACAATGTTAATGTTTAAAGTTCCACAGGAATCCACTAACTGAGAAAACGCTATGTTAGGTGTTCAACTTCCCTCTATGACTACTAGTGTTCCTGTTACATGTGGTATGGAAAATAACTTCACTCAACTTTGGTGAACCCTATCTCTGAGGATTCATTCCCAGATAAATATCGGTTCCTGCTCAACAGAGCCATGTTTCTGCAGACCCTTTTGATTATGGGCCCAGTTCAAAAGCAGCCGAGTAAAACTTTCTTCAATGAATTAGCCATAATCTTAGTCAATAAATTTTCAACTTGTTCTCTTGGTGAACGGAGTGGAACCTGTTGAAGAGAGAACACACCTGGTGAGAGCAACCCGATACTGACCTTTATTAGGTGAGTGCAGGCCGACGGCCTCACTCAGATATATAACAGCGAACTAAACTCTGTCATAGGGCAGAGGAGCTCATCACATCGGTCTGAGTCATGGTAAGACAAGGAAAGACCAAAGGCAAAGTGCAGAAACCCAGTAGACACCCCACTGGAAGATCCTACCATTGGACATTGCCCCTATCCCCCAACCATCCTCAATCTCTCTAAACATCATCCCACTACATTATTCTCAACCAGCTGAGTTAATTGATATCTTACACTAGCTAGTTTAACAACGCGATTGCCTACTGTTGCCGACACTCCTATATTACATTCTCCTAATGCACATTACTACACTCGATTCCTAAGAATAAACCCATTTGGGTCTAAATCACTCAATTACCATATATTGGGTCTGGCCTTAAATTGAGACTACTCAACCACACAATGGGTAAATGTCCGCCAATGTAAATTAACACAAGACAATGTAGCCTCTCTTTATAATCCAGCCAGGAACATTACACACACGTCCGTAAAGTTTTCACAACACTTGGTCGACTTCCCAAAAGTTGGTTACCCAGCCAGATTTAATACTGTTCCTAGATGACGTCATTCGCTGTCAACAACAAGTGGCCTTCCCGTCTCCATCTTGGGACTGGTTTCCCGTACTTCAAAAGTCCCTCCGGCCTGTGATCTAGAGAAATTCATTTCTCCACAACAAAGATCTAGCCGATTTCCCACCCCCCCCCCCCCCCCATGCAATTTGTCTCCAACTTCACAAGACTGGTTGCCGCCCGTAAACAACTGACGCAACAGTGTTTTTCTCTCGATCGACAACACATCAAAGAATGCCGGCGCTTGTAGACAAAGGCCGCAACAGTGTTTCATTGATCGACCCTTCCAGGAATTCTGTGACAAGTATGCAATGGCAATCCTGACTCTCGGCCATAAGCAGATAGAAAGGATGGAAAGGATACAGAATGAAGCTATGCGCATTATTCTTGGATGTACAAGAGATACGGCATGCAGGGCGATGCGCTACCTTCTTGATTTTCCAACCATTGAAGAGAGAATACAAGTTTGCAGGGCACGCGCCTACCTCAGAGTTAACGCAAACACACAACATCCACTGCATAGTGAAATTATTAAGGTGAAGGGCAGCAGGTTAAAAAGAGGACGGTCGTGGATGGGTCAAGCCGAAGACATTCTTCAACAGGTGTGTTCACTTGAGGACTTAGAACCTGGCGAGGAGTGGGTGCAAGTGCCAACAGATTTCTGCACATCCTTTTCAGTTTGCATCCAACTAGATAGAAAATGCAGACAAGAAAATCCGGCTGCTGTGGAGGCTGAAGTACAAGCGTTGATTTTCGAGAATTCGCTAGACGGTGATGCGGTCATCTACACAGATGAGTCGGTCGTCCGACATGTGAGAAGCTCCTGGGCCTTTACGGCTCGGGCCGGAGGGAGAATTGTGAAGGAGGACTCTGGTGCTTTCACTGAAACCTCAAGTAGCCTGACCATGGAAGTCATTGCAGTAAGTAAAGCAATAACATGGCTCGAGACACAGACATTCACTAGGGCATGTTTCCTTAGCGACTCAATGAACATGATCAAGAGGATAGAGGAAGAGTCGATCCGAAGAGAATGGTTGCGGCCTCTGGAGCGGTCTCGGCTGGCAAAGATTAGTTTCATCTTCGTGCCAGGGCATGCAGGAGTACAAGGAAATGAGCAGGCTGACAAGCTCGCAGGTGAGGCTACTGTGGAAGGCGGACGCGCCATGGACCAGGCTGACATTCTGAATGCTCTACGAGAAGTAAGACTTTTGCGTGAACCAATTGATGACTGTGAATCTACAACCATGGCCAGACTGCGAGAACAGCAAATTAAAAGAGGGGTGGCCAAACAAGAACACTACGCAGGAAGCCAAAGAAGATTGATAAACCAACACAGAACTGGCGTCGTTAGAAGCTACACGCTGCGGGATTTGCTGAGGAGGGGATCCGAGCACTTATGGACTGAATGGTTCGATTTGAAATGAGGATGAACTGTCGACTAACTAACTAACTAACCAACTGACGTTATAGTAACCTCATGACTCATTGGGTGCCGATTGGTCTATAAATATGGAGCCAGCAACGTTTAACCGATTCGCCTCATGACATGAAGAGGGATAATTGATGTTTACATAAAGAGCTGGCGTGATACATCACTTACGTCACACTTCCTGTATCGTATTTACCAATCGCCATATCCAGTATGCGTCAGAATGTCACAGAAGCCATTTTTTTCTCACAGTTTTATTGTTTAATATACACGAAGCATGCACGTGCCAAAAAGCCCAGTTTAAAAACAGAGGGCCAAAGAAATTAAGCAAACATGCAACCCAGAATACATGTAAAAATTCTGGGAGCGTATTCCCAAAGGTGTACACTTTTTTTTCTTCTTTTTAGAGATAGCATGTGGGGGAGAAAACAGCTCATGTCCTAGTGAATGTACCGGCAAAAAGCCATGTTCAAACTAGGAGGCGCTGTGTCTGGGCCAATCGTGGCTAGTTTGCATACACACCCCAATGAGTCAGAAGCCCAGACCGCTGTGCTGCGAATTAAAACAATATATATATATATATATATATATATATATATATATATATATATATATATATATATATATATATATATATATATATATATATATCCGAGAAGAGATGGATTGGAGAACTTGGTGACAACTGGTAAGATCGAAGGGAACAGACCAAGAGGAAGACCTAGAAGCAAATACCTGGATGGCTTGGCCATATGGTATGGTCGAGACAGGAACACTGAGCTGATCCACGACTCTGGTGATCGAGTGAGATGGCAAAACATGGCCGTCCACGCTTACCGGCATGGCACATGATGGATGGATGGACATACATATACCCCATTTATTTAAAAAATATATAACCAGAGAAACACCTGACTTGGCATCTGTAAAGAGAGTTATTTGTTTGTCTTTAATTCTCTCTATGGAGAACTATTTATTTCTCTTTAATTGCCAACAACATTTCTGCTGCAGCTTTCTAAACTTCTCTATATTTATTAATTTTTTTTTTAAAAACTTTAAAACAGAACTTAAGAAACCAGTGTGCATATTATTACTTCCAAACTGAGTACATGACGGCGGCTTCTGGGTTCAAAAGTTCTTGTGAATTTACTCAGTCACGTTTTGCTAATCTGGTCAGTGAATCATTGGACTCGACCATTTGTCTGAAAGCACCACCGATAGCGTAGGTCCTGTAGGTTCCTGTCATTCTGCCTGTGGTTTCGTCAACCTCTGCCTTGTTGATTTGAACTGAGGCATGATCCTTAGCATTAGCAATACGATTACTGGCAGAGCATTCGAGGGGAATCACAATATCAGGGAACTTTCCTGTGTGGAATATTTTCAGGTTCTAGAAGATGAATACACAAATGTGATATTATCATAAATTTAAACAGTAAATGATTGTCTGTTCACAAGCTACTTGAGAACTTTTCAGTTGCCACTGACTGTGTCGCCTTTCTTCATTTATTTTTATTTTTAGATTCAGGGAAACCCCTTCGCCGCCATTATCTGTTGAGGTACTTTGTGTGTACGTTATAGTAGTTTTTTCACTATTACAAACACACATGTAAAGCTTACACCCGTTTACGCTACGATTTAACAAAATGAAGTGATATTTGATAGACTGAGGGAAAAATGGTCAAGTTAAAAACTCTTCTATTTCCACCAGAAGCCATTAACTGTGACCATTGTGTTGGGGTCGGAGCCGCGGAAGTGCAGTGGCTAACACGCTTGGCTGCCTGGTTAGTGGTCATGGCTTTAAATACCCATAGGGGCAGTTTTCATGTTTATAATCCCAGGACAACCCAGTCTAAAATTAGAACCTGAAAATGTTCGGGGAAGTAAAGGCGATCGATGAGATATTGATCCACTGAGTGCCGGCTGGTGTATACAAATATGAGACTAGCAACATATATCCGGTCCGTCTCAAGGAGTGTACAAGTGTCCATTACACTCTTGGAGGGAGAAAACAAGTAACTGTAAGAAATATAACACGGAGTACAAAGCAACTGACTAAAAATTATAACGAGGACATAATGGAACAAACAATAAACAGCGAAAAATACTGGCGGGAGAGCGATGGTAGAGTAGAAGCTAGGCGTTTACCTGCCGGTCCGGATGTCATTGGTTCGAATCCGAATCGAGGCTGGAATCTTTTCAATTGACCTGGGTTCACAGGTCGACCCAGCTCAAAATTGCTACCGGGAAATGTTTTGGAAAGTACAGGCAGCTGGCGTGATACTGACCGCGTCACTCAGCGAGTACGATTCGTCTATAAACAAAAATATAGGTCTGGCATCGGATACGCATTGAGACGCGAAAGGATCGTTTACTTTGTTTAAAATACTGGAGGTGGACAATGACTTCTTGTGCTTTATGGGCCAACGAAATGTCTTCTATTTTGGTGGAGGGATGGGCGTGAGGGTAAGCCGTCGGCTTCTGACACGAGAAGGCTAAGCACCAACCAGTGTGCCGATGTGTACAAAATACAGAACTTAGTGATTCTAGCCTGGTAGATGAGACGCTTAGTCCCTACAGACAGGGGTAAACAACTAACTGGACCCGTCTGTACCTCTCACACGTTAGCGGTCTCTAGCAGTTCAACAGTATGAATAGTAGGCCGATAGCCAGGCTCTGCTTTAAGCAAAATAAACACACAATTAACTATATATATATATATATATATATATATATATATATATATATATATATATATATATATATATATATATATATATATATATATATATATATATATATATATACACACACTCACACGAGAGCGAGTCAATAAGTAAGTCACACAGTTCTGTGGGATGGCAGATAAATGTAGTTTTCTACAGATGTTCTCTACAGGTGTCATTAGGTGGCAGCAACATAGAACTTTATATTCCCGTTCGTCAGGTGGCGCTAGGTGTCTCATGCGCATGCGCAGCGCATAAACAACATGGCGATTGTACTTAAGGAGTGTACAACCAAAGAGCAACTTGCTGTTGTGCATTTTTTGTGGGCAAAAGGACTGCCTGCAAGGGACATTCATAAGGAAATGTTTCCTGTTTATGCTGACAAATGTTTGTCCCGTAAAGCGGTGCATAGCTGGGTAGAAACATTTTCTGAACGACCCTCTAAAACTGTTGATGAAATCCGATCTTGTCGTCATGTTGAGATTGCAACAGAAGCATCCGTGCAGCTGGTGGAGGAAATGATTAGAGGTGACAGGCGAGTAACGAGACTCTGTAGCATCTGCAATAGGGTGCTCACATGGTTCAGCATACAGCATAATGCATTATCGACTGAAATTTAAGTAAGTATGCTCAAGGTGGATACCCAGACAAATGAAGGAGGAACACAAAATGAACCGATTTGGCCTGTCCTTGCATCATTTCTGTCAATACGAAGATAAAGGAGAAGACATGCTGAACAGGATTATTACTGGGGATGAATCTTGGATGCATCACTACCAGCCCGAATCAAAGCGTGCTTCAATGCAATGAAAACATCCTTCTTCGCTTGTGTAAAAAAAATTAAAGGTTACGCCATCAGCAGGGAAGGTTATGCTGACAGTGTTATGGGATTGTCAAGGAGTAATTTTAACCAATTTCAAGAAGAAAGGTGACAAAGTGAATTCTGAATCTTACTATGAAGTTCTATCGATGCTTCATGATGCTATTCGAAGAAAACGTCCAGGACTGCTGACTTGAGGAGTGCTGCTTCTTCATGACAATGCCAGACCACATGCCGGGGCCCATAAGGGAAGCAAAGAATAGCAACACTGTAGCCTACCATGCATGTCGTAAGAGGCGACTAAGAAGGCTTGATGGTTCCGTCGCCCTGCTACTGAGTGAGTGCGTGGCGCGACACTGTGAGCTGTGAGTTTCGTGTGAAATGCTTTTGAATCTGCCTGAGGTTGTTTTTGGAACGTGACTGCATGTTCGGAGTGATGGCAGGTGGCTATGTCCCAGAGTTGACCGGTTTTTGCCTTATGCAGAAATGCGTGGCTGCTGGGCTTCTGGTTGACTGCCACTGCCATCAGCGATGAACTGTATTTTCGTGGACTGTGTGGGTGAACATCTAGGAAACATTCAGATAGGAAAATGACAGCCGATTCCATCAGAGATGAACTGGGTGTTTCGTCGGGGACTGATGTGTTGACATTCTGGTGGCGGCATTATCCACAGTGTATTTGTGCGGGCTGTTGTTTGTCGAGACTCCTGTCTTTTCCACTTTTCACATTGGGCAGTGGGGAGCGTTTTGTGTGATATTCACTGGCACAGGAACGGAGCATAATGGGGACGACCCGTTGCTGTGAAGTTGGAATTGCGACTAACTAACTAACTAATACGGCTCGATTAACTCAGTGAGGTGGGAAGTTCTGGAAAATCCACCGTAAAGCCCCGACTTAGCCCCTAGCGATTTCCATCTTTTTGGTCCACTGAAAACCCACCTTGGCGGGAGACATTTTGCGAATGACGCCGAAGTTGAATGTGAAGTGACAACGTGGTTTAGAAAACAGAGCACGCAGTTCCATGCAGCCGGTTTGGGATGACTGATAAAACTATGGGATAAATGCATCAATTTTGGTAGAAATTATGTTGATAAATAAAGGGACAATGTATGTATAAAAATAAACTGGTTAAAAGTTGTTATCTTATTTAGTTATTTTGTCTACAGTCATTTGTGACTTACTTATTGATTTCCCCTCGTGTATACACACACACACACACACACACACACATACACAGAGAGAGAGAGAGAGAGAGAGAGAGAGAGAGAGAGAGAGAGAGAGAGAGAGAGAGAGAGAGAGAGAGAGAGAGAGGGAGTGGTACTTCGGATTACGAACTTAATTCGTTCCAGAACTCGGTTCGTAATCCGACACGTTTGTAACCCGAAACATTGAAATCAATGAAATAGAGACAATCCGTTTCAAGATGAAAGAATCGTTCTGTTTTTTTTTTATTAACATCCGGTCGTTTACCTGACAAAACGCAAAAAAAAATAAAAAATAAAAAATAAAACGTACTTCACGTATTAAATAAAAATAAAGAAAACAACCAAATAAATTAAATGTAAAATTTAAAAAAAAAAAAAAAAAAAATTTAGTCTATCTTTCTTACCAAGAAAACGACCACGGGAAATTTATCACATTCTTTACTATCCCGAATTATTAGTTTTAAGAGTTTCTTGTCGCTGTTTCTTGGCAGCCGACTGAAAATATTTCTGCACCAAGAAACTTTCAAGGGAAATCTGTCGCTTCCTTTGCTGGAGAATCTTTCTGAAGTGGGGCATCGCGTTATCATTTATCAGGTGTACTGCCCTGTTAGCAACAAGTTTGTTTGGATGATGGTTCACAATGAAGTCTTCGACGTCAGCCACTTGCTGCAAATTTCGTTAATCCTCGCAGTTGTAACGATCATTGGCTCCTCATCATCGGACGACTGCTCCTGATTCAATGTCTTTAGCTGTTCATTCTGAAGATCCACAAGCTCATCTGTAGTGAGCTCTCCACTGTGGTCCTCAATCAGCTCCTCCAAGTCGTTGCCATCGACTTCCAGGCCAAAATATTTTGCCCAAGGACACAATCTCATCCACTACAGCGTCTGCCTCTAATCCTTCAAACTCTTCTCTCTCTGGTACACACGATGGCCAAAGTTTCTTCCAGGCAGACTTCAAGGTACGGGTGGAGACATCATTCCAGGCCTTGTCAATGAGGTTGATGCAGTGGAGGATGTTGCAGTGGTCTTTCCAGTAATCTCTTAGAGTCAATTCGGTGTCATTAGTGACCTGAAAACACCTTGGGAAGAGCTAATTTGTGTACAGTTTCTTGAAGCAGATCACTTGGTGGTCCATGGGTTGAAGCAGAGGAGTGGTGTTGGGAGGTAGAAATTTGACCTTGATGAAGTCATACTCCATGTCCAAGTCCTCCAGACCCGGTGGGTTGGCAGGAGCATTGTCCATAAGCAGCAGACATCGAAGGGGCAGATTGTTTTCTTCTAGGTACTTCTTCACACTTGGGGCAAACACTTTAGTCAGCCATTCCATAAAGATGGCTCTCAGTCATCCATGCCTTAGCATTAGACTTCCACATCACAGACAGCGTTGCTTTTTTGGACATTGTTGTGTTTAAAGACGCGAGGATTTTCTGAGTGATAGACCAACATTGGCGTAATCTTGCAGTCACCACTGGCATTTGGCACAGGAACAGCAGAGTTAGCCTGTCCTTCATTGGTTTGTGCCCCGGCAGTGCTTTCTCCTCCTGGGTGATAAAGGTCCTCTTTGACATTTCTTCCAGAAGAGGCCCGTTTCATCGCAAGTTAAAGACTTGTTGTGGAACGTAGTCTTCCTCTTTGATGATCTTATCAAATTCCACCTTGAACGCTTCTGCTTTTTTCTCATTAGAACTTGCAGCCTCTCCGTGCCTAATTACACTATGAATGCCACTTCTTTTTTTTTAACTTTTCAAACCAGCCTCTGCTGGCTTTAAAATCATCAGTCTCAGCACTTGTACCAAGCAATTTCGACAATAAATCACTGTGCAACAGCTTCGCCTTTTCACATATTATTGCCTCACTAACACTGTCTCCTGCAAGTTGCTTTTCATTGGTCCAGATCAATGAGAAGATTTTCAACTTTCTCTAAAATTCGAGGTCTTTGCTTCTGCAGCTTAGTTATGCCTTTAGCCACATCGACTGATTTGAGTAACTCTTTGTTCTTTATGATGGTGGAGATAGTTGATTTTGCCATGCTGTACTCATTAACGATGTCACACACACGAACGCCATTTTCATGTTTTATAATTATTTCTTTCTTTACCTCCACTGTTATACGTTGCTGCTTCCTAGCAGCAGCACCACCGATTTTCAAAATCATAATTGATGGGGTTAACAAAGAAAATAATGAAAGAGATAAACTAAACACAGTGCCACTGTTAAGAAATCTTTTACTGCTGTGTAGTAAGGGCAATGAAAGCGAGGCCGCGAACGCATGCAAAACTAGGCTGCTACTAGGCTATCGCTAAGCGATGTTAGTACTGCGTGGCCTTCGTTTGTACTGTACGCGATCGTTTGTTTTCATCGTTAAACCTTGCTCTCTCTCTCTCTCTCTCTCTCTCTCTCTCTCTCTCTCTCTCTCTCTCTCTCTCTCTCTCTCTCTCTCTCTCTCTCTTTCTCTCTCGCCTTCGTTCGTAACCCGATACACTGTTCGTTACCCGATACAAAAATGTTTGAAGTTGTTGTTCGTAATCCGAATTGTTCGTGACCTGAGACGTTCGTAACCCGATGTACCACTATATATATATATATATATATATATATATATATATATATATATATATATATATATATATATTGCACGGACACGCGAGCGCGCATATTTACACTAATACCATCAACTATACATATAGCTAACGGTGTTGTGGTGTTAAAATTAACCTGCATGCACCGAGGGCGAGCGAGAGATATGATGAATGTGGAGGGATACATAGAGAAAACGGGAAGGCTGGTAGAAGGAAGGAGACGTTGAGAGAACAGGGGAAGAATGAGGAGAGAGATATAGAGAGAAGAATGGGAGCGGTTTGAGGGAGGAAGGAGGCGTTGAGAGAGGAGGAAGAGAGAGACAGGGGAAGCGGAGTTTAAGGCAAGAGCGAAAAGAAAACGCAGTGACAGTAAAGGCAGAGGGATATGAATAGACGAGTATGAAGAAGTAGATAGGTGAAGATGTAGAGAGAGAGAGAGAGAGAGAGAGAGAGAGAGAGAGAGAGAGAGAGAGAAATAGATAGAGAGAGAGAAAGGGGAGAGAGAGAAAGAGAGAGAGAGAAAGAGAGAGATAGATAGAGAGAGAGAGAAAGGGGAGAGCGAGAGAAAAGGGAGAGAGAGAGAGAAAGAGAGAGAGAGAAAGAGAAAGAGAAAGGGGAGAGAGAGAGAGAAAGAGAGAGATAAATAGAGAGAGAGAGAAAAGGGAGAGAGAGAGAAAGAGAGAGAGAGAAAGAGAGAGATAGATAGAGAGAGAAAGGAGAGAGAGAGAGAAAGAGAGAGAGATAGAGAGAGAGAAAGGGGAGAGAGAGAAAGAGAGAGAGAAAGAGAGAGAGAGAAAGGGGAGAGATAGATAGAGAGAGATAGAGAAAGAGAGAGAGAGAAAGGGGAGAGAGAGAAAGAGAGAGAGAAAGAGAGAGAGAGATAGATAGAGAGAGAAAGGGGAGAGAGAGAAAGAGAGAGAGAAAGAAAGAGAGAGAGAGAAAGAGAGAGAGAGAGCAAGAGAGAAAGAGAGAGAGAGCAAGAGAGAAAGAGAGAGAGAAAAAGAGAGAGAGAGAGTGACGGGAGAGACAGAGAATATGCAGAGGGGATTGCACAGGAAGAGTAATAATGAGGGCTTTTATTGAAGTGTTTGTGATAATGTTGTTTGCTGTTATGTTTATGTAAAATTGTCAAAACCCACGAGTCTATTCCTGGAAAATCCTCACAGACTACAGGAAACATAAATCTCTGCAACACTAACTGGTCCGTGTGGAGATAAACACGCTGCAGATGTTATAGGCATGAGAACTCGACACACTTGATCAAAGTAATATTATTAAATGAAGCATGTTGACAACAGCAAATAAGTGTATGAAAATAAGGATACATATTTCTTGTTGTTGTTGCTGCTGCTACTGCTGCTGCTGCTGCTGCTGCTGTTGTTGTTGTTGTTGTTGTTGTTGTTGTTGTTGTTGTTGTTGTTGTTCTTCTTCTTCTTCTTCTTCTTCTTCTTCTTCTTCTTCTTCTTCTTCTTCTTCTTCTTCTTCTTCTTCTTCTTCTTCTTCTTCTTCTTCTTCTTCTTCACCTTCGTTATATTAAGTCTACTGATTCTTTAATGATCCTTATCCTACTCCTCCTCCTTCCTCTTCTTCTTCTACTACTGCCTCCTCCTCCATCTCTTCTTATTTTTATTATCATTATTCTTGTTCGTTATCTTAAGACACTTGCTTCATTAATGATTATATTCTAAAGCGAGCTTATCCTGTAGACTCCACCTCTTTGTAACATTCTATAAAACCTATTTGCTGCGTGGTGAAGGGTTACGGACGCAGTTCGTAATCCCGCATACCCGCGTTCGAAACACAACTGCATGCGATTTATCAGCAGACCGCCTTTCGTTGACTTTTTACGAAATGGTATGGGTATGGGGTAAATGCCTGGTGTTGACTGGGATGTCTTGTAAAGGATATGCAACTTTAACTATACCAACTTGGTGTCTAGGCGTGATTCGTAAGTAATATTTAAATATATATATATATATATATATATATATATATATATATATATATATATATATATATATATATATATATATATATATATATATATATATACACACATATGTGTGTGTGTGTGTGTGTGTGTGTGTGCATGTTCACGTGCGTCTTTCGGTGCACCAATTTATCTATCGTAACTTACTGTAGGGAGGACAATCCTGAGACCCATACTAAACAATCTATTTGACTAGTCTACATGTATATACTGATGAGACAGAGACGCGAAGCTTACTTATGCCTTTATTAGGTCTGCGATGTCCTGGACAGCGGTGTACAATGGTGTCCCTGTCGGTCAAGAGTGTGGCATTGGTCGACTGGTTTATGCTGCACCTTTCGGAAATGCTGGTTAGCTCTTTGTTTCTCAAGGTATGCACCATTCTTTAGTGGCGTTTCCATTGCAGAACTTTAGCCCTGCAGCACTATTTCGAAACATATAACTATCCATAAGCCAGATGTTCTGTCTCTGTTGCTGTCATGTCTAAATTATGTAGCAAATATTGATTCCATCTACGTAGTAGTTTTCCTCTTCTCCGCTTCCCTGGTACGCCTCCCTCCATAATTACTTTTACCAGACATTAATGTCTTTATATATGTCCTAAATATTTCATTTTCTTTTATTTTATTTATCTTAATAACCAATCTACTTCTGTGTTGTGTTCTTGTTGTATAGTTCTGTTTAAAAACACAAGTCACAAACAATATGTGGCACGACTTATTGCCTGGCATATTTCGCTGCATCTCGTCAGGTGCATACTGCAGAGTTATATATCATATGAAGAAAATAAATGAATAATACTTCAGCTGGAATACTTGAAATAGATAGTCACTGGATAGGTATTGTTCGAATTTGGAGCATCTGCTATCCCCACGGTAATTTCAAATTCGAATAGTATCTGTCACTATGTGTTTTAATTGCATCAGATAAAATATTATTAGTTGTTTCACTTCATATGAAATATAACTCTGCAGTATACACTTGTTAAGATGCGGTGAAATATGCCAGGCAATAAATCGTGCAACATATTGTTTGTGTCTTCTGTGTGTAAATTCACTAAGAGAATATGTTGTTTTGAATAAATCTGTTTGTTGTCTTTATCGTCCAGTGAATTTGTAATACTTTTCTGAAACACTAATCCAAAGCCGCACGCGTGCTTGCTGTTCAACTACTGTGTTGGATGTTGAAGGTTTACACCCGACTGTCGCCACGGAAAAACAAATGCGTGCTCTTAGTGCTCTCAAAGTAGCAAGGGGAAAGGTCATCCCATAGCCGACACAGCTGTTAGAGCATGAAGTGCTAAGCCATCACATCATCACCAGGTATGAGCTGGCGTGGGACATTCCCGTCCTCACCTGGCCTTCCCAGGTAATTCTCTAGAAAATAATGAAAATTTTCTGGCACTCGTTTTAGTAAGGCTGGGTCGGCCTCGGATTTGAACTGGTCGATAAAAATAATCCTGTCTCTGCTGGGGATTGAACCCGGACCACATTTTTTTACATTGTTTGCGTTCACTGGCTTTGAACTCAAGCGTGGTTGATACACGTGCTGCTACTTCTGGTAGCAATATAAAATAACACAAAGTAATGCAGCTGTACAGAACAGAAATAAGAAAAATACAGGACGTTGCGGCGACTAGCTTTCATCAGCAAACAAATACATACACAAAACACACACCCCCCCCCCCCCCCCACCCCACCCAAAAAAAAACACACACATCACGGAGAAGGTACTACAGTGACTACATTAAGGCATAAGAACGGGATGAGAAGTATAAAAAGATATTTAAAAAAAATTAGAATAATAATTCTCTTCTGTAAAGCTGCATTGCCAGTCTTCCTGGCCGAGGCGTTAGCAACTTTCTCCGTAACCCCGAATACTCTCGTGGTTGACGTGAGCGCACGAGAATTGGAAGCAGTTCGAGTCGCGCTAGTGACTTATGAGAGTATGGAGCCGGTCGCTCGGAAAGCAATGGCAAACTACTGAGCGTAATCTTGCCAAGAAATCAACAATCAGCTGAAAGATGCTGATGTTGACAGCGATGTCCTGTAAAGGATATGCAAAACATTTTAAAGCTGCATTACTTTGTGTTATTTTATTGTTTACATTTCCACAGCTTTACACCAGTTCCATTAATTTTATTAATGGTTTTACTACTTCTGGTGCGCTGGGCTGATTTTTACGTGTTGGTTAGCTTTCCCTATTACCAATGCCCCTCGCCATCGCGTGAACCCACTTCGACTTCTGTAGTACTTATAATATATGTCCCCAAGTCAAGGATGAGAAGACAAACAATTTTGTCTAACTGGACGGTATTGGGATTGAACCCGCTATATCGGCATCAGCACACCGGAAGTTTTTAAGAGGTGTGCTCTTATCTATTCGGTCATGCTGACCTCCAAACAGGACAATGGTCTTGGCCGACAGATGAAGACTGAGCACGTATGGGAATATTCGGGTGCTGGTATGTCGGTTTTTCACTTTACTCAACTCAACTAAACTCGCTGCGGCTTTAGGAAACTAAAGGATTTAGTAGATCTGAAATAATAAGTAGACATCTAAAAGATTTTACAAACCTGAACAAAAAGATTAAGAATATGAGGGTGTAGAGCTAAATGACTAAAGGGGTGTTCACTACAGCACTAGAGCAGCAAATTAATTAGTAAGATGTGAACTAGAGAACGAAAAAAAAACATATTTGTACTGAAAGAATAGAGAAATCTGAACTTAAAGATGAAAGAGAAATGTGAACTGAAGACTTTGTAACACACAAGTTTAACTAACTAATTAGCTGACAGATCTGAACGAAACAGTTAATTCCTAAAGAGTTTCGAACTAAATAATCTAAAATACTCGAACTGGCCTATTATGAAGGGGTAAAATTGTAATTATGAAAGCTGAAGCATCGTACTTAAAACATTACTCGCTATCTCCAAATATGTAGCAGCTCATTTACATTATACCTCAAAGAAACCAATTTTGTCATACAGCTATTGAAGTTCAAACAGACACATTAAAACAGAAATTCAGAGAGGCACATTTAAATGGAGAGAAAAATAGACTTTTAGAAAGTTGATAACATTTTTCAAACAACAATCACTATTTCCACTTCATCTTTGTTCCTATTTCGAGGGGAGTAAATCACACTTAATTTGGTAGATTTATTATTTTCTTGCTCATATTCGTGTCACAGTTCCAGGAAGCCGGCTGGAAGGACATATATATATATATATATGTATAATATGGCAAAGACATACATACATACATACATGTATAATAAGAGAAGGACATACATACAAGTATAATCTGGAAAGAACATGGACCGACTTGCGTGTGGCAGTAAAGAATAGATCGACTTGGAGTAAGTTAGTTGAGCGTCTTTGTGCAACTGAGGGATCGGGGGCGAAGGAAGAATATAAAGAAGGTGTTATTTTTTTTAATGAAAAGTAATATTTAAAAAAGTTCTAGTGTTAACAATTGGAAATTAGTTGAAGACAGACATAATTATTTCTTCTTCTTCTTCTTCTTCTTCTTCTTCTTCTTCTTCTTCTTCTTCTTCTTCTTCTTCTTCTTCTTCTTCTTCTTCTTCTTCTTCTTCTTCTTCTTCTTCTTCTTCTTCTTCTTCTTCTTCTTCTTCTTCTTCTTCTTCTTCTTCTTCTTCTTCTTCTTCTTCTTCTTCTTCTTCTTCTTCTTCTTCTTCTTCTTCTTCTTCTTCTTCTTCTTCTTCTTCTTCTTCTTCTTCTTCTTCTTCTTCTTCTTCTTCTTCTTCTTCTTCTTCTTCTTCTTCTTCTTCTTCTTCTTCTTCTTCTTCTTCTTCTTCTTCTTCTTCTTCTTCTTCTTCTTCTTCTTCTTCTTCTTCTTCTTCTTCTTCTTCTTCTTCTTCTTCTTCTTCTTCTTCTTCTTCTTCTTCTTCTTCTTCTTCTTCTTCTTCTTCTTCTTCTTCTTCTTCTTCTTCTTCTTCTTCTTCTTCTTCTTCTTCTTCTTCTTCTTCTTCTTCTTCTTCTTCTTCTTCTTCTTCTTCTTTCTTCTTCTTCTTCTTCTTCTTCTTCTTCTTCTTCTTCTTCTTCTTCTTCTTCTTCTTCTTCTTCTTCTTCTTCTTCTTCTTCTTCTTCTTCTTCTTCTTCTTCTTCTTCTTCTTCTCTTCTTCTTCTTCTTCTTCTTCTTCTTCTTCTTCTTCTTCTTCTTCTTCTTCTTCTTCTTCTTCTTCTTCTTCTTCTTCTTCTTCTTCTTCTTCTTCTTCTTCTTCTTCTTCTTCTTCTTCTTCTTCTTCTTCTTCTTCTTCTTCTTCTTCTTCTTCTTCTTCTTCTTCTTCTTCTTCTTCTTCTTCTTCTTCTTCTTCTTCTTCTTCTTCTTCTTCTTCTTCTTCTTCTTCTTCTTCTTCTTCTTCTTCTTCTTCTTCTTCTTCTTCTTCTTCTTCTTCTTCTTCTTCTTCTTCTTCTTCTTCTTCTTCTTCTTCTTCTTCTTCTTCTTCTTCTTCTTCTTCTTCTTCTTCTTCTTCTTCTTCTTCTTCTTCTTCTTCTTCTTCTTCTTCTTCTTTCTTCTTCTTCTTCTTCTTCTTCTTCTTCTTCTTCTTCTTCTTCTTCTTCTTCTTCTTCTTCTTCTTCTTCTTCTTCTTCTTCTTCTTCTTCTTCTTCTTCTTCTTCTTCTTCTTCTTCTTCTTCTTCTTCTTCTTCTTCTTCTTCTTCTTCTTCTTCTTCTTCTTCTTCTTCTTCTTCTTCTTCTTCTTCTTCTTCTTCTTCTTCTTCTTCTTCTTCTTCTTCTTCTTCTTCTTCTTCTTCTTCTTCTTCTTCTTCTTCTTCTTCTTCTTCTTCTTCTTCTTCTTCTTCTTCTTCTTCTTCTTCTTCTTCTTCTTCTTCTTCTTCTTCTTCTTCTTCTTCTTCTTCTTCTTCTTCTTCTTCTTCTTCTTCTTCTTCTTCTTCTTCTTCTTCTTCTTCTTCTTCTTCTTCTTCTTCTTCTTCTTCTTCTTCTTCTCTTCTTCTTCTTCTTCTTCTTCTTCTTCTTCTTCTTCTTCTTCTTCTTCTTCTTCTTCTTCTTCTTCTTCTTCTTCTTCTTCTTCTTCTTCTTCTTCTTCTTCTTCTTCTTCTTCTTCTTCTTCTTCTTCTCTTCTTCTTCTTCTTCTTCTTCTTCTTCTTCTTCTTCTTCTTCTTCTTCTTCTTCTTCTTCTTCTTCTTCTTCTTCTTCTTCTTCTTCTTCTTCTTCTTCTTCTTCTTCTTCTTCTTCTTCTTCTTCTTCTTCTTCTTCTTCTTCTTCTTCTTCTTCTTCTTCTTCTTCTTCTTCTTCTTCTTCTTCTTCTTCTTCTTCTTCTTCTTCTTCTTCTTCTTCTTCTTCTTCTTCTTCTTCTTCTTCTTCTTCTTCTTCTTCTTCTTCTTCTTCTTCTTCTTCTTCTTCAGCGTTCCGAGCCATTGAGGTTCTTTGCTGCAGATACAATCCGTCTCCATTCGTCTCTCTGGTTGACCTTCTCTTGCCAGTCGTTGATTCCAAGTGCTTGTAGGTCTGTATATATTATCTCTCCACCGTCTTCTCGTGGTCTCCTCAGGGTCTACGGTCATTTATTTCCTGAGTGTAAGCGAGTTTTGTTTCCCTATTGTCTTCCATTCTTTCTATATGCCCCAGCCATTGTAGTCTATTAGCCTTCATGATACCAATGATTAGCGGGGACTTAAACAGATCATAAATGTCTTTGTTACTTCTTCTTTTTCACTCTCCATTTTGTGTATCTTTAATGGGTCCAAAGAGGCGTCTTAAAACTTTGTTCTCAAAGGTTTGTAACAAGACTTCGTCTCCTTTCGCTGTACTCCAGGTTTCAGAGCTATACAGAACAACTGGTCTGATTAGTGTTTTGTACATTGTGATTTTGGTGTTACGAGATAGCGCATTTGATTTTAGTAGATGTTGTAGTGCATAGTATATCTTATTTCCAGAATTGATTCTAGTTTGAATTTCTTACCTTATGATGTTGGAGCAGTTAAAGATTGTACCCAGGTATTTGTATGTTTCCGTTCTTTTAATGGTCATATTATATATATCTCACTCTCTGTCTGTCTGTCTGTCTGTCTGTCTGTCTGTCTGTCTGTCTGTCTGTCTGTCTGTCTGTCTGTCTGTCTGTCTGTCTGTCTGTCTGTCTGTCTGTCTGTCTGTCTGTCTGTCTGTCTGTCTGTCTGTCTGTCTGTCTGTCTGTCTGTCTGTCTGTCTGTCTGTCTGTCTGTCTGTCTGTCTGTCTGTCTGTCTGTCTGTCTGTCTGTCTGTCTGTCTGTCTGTCTGTCTGTCTGTCTGTCTGTCTGTCTGTCTGTCTGTCTGTCTGTCTGTCTGTCTGTCTGTCTGTCTGTCTGTCTGTCTGTCTGTCTGTCTGTCTGTCTGTCTGTCTGTCTGTCTGTCTGTCTGTCTGTCTGTCTGTCTGTCTGTCTGTCTGTCTGTCTGTCTGTCTGTCTGTCTGTCTGTCTGTCTGTCTGTCTGTCTGTCTGTCTGTCTGTCTGTCTGTCTGTCTGTCTGTCTGTCTGTCTGTCTGTCGGTCTGTCTGTCTGTCCTGTCCTGTCCTGTCTGTCTGTCCTGTCCTGCCTGCCTGTCTGTCTGTCTGCCTGCCTGCCTGCCTGTCCTGTCTGTCCTGCCTGTCCTGCTCTGTCTGTCCTGTCTGTCTGTCTGTCCTGTCCTGTCTGTCTGCTCTGTCTGTCTGTCTGTCTGTCTGTCTGTCTGTCTGTCTGTCTGTCTGTCTGTCTGTCTGTCTGTCTGTCTGTCTGTCTGTCTGTCTGTCTGTCTGTCTGTCTGTCTGTCTGTCTGTCTGTCTGTCTGTCTGTCTGTCTGTCTGTCTGTCTGTCTGTCTGTCTGTCTGTCTGTCTGTCTGTCTGTCTGTCTGTCTGTCTGTCTGTCTGTCTGTCTGTCTGTCTGTCTGTCTGTCTGTCTGTCTGTCTGTCTGTCTGTCTGTCTGTCTGTCTGTCTGTCTGTCTGTCTGTCTGTCTGTCTGTCTGTCTGTCTGTCTGTCTGTCTGTCTGTCTGTCTGTCTGTCTGTCTGTCTGTCTGTCTGTCTGTCTGTCTGTCTGTCTGTCTGTCTGTCTGTCTGTCTGTCTGTCTGTCTGTCTGTCTGTCTGTCTGTCTGTCTGTCTGTCTGTCTGTCTGTCTGTCTGTCTGTCTGTCTGTCTGTCTGTCTGTCTGTCTGTCTGTCTGTCTGTCTGTCTGTCTGTCTGTCTGTCTGTCTGTCTGTCTGTCTGTCTGTCTGTCTGTCTGTCTGTCTGTCTGTCTGTCTGTCTGTCTGTCTGTCTGTCTGTCTGTCTGTCTGTCTGTCTGTCTGTCTGTCTGTCTGTCTGTCTGTCTGTCTGTCTGTCTGTCTGTCTGTCTGTCTGTCTGTCTGTCTGTCTGTCTGTCTGTCTGTCTGTCTGTCTGTCTGTCTGTCTGTCTGTCTGTCTGTCTGTCTGTCTGTCTGTCTGTCTGACTGTCTGTCTCGGTGGGTCGGTCGGTAGGTCGGTGGGTCGGTCGGTGTGTGTGTGTGTGTGTGTGTGTGTGTGTGTGTGTGTGTGTGTGTGTGTGTGTGAGTGTGTGTATGTGTGTGTCGATAATGTATAGGGATGAAAAATTGTAAATCAGTACGCAGACAGACTAACTATGTTGTGTATTGAAGCAATAGGGCAAACTGATGAAACATGATAAGTTTGTGTGTACGTGTGTGCGTGTTTGTGTGTGTGAGCGTACATGTGTGTGTGTGTGTGTGTGTGTGTGTGTGTGTGTGTGTGTGTGTGTGTGTTTGTAGTCTGTGGCGTAGACCGGTGACGCATTGTGTGGGTGGAAGCAGTAACACAGACTAAATAATTTATATGTGGATTTAACGTGACACACAGACTAAACAAGTTTAGAGGACTAAACAAGGTATGTGTGTGGAATCAGTGAGGCAGAGAGACCAAACAAGTTGTGTGTGGAATCAGTGAGGCAGAGAGACCAAGAAAGTTGTGTGGAATCTGTGAGGCAGACAGACTAAACACGTTGTGTGTGAAATCTATTAGGCAGACAGACAGGCTAACTGACTAACTGACTGACTGACTAACTGACTAACTGACTAACTGACTGACTGACTGACTGGATGACTGACTGACTGACTGACTGACTGACTGACTGACTAAATAACTAACTAACTAAATAACTAACTAACTAGCTAACTAACGAACGAACGGACGGACGGACGGACGGACTGACTGACTTACTGAATGACTGAATGACTGACTGACTGACTGACTACATGTCCATGTGTGTGTTCATGTGTGTGAAACTAATGTTGCACCCAATACTATTTGTTATTGACACCGATGTACACATGACAAGAGAGCAAACACAATAACAAGACTAATACTGCTGAACACAAATAGAAGCCTACCAGTACCAACAGCTGTTCTATGTAGACAACATTTTACCCATTACGTCTGACATAGTTATCATAAGAAAAATATTATACGATAAAAGGTAGAGAGACCTTGGTCTAGTTATTTTCTCCATAATACGTGATGTAAAGGAGATGCAGGGCGAAATAAGTAAACATGTTGTAAACGAATCTGCAAATGATATTGTCTTATCAAAACTAAAACTAATTTTCCAGCACCTAGCGATAAAAATAAATGGCCTTGGCAAAGTTTCAGTTATACACAGAACATATAAGATGGTTCAATTCTGGGATTTCTTCGCAAATATTACCTTCTTAGTAGACGGTGTCGTGTCCTCCTTTAAAGTGTCGTCCCTGGAGTGAAGAGAATCAACACCCACATTATAATATTTTTTCCCTTATCAATATCCTGGAGAATCCACCAGCTTCCGTCCAACACACTCCATCAGCCCGTGGACACCTTTTCCTATCACTCTCTCACTGTCGTACTTTGCCCCCTCTCATAATTCCCCAACGCAATATACTCAACAACTCTTGCTTCTAAAAATTAATAAAGATTAATTTATTAAAAGAAAAGTGTAACGTATATGAGACGTGTATGCGAAGAAAATGTGTGATGTGTTCTATACTGTGTGTATGATCGGACTTTCAGATAACAGCATAGTTTCTTCATTGCAAGGGCACACCACAGCACATTAAATCATAACCAGTGCACCTCACCCGGTGTCTAAACCCTTTTGCCGGATACTGACTGTCATCTGTAGCCACCTGGTAATCCATCTTCATGATCATCCGAAATAGATACTGTTAGTAAGTACAGATTGATTACGGACTGGTTGCAAACTAACTTTGTAAGTTCCTATCGGTCCTAAAGAATGCACAAATCCTTTGTAGTGTATTTAGGTTTTACTGTTAATGTTTCTACACTTGATCCTAACTAGTGTTCATATTCATTGGCACCTTGCCGTCTTGACAGACGATAGTTTGTGCTTTAAATAGGCATAATAACTTTTAACTATGGCGGTAGCGAGTGTGACTGATAAGGCCAATTTGCGCTGTAAATGTCCGTTCACAGTGGGTGCATGTGAACATGTGGTCATTTCCACCATCATGCACCATCTTACGTCTCAAACGCTTGGTGTGTGACTTTTCTGCAATAATTTTCTCCTTTGACTTTATTCCATTTCTGATATTTGCCCTCCATGCAACACGTTCAGCGGCGACTTACTCCCAATGTGCATTATCAATGCCTGTATCAATCATGTCCCGCTTACACACATCTTTGTATCGTAGTAGAGGCCGACCCTGAGATCTCTTACCCATCTGTAATTCACCAAAAAAGATATCCTTTGGTATTCTACCATCATCCATCCTCCTAAGATGTCCTATCCATCTAAGTCTACGAAGACTGAGCATGGAATAAACTGTCACACAACCTGATCTTTCCAATACTTCAGTATTTGTGATTTTGTCTTGCCACTTAATACCAAGAATTCTTCGCAGACACCGCATATGAAAGCTGTTTAAATTGTTCTCTTGGTGTGAGTAAGTTGTCCAGGTTTCACTGCCATAGAGAAGAGTACTAAGGACACAGGCTTGATAGACGAGGACTTTTGTTTTGGCAGTAAGCTTCCTGTTCTCCCAGACTCTTTTTCTTAACCTGTTCATTGTTGTTGCTGCCTTACCAATCCGGATGTTGATTTCCTGATCTAGGGATAATTTGCTATTTACCACTGATCCTAGATATGTAAAATGGTCTACTATCTCTAGTTCGGCGTCGTCAATAAAGATTGATGGTACCCCATGTGCACCTTGTGACATAATCTGTGTCTTCTTTTTGCTAATTGTTAAACCAAATTCACAACACGCATTAGTGTTCATATAGGTTCAAGTATATGTCATATGTAATATTACACGGGAATCTAGCACACGATGTGACTTATCCGTTAATGTTCTCGTTCCTTAAACAATGTTTGTCTGATGTGTGATATATCAACAATCATCACCCATCCTATGTGAACCATACCACGCAGGAGTCGTTATATTGGCTGGCTCTTCTGGGCCATGCCATGGTGAACCCTTCTGAGTATGAGTCCAGCGTAAACATATACCATCTCTCTTCTCGGACGTTATTCCTTTTCCGTAAGAATCATTGTAGAGTCCAACTGGTGGTCGTCCAATTGGAGTGCACTTCTCCAAAACCAGTGTTGAGTTTCCTAGTAACTGGTGGGGAACCTGTGGGAAAACCAACACATCATGTTAGAGCACTAGTCACTGATCCTATCGGCTTGGTGTAAGCTTATTACCCTGCTCTGTTATTACACAGCTAACTACTCTGTCAGAGAGCCTTATAGCTTCTCACCTACGTCCGAATCAGGCTATGATAAGGAAAGACCAATAAACAGAGTGCAACCTCAGTATTCTATTCACCCTAGCAGAGCCAATATCACTATTCTACTCTAACTAGTTTTCCACTAACAGTGCTAATCATCACACTATAGTTTTAATAAGGCTACAGTCTATATTAATTAGAACTAATAGACTATATTGACTACCTTATGCAAAACCGCCTCATTCCCGGGATGGCTACTACACTTTGCCATAACGACACATGCTAGTTAATTTTAAATTAATCTAACACTGTAGAGCTCTCCCACAAACACGTCCATCATAATCCACGGTTTTGGTCAACTCTGTTTCTCCCAATCATGGTTTATGGCAAAACCCAAAATTGGTCACGTGACATGGTTGATGTCCTGCAGGTGTTATTTGGGCATATCATCCATTGTCAAGAATCTATTTTCCCTGGCTTAGTCACTGTCAAAGTTGTCATCACTTGTTTAGATTCCCAAAACAAGCCAGCGAGTTCCTGTATACTCCCAACAACAGTTGCCAATAACAAGCCGTCAATCTTCTGTCGACTGGTGACAATCACCGCGGCCATTTCTGTTTGTTGTCTGGAAACTCTAATGACAGACGGACTGTTTCCTGTCTCTAGCTGCCAATTCCGGTTGTCTCTGACTGTTGACAAACTGTCAAAGCGATGTATGCATTCATCTCACTTCCGAATGTTCCTATCTTTGCTGACCAGATGTACAAGTACAGCTGTTATTTATGTCCGACCTGTTTGGGAACACGTGCAGCCACAACTATGAATGTTTTCTCTGTATTAGTTGAAACAATTGTCGCTTAGCAGATCGTCCGTTTAATCAGAAATCCTCTATAATAATCAACGGGTTAAACTCAAGGTTCTATTTTGTGACAGACGGGAAAGTTAAGTTCCACAGCCTCCACCCACAGATCGCACAAGGAGATTCCCAACACAGTGCACGAACTCGATAACATGGGAAACAATTCAAACGTTAATCGTAAAAACTCGGCCATGGAGCACACGACAGGGGGCTTCTGATCGTTAGAAAGAAACCATTCCCCAAGTATTTCGGACCTTTAATTTCTTGATACTCTCTGGGGGCGGTCCCGTCAGGGTCATGACTCCGGGCGTCTTACCCCTGCCGTGGAGACGTTCGGTCACAATGATTATCCCTGATGTTAAGCTTGTCCCTTCGTTGTTACCTTGTCCACTCTCAAGCCATCCCTCCCTCGGTGGGGAGAGCCCGTGCAGCCTGTGCTTGCCCCTTAGCACGAATGGTCATGGGATGCTAGCTTCATCCTCCGCCACGGCCTCTGCCGCCTCCATTTGTCACCGTTGCCATGTTCCTTCTTCGTCGTGTCCCGTTCACGGCGCCGCACTCTCCTAGGAAGCCGGTTCTTCCTTTACGTTTGGACCCACCTCTTGGTCTTTGCAGCTGACTGAGTGCGACTTACAGACGATTGTCGCTATATTATGGAGGTAAGACTTCGGCCGACATTTACATGGTTTGACTGCACTCAGACTCACCACCCACCCTCGGTGGAAAGGCTAAAGAGCTGACACAAGACGTCGACAGTTCGTGGTCTTGGTTGAGAGATTGTTGGTATTGCAATTACAGCTTCTAACCATACTAGTTCCGAGACTCATTCCAATCTAAGTTCCAGCAGTTCCATAGCCAGCACGAGGTCTTTTCGGCCGCCTCACACAGTCGTTTCTGGGACCGAGCTCTTTCTTGCTCTTTCATACTCATACGCTTCAGCGCATCAAATACTGAGTGGGAGACCATAACTCTGGCACCCACCTTGACGGCGAATAGCCTGACGGTGTACTCCTCCCGCCTAAGGCTTGCGACCATGTTATCGTACTTAGTAGCACACATGGTATCAATATGCTTTTTACGGGTAAGTGTTTTAATTGTGAAATGTTTATATTGCAGCGACTCATCCTGCCTTCTCTTCAGTTTCCAACTGCCGGAGGTTGTTAACCTTCTCACACGGTTCTCCTGATCTGTTTGCTCTTTAAACAAAGAAGCCGCAAACTATATGTTGCACAATTTATTGCCTGAGACATTTTGCTGCATCTCGTCAGGTGCATACTCCAGAGTTATATATCATTTGCAGTGAGTAAATGAATAATACTTCAGCTGAAACAATTAAAACAATCACAGGCATTGTTTCTACTTCTTCTGCTTTCATCCGGAGAGTTTATTCAGACATGATTGCGTTGTGCCTGTTTACAACAGAGCTGCGTTCTTGCGCCGTTAGGTCGACACATCCGACTTCTGTAGGTGTTTGTTGACTGGGTTAACCTTCCCGGATGTTTCGAAGGACATTATACTTTCACACATTTACTGTTTGAATGTGGAACATCTGTTATCCACACGGTATATATATATATATATATATATATATATATATATATATATATATATATATATATATATATATATATATATATATATATATATATATATATATATATATATATATATATATATATATATATTTAAATGTGGAACATCTGTTATCCACACGGTAATTTCAAATTTGCAAGAACTCTTTTTATTGGCACAAAACCGACTGGAACCGCCTGATTGCTAACGCCTCAATATTTTTGAGCAGTGGTTATTGTTCATCGAATACAGTATAGGAAACGCCTTTTCTTTGTTAACGCAATGACCGTGTTTTATTAGGTGTTGAGAAATCAACGATGGCGGCGCTTTATAGTCTTTAGACTGCATAGGGATTTCTAAAGACTGATGCATTTGACGGTATGCAGGGAAATATGCCAGGCAGTACATCGTACAGCATATAGTTTGGGGCTTCTGTGTTTAAGTTCACTAAGGGAGTTCATTGATCAGGGCCGTGCCGTGCTATGATACAGAGAGACGCCAGCATCAGGTGACACCGCTAGGGGGCGGCATAAGCAGCTAAGGAGGGGCGGCATTTCGAAGACTTGCATCATTAAGGGGCGTCATTTCGAAGACTTCCATCATTAAGGGGCGGCATTTCGAAGACTTGCATCATTAAGGGGCGGCATTTCGAAGACTTGCATCATTAAGGGGCGGCATTTCAAAGACTTGCATCATATTGAGAAAATCTATCGCACGACACTGACATTGTTTTCAATGTTTGCTCTTATCCGAGATAAATCTGCGTCAATTCAGCTAGCCCTGAGTCACCGAGTGGTGTATTTTGTAAATATTCACGGACACGGAGAACGACTACATTAATCACGGATAAACTACACTGCTTGCACAGAACAGGACAACATGGTTTGACAGGATCGCCGATGTGGAGCTTGATGTGAGAACTAGACAGATTTATGAGAATCAAGTTAAAGTTAGATGCATACCCTTTACATGACGTTGCATTTTTAGGCTGTTTATGATTACCTGGAAAGGAATAGTTGAACCAATGAGTGGCAGTGGATAATGTCATTTCATGTGATTGTACAATTTCTCTGATGTCGTCAATCCATTTTCTTCTCGGGTGTCCTCTTGCTCACGTATCAGATCTCTAATCTCGTATTAGCGCCAGTGCTAGTAATTGATGGAGTTGCATTCTAATGAGACGGTCGAACCATCTGTCTTTGTGTGGACATAAGTAAAATAAAGGATCTTTACTTTGTCTTGAAGAGTATTGAATATATGGTGATAGATTTCGTATACTAATCGGAGCCCGATGGGTGATGTGATTATCGTAACATGCCGTTCGACTTTACTTCGTGGAACTTTTCCTGCTATCTATTTTAGGCTTGGTAGATCGGTGAGGCCCAAGACATTAACCCCCCCCCCCCTCGATGGGGATGCGAACGTATTTCCACCAGGCGGCGGGCAAACATACTAGAAACTGCGCTGCCGTGGATGCCACCACCTCTGTAGGGCTCAGGTGTGCAGTGTTAATTCCAAATGTTACTCGTATGCAACACCTTCAGAATCACATTGTTTATATTACACCAAGGTGTTTCTTCAGAATCACATTGTGTGTATTACACCAAGATATTTCTTCAGAATCACATTGTGTGTATTACACCAAGATGTTTCTTCATAATCACATTGTATGTATTACACCAAGATATTTCCTCAATCACACTGTTTGTATTACATCAAGATGTTTCCTCAGAATCACATTGTGTGTATTACACCAAGATGTTTCCTCAGAATCACATTGTTTGTATTACACCAATATGTTTCCTCAGAATCACATTGTGTGTATTACACCAAGATGTTTCCTCAGAATCACATTGTTTGTATTACACCAAGATGTTTCCTCAGAATCACACTGTGTGTTTTACACCAAGATGTTTCCTCAGAATCACACTGTGTGTATTCCACCAAGATGTTTCCTCAGAATCACACTGTGTGTATCTTCTTCTTCTTTGCGTTCATCCGGAGTGATTTTTTCAGTTGTGATTGCGGTGTGTCTGGTTAGGCACCCTTGGGTCGAAACCCTTAGGCCAACACATCCGACTTTTATCGTGCATTTTTGACCAGGTTAGAATTCCTGGGAGACTCTCACTTTTTCTGTACTGTCCACCTCCCAGCTGGTCAAGTTGGAACAGTCGAAGACTGCACGGTCATCCCTCAAATGAAGACAGGGACAGTCCCTGGCATTTTCCGCCATCCTGGGTGGCTTCCATAATTGCAGAGCCGACACATACCGCTCTGGTGGAGGGCTCACCGAGGGAATCGTCACGTCCTGCTCATGGCTGCTTTAATTCCTCACTTCAATATATTGGGCATTTCGTTCGCCCCGGGCCGTTCCCGCACAAACCAGACAGGTCTGCAGACGGTATCCACTCAGCGAGTTTTCGGACATGTGCTTGTCGTTGCGCCCGTCAGAGCTGTTCCAGGCACGACAGACATTCGGAAAACTACCTAGTCAGAGCTGTTCCGAACAAGAGCGGCATTCGGAAACTAGGTAGTCAGAGCTGTTCCTAGCACGAGAGACATTCGGACGAGACATTTCACTCGGACGTAAATGCGTAGTGCCAATTTTTAGTTTGCCACCCGTAGGACGGCACTTCCGACTTCAGCAGGCATTTTTAATGAGGTTAGCCTTCCTCGGGTTTCGAGGCACGTTAGACTTATTGTTGTGATGTCGCCCACATCTCAGCTGGTCAAGATAGAACGATCATCGACATCACGGTTAACCCTCAAGGGAAGGCAGGGGCAGACCATGGGCCTATCCAAGGCTATCCAAGGAGGCTTCCATAATTGCAGAGCCGGCACATATTGCTCTGAGACTGGGCTCACCCAAGGAGTTGCGACGTCCTGCTCATGGCTGCTTTAGTTCCTCACTTCCATGTGTTGGGCATCTCGCTTGCCACTGGTCGCTCAAGCACACACCAGGAACGGTCAGACTGCGGGCGACATCCACTCGGTAAGCTTTTGCTTTTGACTTCGGACCACGCAATGGATTCGCTAGCCGTGCGTTCCATTTCGTGTTATTGAGACGTTTTTTCACTTTTGTCTACACTCTATGAGTTAGATACAGACAGTTTTCGTAGCCATTTCATTCGACTGGGACACTTTCTGCATTTTTATTCTCGCTCACGAGGTAGGCTACATGTGCTGCCGGCTCAGCACCTTACCTCCGTGCAGCAGTGCACGAGAAACGGCCAGGCCTTCTCATCCGGGAATCCGTCATATCCCCCAGCTGAGAGCCTTCGAACAAGTATCAGAACTGGGCATGTAGCGTGCTCAGTATCTCACATCAATTTTTCGGTAGGTGGTATTGGCCCGGCTCTCACGGGTTTGTGGCTTAGAGGTCTTTAGCCTAAACCCTCGACAGAGAGCCTTAGAGTATTGTCCGGACCAAGAACTTCTGCCTCTGTTTGCCTGATTTTAAACTTTTGACTGCTATCCTCAGTCTACCTGCAGAGCAGCAGGTTGTGTCTCTCTTAGTCTTTCCCCTATACCATGAGCTGTCTGATATGTAGTTTTCACCCATCGTCAAGCACATGGGGTCGATGGGACACGCAAGCTCCCCCAGCACGACAAGGTGGAGACACATCGGGGGAGGCACTGTGTGTATTACACCAAGATGTTTCCTCAGAATCACACTGTGTGTATTACACCAAGATGTTTCCTCAGAATCACACTGTGTGTATTACACCAAGATGTTTCCTCAGAATCAGACTGTGTGTATCACACCAAGATGTTTCCTCTGAATCACATTGTTTGTATTACACCAAGATGTTTCCTCAGAATCACATTGTTTGTATTACACCAAGATGTTTCCTCAGAATCACATTGTTTGTATTACACCGAGATGTTTCCTCATAATCACATTGTGTGTATTACACCAAAAAGTTTCCTCAGAATCACATTGTTTGAATTACACCAAGATGTTTCCTCAGAATCACATTGTGTGTATTACACCAAGATGTTTCTTCAGAATCACATTGTTTGTATTACACCAAGATGTTTCCTCAGAATCACATTGTTTGTATTACACCAAGATGTTTCCCCAGAATCACATTGTTTGTATTACACCAAGATGTTTCCCCAAAATCACATTGTTTGTATTACACCATGATGTTTCCCCAGAATCACATTGTTTGTATTACACCAAGATATTTCCCAGAATCACATTGTTTGTATTACACCAAGATGTTTCCTCAGAATCACATTGTTTGAATTACAACAAGATGTTTCCCCAGAATCACACTGTGAGTATTACACCAAGATATTTCCTCAGAATCACATTGTGTGTATTACACCAAGATGTTTCTTCAGAATCACATTGTTTGTATTACACCAAGATGTTTCCTCAGAATCACATTGTATTACACCAAGATGTTTCCTCAGAATCACATTGTTTGTATTACACCGAGATGTTTTCTCATAATCACATTGTGTGTATTACACCAAAAAGTTTCCTCAGAATCACATTGTTTGAATTACACCAAGATGTTTCCCCAGAATCACATTGTTTGTATTACACCAAAAAGTTTCCTCAGAATCACATTGTTTGAATTACACCAAGATGTTTCCTCAGAATCACATTGTGTGTATTACACCAAGATGTTTCTTCAGAATCACATTGTTTGTATTACACCATGATGTTTCCTCAGAATCACATTGTTTGTATTACACCAAGATGTTTCCCCAGAATCACATTGTTTGTATTACACCAAGATGTTTCCCCAGAATCACATTGTTTGTATTACACCAAGATGTTTCCCCAAAATCACATTGTTTGTATTACACCATGATGTTTCCCCAGAATCACATTGTTTGTATTACACCAAGATGTTTCCCCAGAATCACATTGTTTGTATTACATCAAGATGTTTCCTCGGAATCACATTGTGTGTATTACATCAAGATGTTTTCTCAGAATCACATTGTTTGTATTACACCAAGATGTTTCCTCGGAATCACATTGTGTATATTACACCAAGATGTTTCCTCAGAATCACATTGTGTGTATTACACCAAGATGTTTCTTGACAGTAAACAAGTGTTTGTTAATCCACTGGTTTTGAACTCAAGCATAGCCCATACACGTCCTACTACTTCTAGAAGTTGCCACTACTTGCGAATATGCCACAGAGAGACTTATAGGCTTTATTGGGGGGATTTGTGATGTTATCCTTTGAATCGCCCATGTTACTCCACCTTGTTGCTTCTAGGGGTTTACTTCTATAATGGATCGTTGCCGTGGTTATTTCTCCGCTTATTCATCTTTGCCGAACACATATTTTTATATTTTGACTTGTGTCCTCACATCGTAGACTGTATCGGGACTTTACTTTGAATCACTGAGAGTCTTAGCAGGTTACTTATTACTATTCAACATTCACTCTCTCCTCTGTCATACGAAGGATCACAATATGAAATATATAAATTTGACATAACGCTGAATAGAGTTCATTCTATCTTATTCTGACGCAATTACAAATCAGCAGATGTTGACAGTTATCAAAACCTCTAACAACACACGTATAAAACATCTATATTTTCACGACTCTAAAATATTAAGCGGCACTATCTATGGCCATTGCCATCCTCAAAATGTGACCTGATCCGCTCTTGACCACTGTCAAACGACCAGTGACTTTCAAGGATCCGCTTCATGCTTGCTGCGAAGCGAATCCCAGTGTTTTCACACTGTGTGAAAAGTGCTCACAGGCGAGTCACTTTTAACGGGCCAGGTGTCCATACTAGACTTTACTTCTGAACAATGCCATGACCTATGACAGTTTAAATCAGATCAAGGCAGGATACACTGGGCTGATTTTGCGTGTGGGTTAGCTTTCCCTACAACCAATGTTTTTCTCATAAGGCGAACCCACTCCGACGTCTGAGATATCTGTAATTTACTCCCCTCAAGTCAACAACGAGAAGTCAAAATTTTAGTCCAATTGACTGGTGTGAACCCGCTACCTCGCCACCAGCATACCGGAAGTTTCAAAGCGGGGGTCTTATCTATTCGGACATGCTGACCTCTAATTTTTGTTTTTAAATCAACCTATAACGCATTTTATGTGTAACACGAAATAACACACTTTATGTGTAACACGAAATAAGGCACTTTATGCGTAACACTAGATGTCATACTACTACATATTGCAAGTTTCAATGACCACCATGACCTATCACCACGGTAGCGTAACTACTGGCAGGGTCCACCACGTCGGACAGATCAAGAAATAAGAAATAGTCGACAGCATCGTCGTCATCATGTTCTACACCGATAAGCCTGGGCAGGGAGCGGTTGGCCGAGTGGCTAGAACGCCGGACTCTTAATTCGGGAGACCCGGATTCGATCCGTATTTAAGGTGTGGGATTGTTTTCTGTCGGGGGAAAAAAGAAATTCCTAACTTGCACAGATCGCGGCGACTGCACTAGCCAGGCGGCCTTAATTTGTCATGCTCAAAGACCCCCCTCCATACACCGCAAGGTACTATATTGGCAGTAAATGACAGTTTATGACAGTTCACACGATCACATGAGTTGTGGATCAACTGTGTGTTCTTGTCTCGACCATGCCATGTGGCCAAACCCTTCAGATATTTACTTCTCTTCCTTCTCCTTTTTCTTTCCCCCTCAATCTTGCCAGTTGTCACCAAGTTCTCTAGTTTATTTCTTCTGTAAACGTGCCCAAAAACATTTGACTGTCCACTTCTAATTTATCTAATCAGTTTACTGTTTACGTTTGCTTCTCGTAGGACTTGCAAATGAAAAAGATACACAAACCTGTTCACAAGTAGGTAGACTAGGGCCAGTCACAGGACAGGGAAAGTAAACCAGAAAGAAAGGCATATCGAAATTGTTTAAACCGAGCATTATGGTTAACGAAACATTACAAGGTAACTCATTATTCTATGGTAACGTCACAACCGCAGCACTTGCCACGCTTTAGCACCGAACCAGTGCGGAACGTCACTTGATTTGTGATCTGCTGCATGCAAAATTGCTACTTCCGCTTTTTAGTTCTGCATGCACGAGGAAGTTAATGACACACACAAACGCGTGCACGCACACGCGCGCGCACACACACACACACACACGCACACGCAAGCACACACACACTCACACACTCACACACACACACTCAAACACACACAGACACAGCACACACACACGCACAGAAACACGCACACACATTTCCTGCCTACGCAATACATTAAAAAAAATATTTACAGGAGTGTTCGCGAAACTATAATGTGTCTACACGTTGTACTATCTATCTATCTATCTATCTATCTATCTATCTATCTATCTATCTATCTATCTATCTATCTATCTATCTATCTATTTATCTATCTGTCTGTCTGTCTGTCTGTCTGTCTGTCTGTCTGTCTGTCTGTCTGTCTGTCTGTCTGTCTGTCTGTCTGTCCTTCTGTCTGTCTGTCTGTCTGTCCTTCTGTCTGTCTGTCTGTCCGTCCGTCCGTCCGTCCGTCCGTCCGTCCGTCCGTCCGTCCGTCCGTCCGTCCGTCCGTACGCCCTCCCGACGTGTGGGCGGGCGGGCGTTCCATCGGTGGGTCGGTCGGTCGGTGGTTAGGTGGGTGGGTGAGTGGGTGGGTTTCAGTGGCTGGGTGGGTGGCTGGGTAGGTGGCTGGGTGGGTAGCTTGGTCGGTCGGTCGGTCGGTCGGTCGGTCGGTCGGTCGGTCGGTCGGTCGGTCGGTCGGTCGGTCGGTCGGTCAGTCAGTTGGACGGTCTAAAATTTAGGTTTAATTGGCAAGACTTAAGAGAAATTCAATGGAATATTTTGGTAAAAGAAATGTTTCTGGCAATAAAAATGAAATTTTATTTGGTTAGATTCAGCATATGAAAGCAAACTGGAATCCCGTGTCAACTAAGTCAGTGAGGCAATAGACAGGTAATGTAAAAAAATATCATTCGCAAAATTGGAAACCATTATTGGACTATCATGAGCTAACGAGGGAATACATATGAGAATTAAATCTTACAAATGTATTCTGAATGAAAGTATGAATGAATGAATGAATGAATGAATGAATGAACATGATCAGACATTTACAGCGACACGAGAGATTGCAATCGACACCCATTTGAGCCTGTATGTTTTACCACACGCCAGAGTTGACCTGTTGTCTTTCTGACACCCTCATCAATATTTCCTGGTTTTTGGCCGGGTGATCTTTATGGAAGTAACTGTATATCTGGAGTTCTAGCAGCAGCGATGTCTGTGTCTGTTTTCTTTCTATTGCATTTCTGGTCTAGCGTTTTCGTTTATAATTTAAACCAGAGAATTTCACTGTAAGAAAGGCTATTTTACTTCGTGAGGTGTATTCATTTGCAGGTAAACTGCATTTTTTTTCCAGTCAAGTCAGTGTGGCAATGGATAGGACATGAAAAATGTCATTCTACCCGGGAAGTTTAACTCGGTCAAAAATGCCCGTAGAAGTCGGATGTGTCGGCCTAAAAAAACAACGCAGCCCTGCTGTAAACAGGCACAACGCAATCACGTCCGAAAAAACTCTCCGGATGAACGCAGAAGAAGAAGAAGTAATGTCATTCTGACTTTGAACATTGCTGCATGGCAATCCAGAACTAACGAATATTTGTTTTTATTTACAGTGTTATTCTTTCTATCAGTTTAAGATTAGTGGCGTAGTGGCTTTGAAGTTCTCGCCCACCTCGAACTGGAACAGATATAGTTGATACACTGTGTGGATTTGTTTGTTTACAAGATAAGAAAAAGATGGTGTACCAGGATAACGAGGACGTGGATCGGATATTCAGCCTTCTCGGATAAGGGAAAAAAACAACAACTAGGAAGACCATTGTGATGCTTACTGCGTGAACGATCGTTTTTCAGCAGGAAACCCCTGTTCTGTGGAGTCAAGGCACAGAGGGATAGGGTAAGAGCTAGTGACCAAACACCCCGGACACTCACCATTCTACAGTGGAATGACGAAGGAGTTCTTAACAAGAGAGTTCCCCTAAACAAATCATTTTTATAAAGATAGAATTGATAAAAACACACGAGTAAATCGAATACAGGGCGCATTGGTGCCATGACTAGGATGTTATACTGTCAAGGGTATGAACGCGATAGGACGAGGTTCGATTCCTGTATTTGCCGTTCGCCACTGGAGGGAAAGAGTGGTCATCTATTCCTACGTGTAAGTTGCGAATCATTTACAGATCGTCGCAGTCAAACCAGCATTGTTTGCTGTTGTGATCTCTTGGCAAGTTTACGTTCAGCAGTTCGCCATTGCTTTCTTAACGACCTGCACCCATACCATTTCGTAACAAACCAACGCAAGGTGGTATGCTGCCAAATCGTCCGCAGCAGTGTTTAGAACGCGGGTATACCGGATCACGATCTGCGTCCGTAACACTTTCGTCACAGAGCCGTGTCTCTGTGTGCCTAGACCTAAATATGTGATTTACCTAGTGATAGGCCTCTTTCAGTAGGCCTAAATATGTGATTTACCTAGTGATAGCCCTCTTTCAGTAGGCCTAAATATGTGATTTACCTAGTGATAGGCCTCTTTCAGTAGGCCTAAATATGTGATTTACCTAGTGATAGGCCTCTTTCAGTAGGCCTAAATATGTGATTTACTTAGTGATATGCCTCTTTCAGTAGGCCTAAATATGTGATTTACCTAGTGATAGGCCTCTTTCAGTAGGCCTAAATATGTGATTTACCTAGTGATAGGCCTCTTTCAGTAGGCCTAAATATGTGATTTACCTAGTGATAGGCCTCTTTCAGTAGGCCTAAATATGTGATTTTCCTAGTGACATGCCTTTTTCAGTAGGCCTAAATATGTGATTTACCTAGTGATATGCCTCTTTCAGTAGGCCTAAATATGTGATTTACCTAGTGATAGGCATCTTTCAGTAGGCCTAAATATGTGATTTACCTAGTGATAGGCCTCTTTCAGTCCTGAAGAACTATAGAGTTGTGTCACTGGGGAGGCACCTGACGGCACCGCTAGTGACTGTGTAGTCCAATTCAAGAGTGACAATCTCTGTCACAGTTTCCGCATCTGTAAGACGACGCAGGTCCCGCCAGTGACTGCATTTGAAGTGACCTCTCTCCAGGGCACAAACCTGGACAATGGGTGATGTACCTAGCACTTCCCACACTCACAGCAAATACCTCCTACGGGAGTTGAAAACAGAAACGGAAATATTCCTCTGCCCAGACAAACTTTCAAAATGAGAAAACCGATTCACAAAACAGTATCTATTGCTTGTGTGAATTTGGTTGTCTTGTGATAAGTTGTCTTGTGATAAGTTGTTTATGATAAGTTGTCTTGTGATAAGATGTCTTGTGATAAGTTGTCTTGTGATAAGTTGTCTTGTGAGAAACTGTCTTGTGATAAGCTGTCTTGTGATAAGTTGTTTATGATAAGTTGTCTTGTGATAAGATGTCTTGTGATAAGTTGTCTTGTGATAAGTTGTCTTGTGAGAAACTGTCTTGTGATAAGCTGTCTTGTGATAAGTTGTTTATGATAAGATGTCTTGTGATAAGATGTCTTGTGATAAGATGTCTTGTGATAAGTTGTCTTGTGATAAGTTGTCTTGTGAGAAACTGTCTTGTGATAAGTTGTCTTGTGATAAGTTGTTTATGATAAGATGTCTTGTGATAAGATGTCTTGTGATAAGATGTCTTGTGATAAGTTGTCTTGTGATAAGTTGTCTTGTGAGAAACTGTCTTGTGATAAGCTGTCTGCAAGACAACTCATCACAAACACCAAAAAGAAACAGTCGTCATGTTTTTCTCCACGTTATGAGAAGACAAAAACTGGAACATGTTGTGACAACCGGAAAGATTTGTCGAAAGAGAGACAGCGGAAGACAGTCGTATGTCATGACACTGAAGAGAGTCAACACACGAACTGATCCATACCTTTGGAGATCACAATTTGTGGGGAAACGTGATCACCTACGCCAGGCGACCAGGCAGTAGATGATGTGATTCTGATATTTGAATCCTCGAGCTGTGATGATGCTTTCCGTGTGCGAGCAATGGAAGGTGACTAGAGCACGAATGGCGATATCTATCTGCAATGAAAGTGATGTGTTACAAATCAGTTATGACCGACACGCAGAACAAAACATCCCAGAAAATAAACATGTATACAGCATCGCCGCCAGCGGATTAACACATTTAGTTGTTGTTGCCTCCCATTTATGCTGCTGGGCGTCGATGAGAGGGGTTATTGTAGTCCCAAGGCCGGTGACTAACACAGGTCCTCCTATTTACTCCATTATTCATGAGCAGTATTGTCTGGGATCAAGTAAATTCCCCGCCGGGTTGCTAAACCTGTCATAGGTTCTTTACCTACGTAACCCTTGTATATTTTCTACTACCACTATTCCTGCTCCGTGGCGATGAGGCTATGGATGCAGTTCGTAATCCCGCATCCCCGCGTTCGAAACACTGCTGCCGGCGATTTGGCAATAGACCGCCTTACGTTGATTTTTTTTTAAAAATGGTATAGGTGACGGTCGTTTAGAATGCAATGGCAAACTACTGAACGTAAACTTACCAAGACATCACAAATGATGGGCTGGATTGCAACGTCCTGTACAGGATATGCAACTAACTTTTAACTGTATGACACTCACGGACAGACTCCTCGTAAGGACATAGAGGAATCTAAAGACATAGACCCGATGTCTCTATTTGTGTATTGCTAGTTAGTTATTGCCGGTCTCTCTGGCTGAGGGGTTACAACACTTTCTCCGTAATCCCGTTTATCTCGCAGAGTCTCGTAGCGGGAGAGATCTGGGAGCGGTTCGACCCCTGCTGGTGACTTGCGGGATACTAAGCCGGCCGCTCAGAAAGCAATGGCAAACTACAGAGCGTAATCTTGCCAAGAAATCAACAGACAGCTGAAAGATGCTGCTGTTGACAGCGATGTCCTGTAAAGGATATGCAAAAAAAAAATTAAAAAAAAAAAAAAGTTAGTTATTAAGAACTAATATGTTTTACTTATGCACATTTACATGAATAGGGCCGTGGTAGTGTAGTGGCTAGCAAGCTTGCCTGTCGGTACGGTGTTCATGTGTTCGAATCACGGTCCAGATGGGAATGTGTTTTCCATGTACCTACCATCCAAGGTGGCCCCAGCCTAAACATGAATACCGGAACATTGTATGGGGAGGACATTCGACGGCGTGTTATTGACCATATCAGCCACCGAGTGCTGTGTGGTCTCAACATATGGGACTCGCACCATATACCCACTACACCTTATGGTATGAAGGGGAGTTCTTTACTTTACTTTACTTTACTACGTGTGAATGAGAATTTTGGCCTATTTAGTTGTAATGAATTAAACAAAATGTTAGTCACGTTTGAAGGAAGTTCATATTCCCGTAAACAGTCTCTCTTGTTCTCCATAATATACTCTTTCACACACTCTCTCTAGCACATCATCTATGTCCGTCCGTCTGCCCGCCCGCCTGCCCGCCTGCCCACCAGCCCGTCCGTCCGTCCGTCCGTCCGTCCGTCCGTCCGCCCGTCCGTCCGTCCGTCCGTCCGTCCGTCCGTCCGTCCGTCCGTCCGTCCGTCCGTCCGTCCGTCCGTCCGTCCGTCCGTCCGTCCGTCCGTCCGTCCGTCCGTCCGTCCGTCCGTCCGTCCGTCCGTCCGTCCGTCCGTCCGTCCGTCCGTCCGTCCGTCCGTCCGTCCGTCCGTCCGTCTGTCTGTCTGTCCGTCCGTCCGTCTGTCTGTCTGTCTGTCTGTCTGTCTGTCTGTCTGTCTGTCTGTCTGTCTGTCTGTCTGTCTGTCTGTCTGTCTGTCTGTCTGTCTGTCTGTCTGTCTGTCTGTCTGTCTGTCTGTCTGTCTGTCTGTCTGTCTGTCTGTCTGTCTGTCTGTCTGTCTGTCTGTCTGTCTGTCTGTCTGTCTGTCTGTCTGTCTGTCTGTCTGTCTGTCTGTCTGTCTGTCTGTCTGTCTGTCTGTCTGTCTGTCTGTCTGTCTGTCTGTCTGTCTGTCTGTCTGTCTGTCTGTCTGTCTGTCTGTCTGTCTGTCTGTCTGTCTGTCTGTCTGTCTGTCTGTCTGTCTGTCTGTCTGTCTGTCTGTCTGTCTGTCTGTCTGTCTGTCTGTCTGTCTGTCTGTCTGTCTGTCTGTCTGTCTGTCTGTCTGTCTGTCTGTCTGTCTGTCTGTCTGTCTGTCTGTCTGTCTGTCTGTCTGTCTGTCTGTCTGTCTGTCTGTCTGTCTGTCTGTCTGTCTGTCTGTCTGTCTGTCTGTCTGTCTGTCTGTCTGTCTGTCTGTCTGTCTGTCTGTCTGTCTGTCTGTCTGTCTGTCTGTCTGTCTGTCTGTCTGTCTGTCTGTCTGTCTGTCTGTCTGTCTGTCTGTCTGTCTGTCTGTCTGTCTGTCTGTCTGTCTGTCTGTCTGTCTGTCTGTCTGTCTGTCTGTCTGTCTGTCTGTCTGTCTGTCTGTCTGTCTGTCTGTCTGTCTGTCTGTCTGTCTGTCTGTCTGTCTGTCTGTCTGTCTGTCTGTCTGTCTGTCTGTCTGTCTGTCTGTCTGTCTGTCTGTCTGTCTGTCTGTCTGTCTGTCTGTCTGTCTGTCTGTCTGTCTGTCTGTCTGTCTGTCTGTCTGTCTGTCTGTCTGTCTGTCTGTCTGTCTGTCTGTCTGTCTGTCTGTCTGTCTGTCTGTCTGTCTGTCTGTCTGTCTGTCTGTCTGTCTGTCTGTCTGTCTGTCTGTCTGTCTGTCTGTCTGTCTGTCTGTCTGTCTGTCTGTCTGTCTGTCTGTCTGTCTGTCTGTCTGTCTGTCTGTCTGTCTGTCTGTCTGTCTGTCTGTCTGTCTGTCTGTCTGTCTGTCTGTCTGTCTGTCTGTCTGTCTGTCTGTCTGTCTGTCTGTCTGTCTGTCTGTCTGTCTGTCTGTCTGTCTGTCTGTCTGTCTGTCTGTCTGTCTGTCTGTCTGTCTGTCTGTCTGTCTGTCTGTCTGTCTGTCTGTCTGTCTGTCTGTCACTCAGAAGAAGAAAAAGAATGAGAAGAAGAAGAAACAATATTGTTTCCACAGTTAGCAATAATTCAACAAACAACGCATGGCAACTGTATTTCCTCTATCGCAGGAGTGTCAAACTCAATCGCTCAGCGGGCCAAAACTCAAATCACACGTGAGATTGCGGGCCGAACAGGATAAACATTCAATAAGCCGAAAAGTAAACCTTTTTTAAACATTAATATAAATTTAAAACAGGCAAAAGTTTTAATAATTAAAAAAATCGTTTGTATGCACATTTTCACTCTTATGTCCGTTTGTCATAGCACGACGTTTTGGCATCTTTTCTTGGCTACAAGTTCGTTTATGTTGGGAGTAATGTTTTGTGTCATTGAGATTCTCATGATGGACTGCAAGTGTTCATCAGTGAGACGATTCCTGTGTGATGTTGTGTTAATCTTCATCACAGAAAACAGCTGCTCACACAGATATGTGCTACCAAACACGCTCAAGGTTCAAGCCGCATGTAGACGAAGCCGGGTTATCTCTTCGGGAATGAAACGAGTGAACTGTGCAGGCCCCACAGTGTCGTACTTTGCCTTTATTGTCCCATTACACTGCAGCTCTATTAACTCCATCTGCAAATATACAGGTGCAGTTTCCACATCTATGGTAAGCGGACTGCGAAATAACTCGAAATTACAGTATATACGCAGGGCCTGATATGATAGAAAACTACACGGATAATGTCATGGACACTGTCAGACTAAGATTCGACCCGTGTTTTTTCGTCGCCTGCTAAAATATAAGAAGAGTGAGCACCTATTCCCCCGTGCATTCAGGCCTACAGGGTGTGGTGGCCTTAACGTTCTACAGACCCGCAGCAGGAAACTTCTTCGAGACAAACTTCATCATTTCACGCTGAAAGCTGCCGACTGGACCAATGTCTATCAATTGGGGAACCACTTGAGGCCACTAAGACTGTTAATAAATAAATAGACATGTATTGTTTGGAGGTCATAGAAGTATGTGTAAGAATTAGAGATTAGAAGACGCACTAGACAGCACACACATTGAAAGCTATAGTTACCAACCGGGATTCGAACCTGTCACCTCCAGATGACGACAGCGCCTCACTACAGGAATAAGTATACCTTCTTGCATGACCAACGACAGCGCCTCACTGCAGGAATAAGTGTACCTCGAAGCATGACCAACTAGACACGCAGTCGTCATTTTGAGGTGACAAGCTTTCAATCTTTATGTTGTCCAGTGCGTCCTCTAATCTCTAATTCATACCTCTACTAGCACAAAACAATACGTGCGTATTTATTTATGTAGCAATGTCTAGCTTGTCACGATACTCATGGCATCAAGTACAGTAGCGAGAGATTTGTCTCCCACAAATCCACGAAAGGATAGAGCAGGAACAACATAAAGATAATCACAGTTCACATATTTGAAATCAGAATTTGACAGTTACAGGCCCTAGTTTCTGTACCTTGTGACATATTGGGTTTATGGTGTTAGGCCCATGTTTTTGTACCACACGATACTCGATGGTTGATGTGGTCATTATCAGGTCGATCTCCTTCGCAGAAAATACTCTTCTGCCTATTTCATGAGGGCGTTTCTGTTTCTCTTGGCTGGGATCTTTCACTGCTTTCAGTATCAGATCATCGTGCCTCCTATTTTAACCAGCCCAAGACAACCCTTGTTGTCTATGATGTTCAGTTGTTCAAGGAAAACAACACATGACAACCATGCAAGGACACAGGGGCAGAAGTTTATGATAGCTGAAGAGAGCTGATGAGATAAACCTACAGTGGAGGGAACGGGGCTCACGAATTCAGCATTCGTCTCAACACTGACTGGCGGAATGGAACTGATTCCTCTCAGGCTGTGTTGCCTGTGGAATTATGTGGTCACGTAGAAGACTATCTGAGGATATTATAACTAGAAAAGCCTCTGTCCAGAAGTCACATGCCAAAAGAAATAGCGGAAGACCCAGACAAACACATTGAGAAGAGAAGTAGAGACAGAAATGAAAAATAAGTGAAGAACATGGACGGAGCTGGATGGGATAGCTAAGGAGAGGGCGGCTTGAGGTGAGTTGGTTGAGGGGCTACGCCTTAATGGGGGATAAAAGGCGAAAGAAAACAGAGTAAATATATTTATAAGTGTATCCTACCTCGAGGGGCATTTGAACACCGGACATTAAAGTCAGTGTGCGAGCCGCTTCACTGCAGCTCTTGTGTGATTAGAGCACAGACATAGAATTAATCTTTTGTTTGAATAATACAGCGCAGAACAGATACATCGATCGATCATTAGCTAAGTGTGTGATATATCTGCTGCTTCGTTTTTAGTAATATTTCAGTAGGGCTGTAATTTCCATAAGAGTATTGCACTTTGCCGGAATTGTGTTGTGTTATGTTCTGTAGCGAAGAGGTTAAGGACGTAATTCGTAATCCCCCATACCGCGTTCGAAACACAGTAGCGGGCTATTTGGCAGCAGATCGTTTTCCATTGATATTTTCATGCAATGGTATGAGTGCCGGTCGTTCAGAAAGCAATGGCAAACTACTGAACGTAAACTTGCCAAGAGATCACAACAGCAAAACAATGCTGGTGTTAACTGCTTCGTCCTGTACAGGATATGCAACTAACATGTTATATCATCATAATATAGTGGGTCCTTGCAGAACGCCACTCTCATCACGGCGCGTCGAAAAGCCTCTCGATCTCCTGCCAGTTCTCCTGCTTTGTGCACCCTCATGCCTAAAGGTATCTGCAGTGCCCTGTGTCCCTCTGCGGGCTGGTCGACAACCGCCTCTTCTACCATGCTTTCTATCACTGCTCTTTCCAAGATTGGGGGGGGGGGCATAATAAGGAGAAGGAAGAGAGGTAGATATCTGGATGGCTTGGCCACATGGTATGATTGAGACAAGAATACATATAGGTGATCGAAGACTCTGGTGATCGCGTGAGATGGCGAAACATGACCGCCCACGCTTATCGGCGTATAATAGCATCATCATCATCATCATCATCATCGTCGTTGCCGTCATCATAACTTAATTAATCAGTCAATCACACCATGGTTTATTTAACTTAAGTATGCAACTACATCGCTTTAGAATTTAAATCTTGATATTTCTTTTGGATTAATCATTTAGAGTGGAGCACTTCTAGAAGATCTTTACAGTAACACACTGTGACACCCCTATAACACGTGACTTATGACGTCACAGTGTTTGACGTAGTAACCGATTACTGTTCGTTAATATATAACATAATGTTGCACGTCCTTTACAGGGCGTTGCCATCAACCCCAGGTTGATTTACTAAGCAATTTTACTTTCAGTAGTTTGCCATTGCTTTCTGAACGAGAAGTCAACGTTTGAGTCTAACTAGCCGGTGTAGGAGACCATGTCACTATCCCATCGTCAGACCACTGGAGAGTTAAGAGAGTCCGCTCTAATCCATTCGGCCACACTGACCTCTGTTAGTTAATACAGGGATATCTTAAGGGTAAACTGATCGGAATAGCCAGAATTTCTACTGGCAGACGGACGAAAGAAGGAAGGAATGTTTTTATTTTAAATGGCAAAGACTTAGACACGCAGGTTCGTATGACATTCTGACCTTCTTATCTCTCTGCTCTCAAACATCATCTCATTCCTACGTCACATATGAAGCTAATCTTTAGACAACGACAACCCAAGGATATCTGTCTTTGGCTTGGTGGTCAGAGAAGCTGGAGATAGAGAAACGGGATCCTGGCAGAAGACGGGCTAAGAAGATAGAGGGAGGAGACGGAGGAAGAAGATGAAGGAAAGAGATGGAAGAAATAGATGGAGGAGGGAGAATGTGAAAGAAGACAGAGAAAGATGGAGAATGGAGGAAGGCACTGAAGGAAGAAGATAAGAGGAATGGGGAAAAGATTAAGAAAGAAGATAGAGGAAGGAGACCGAAGAAGAAATTGATTGAAAAAAAAAAAGATGGGAGAAAGAGATGGAGGAAGATGTTGGAAAAAGAAGATGGAATAAGGAAATGGAGGAAGAATATTAATGAAGAAAATGGAAGAAAGAGATGGAGGAAGACGATGGAGGAAGAAGATGGAGGAAGAAAATGGAGGAAGAAGATGGAGGAAGGAAATGGAGGAAGAAGATGGAGAAAGGAAATTGAGTATGAAGATGATTGAAGAACATGGAAGAAAGGGAAGATGGAAGAAGACGGAGGAAGGAGATTGAGGAAAAGAAAGATTGTTGATGGAGATGAAGGACTAAACTGTATGTTGGAGGCGTATGAAGCAGTATGTGTGTGCTGTACAAAATGTTGACCTGGTTACATTTTAAGTTGCTTCTCGCCACATGTGAAATCCCAGGACCGGCCTTGCACACAACGCTGCTTTCTGACCTTGGATCGAGGAATGAGAACTGTACAATAGTCCCCGTGGAGGTTGTACCTTCGTAACGCTTCTGGAGAAAAGTCTCCATACCAACCTGATTCCGACAGATGGAACTCCTTCTGAGAGCTTAGACGATCTGAACGTCAGTTCATCAGACTTAACTGATTCAGTGAAGTAGGATAATGTATTGCCACATGTAACTTCCCATTTGGGCAGAAGGACGATATGTCCCATACTAGGATCATAGTGTTATTTATTTGTTTTGTGATATCTTCCGCAATTTTAAAGCCCAGTGAATGGAAATTTGCATTATAATACTTGTTCAATTGATTGTGTAGAATGCTTGATCCAAACCTACTCTTTATTTGACCCTGAATCAGCTAAGAGCTAAAACCCAGAAGACTGACACCTAACAAAGAACAACCAACTCATGTCTGCTGATGATACTCTTACTCGCATGTTGTCGGCGGCTGTGGCTTGGGGAAGAGTGCACGCACTTTCAAAATCGTAGTTTTAAGTCAACCGCAAGCGGATTGGCAGCAGATTGTTTTGCATAAATTTTCGCAGTAGTATGAGCGTTGGCCGTTCAGAAAATAATGGCAAACTGCTGGACGTAAAAATGCCTATAAAATCACAAACAGTCAAAAAGTGGTTCGATTGATTGCATGTCCTTCGAAAGACATGCAAATATTTGTGTAAATAAATTCTGATGGCCGGTCTATGTAGTGTTCAGTTTTTTTTTTCTAAAATGCTTTCTCCCATGTGGTAATTGATTTTGAGTAATTGATTGAGTAATTGATTTCCTCAACCAATGTCCTCAGAGTGGCAATGTCTGAGCTTCATATCCTGTCCTTCACCAAGGGATCTATTTACTCTGATAAGCTCCTCATTAATTATGTATTGTGTGCGTTGTATATGTCATCATCATCAAGTGCCTTTAACATGTTTTCGACGATCTTCCACAGCCTGTATCATTTCGTGCTTTGACACGCTTTAGAGCTATGACGCAAGGCTGTTGATTTTCTCTCTACGTCTTTCTTTATCTCTCTTTCAACAAATATTTCAACTTATTACATTTTCTAGTCTTGGTATTCTCATAGTGTGGCCAAAATTGATGGTAGCCTCTTTCTTGTGTTTGTATTAAGTTGTCTGGGTGTCTTCAATCAATCAATCAATCAATCATTCAATCAATCAATCAATCAACCAACCAATCAGGTGCCGTCTCCACAATGAAGGTTGGATGCAATGGATCTCCAGCACTCTCTATCTCTCGCCCTGACTGTACATTATGTCAGGCTGATGTTCATCAGTCTCTTGATGTTACCTTCCCACTTGTATCGTTGTCTATCTCTTGCTTGCTTGCCCTCAACCTTGCTCTCCAGTATGGTTTTAATAACCATGCTGTGTGTCTTACCACTTATTGAATGAACTTTCTGGAAGGGCAGGGAGAAAGCGAACTGGTTATTCTCGCCTAATTACACTATAATCTAGAATATGTGAATGACCTATGCATCCGACCTCAGTGTAACTGTCATGGGACGGAGATTTATTTGAAATACACTGTCGTCTATCTAAGGAGAGAGCTGTAGAGATTAGATAGTGCATGCATCAGGCATGGTTGGCCAGCCCTATAGATAGAAAGTAGACAAGTTAATTAACTGTAGTTTTTAGATGGTTTATTTGTTTGGTTAGTTTGTTGCTCTCGCTCGCTCGCTTTTAACTCAAGCGTAGTCCATACACACTACTTCTAGTAGTACTGTGCAGAATTTTGCGTGGGGATTAGCTTTCCCTATTACCAGTGTCTCTCGCCATCAGGTAAACCCACTCCGACTTCAGAGGTACTTGTAATTTACGATCCCAAGTCAAGGACGAGAGGTGAACATTTTAGTCCAACTGTCTGACGTAGGGGTTGAACCCATTACCTCGGCATCAGCACACCGGATGTTTAACAAAGTGCGTTCTTATCTATTCCTATCTCCATAGTGACCATCGTTTTCGGATATGAGTTTCTTTATAAGTGCTAGGACTCATATTGTGGAAAGGTATAATTTTACTCTATATTACCTGATTCGCCGGGCTCGTGGCGAAGGCGTTACGGACGCGTTTCGTAATCCCGTATACCCGAATTCGACACATAGCGGTGCTGGTTTATTCTAAAAAGGTATAGGTGCCGGTCGTTCAGAAAGCAATGGCAAACTACTGGACGTAACACTTGCCCAGGAATCACGAACAGCCACTGCTACGTCATGTGAAGGACATGCAACTACTTTTTTTTAAACCTGATTTGGACAATGAGTCAATCAACAAGGGCTAGAAATGATCAGCTATTCAAGAACACACTTACAAGTGACAGAGTGTTTTTTGTGGCTAGAAATCCTTCGTCAGAACACAACAAACAAAATACAAACACACAACTATAGAGACACATCAACATGAACAAGTGCCTTGCCGATTGGCGTGGGCAATAACGCTTTTCCACACATTCCAACCTCCAATAGCATGCATAAGTGCGTGAACTGATACCCTTCAGTACCATGACATAAAGCTGTCACTAATTTTCTCTCGATGTCTTCTTCTGTATCTCTTTCCACGGGTCTTTCCATTTGTCGCATGTTCTAGTTTTTATATATGAGTATTACTTCATAAATATGTAACTTTTTTTTTTTTAATACGTTATTCTTCAAAAGTCTAATTTCTAAATAATTTATTTTCACGGGTTATACTTCATAAATACAGGGTGTTTGTAAAGTCTCACTACACTTTGTATGAAAGAACATGATGTCATCTAAAATGCGCCCCACAGTCCATAGTGAAGCAATATGCAGCGAATGGCTGTCGTCTGCTGGAGTAGTTCTTTGCACTTCAAACAGAATGGTGTTATGCTTGCTTGCTTGCTTGTGTTCGTTGGCTTGAGCTCCAACGCGAAGTCCTGTATGTCGGATGAAGACATCCTGTTGTCCAACATCAGTGTGATGTCATACAGGACCTGAGTTTTGCGTGAGTATCCGTTGTCCCATGTCTGGCTTATTGGTATGCAGACTGGTAATTCCTCGCCGTACAGGCAGACACTCTCCGACTTCGGAGGAATCGGCGATCCTACTGACTTTAGCCAGGACCCCGAAGGGACCTGTTGCCCAGGACGCTCGACGAGGACGCGTCAATAGGTCTTGGCCAGTATATAACCCGGCCCTGGTGCCTTGGAAACACCTCTGCGTCCTGAATGGTGTTATAAACGGAAGAAAGAATTTTGATGACATCATATAATTCATTTTTCAAATTTGTTATAAACACAAACTTTTAGTGAGACTTTACAAACACCCGATATATAACTAATGTCTTTTTCACCAGGTAATATTTTATGTCTATAAATAATTTATGTTTTGTTTCACAATTCTCGTATCCTAGAGTTTGCCAGCGAATTTGATTCTTCAAACGACTCCTTAGTCGCTTTGCACAAAACGATCGAAAACAGCGCACTCCACAGCTTTCACAACTGAAGACTTTCCATCACGTAACAAAATTACAGTAATGTGAATAGCCTGAGTCTGTAACTATTCAGTAAACTAATTTACAGATGCTTTAATGAGTAATATGTATGTTTACCGCTCCATCTTGGAAATATACTTCAGCAAATGAATACTCATTCCCAACCTTAGCATAAAAAACTCAAACATGTGTTTAATACCTGGCGCCACATGTTTTTGGAACTGTTATCAGTGTATGACTTGTCGCTTCGGAGATTTGCTTTTTAAACATCTCAGACTTTGAGAGTAAGTAAGCCAGGTTCTAGCGATTTTCAGTCTGTGATGAGGGAATTGGTTAACGCGTTTGCTCGTTTAGAATTAGGAAATGTATTACACAGTGCATTGTATGTGTTTGGAGTACACCAAGAAGCGGCCAATGTACGTACTGAGTTGATAAAATATAGCAAATAAGGTAGGTGGAAATCCTGGTGAGAAAGAATAAATACAACCTCTACATATTAAATACAGAAAAGAAATAAATAATACAAATATTGCATTTATAAGAGAAATTACAAATATAAACTGTAGATTTTTTAATTTTTTTTTGCATATCCTTTACAGGACATCGCTGTCAACACCAGCATCTTTCAGCTGTATGTTGATTTCTTGGCAAGATTACGCTCAGTAGTTTGCCATTGCTTTCTGAGCGGCCGGCTCACATACCCCATAAGTTACCGATGCGATTCGAAACACTGCTGATTCTTACCGTCATCACGTTACCCACGAGAGTATACGAGATTACGGAGAAACGTCATAACCTCTAAGCCACGAAGCCGGCATAAACTGTAGATAGCATACCTAAAAAACAAACACAAAATACGCACTCTAAGTAGCATTCTTCATCTTTCCCTATTTACTCCCAACTAGGATATATGTCTCAGTTAACTCACTCCATATATATATATATGCGTGTGCGTGTGCGTGTGCGTGTGTGTATGTGTGTGTATGTGTGTTGTCGCAGTTCATAACATTCAGGAACTCAATGTCTCCCCTTATTTTTATCTAGTATCTTATTCTGCCCGTGATACCATGTCTTTGCTCTCTAAATACTCCCTTCGTCTCCTCTAAAATCCACAGGTCCACCATTATCAAAGACACCGTGAGCCTTATCTCGACACTGGCGGCCCTTCAACAAATGTTGCGTGTGGGTTGTCACCCCCCCCCCCCCCCCACCCCCGCGCCCTCTCCCCTCTCGAATCTGCATCAGCGTCAGATTTCCCAGGGAGTCTAGATTTTCTTTAAATCTGTAAACAAGGTTGTTTCTTTACGAGATAATATCTTACACGGAAGCATGTCAGAATGTGCAGCTGGGACGACGAAGAGGGATACTGTATGTTGTGTTGCCAGTTAATTAAACTGATAAAGTCATACATTAACTAGATAAATTTTGTAAAGCATAGTTTATATTTGTTATGCTGCGTGCGTAGATTTTTTTTCTCATTTTGCTTGCGTGGGGTTGCAATAATCTTCTTCCTCTCCTATTACTCATCTTGGTGGATGTTGCCGTATTTGGGTCTCCAGCTTCTTCTCATATTGTCAGTTAATTAAATTATAAAGTCATGATTTATCTAGATAAATGTTGTAAAGTATGGTTTGTATATGCTTTGCCACCTACTTACATGGTTCCTTCTTTTGCTCGCGTATTGTAGCAATCATTAACCGATGCAGTGTCGAAGGATAATATATCGTCAAATGCGACTTTCTTTTGGACAGAAGGACGATATATCGCTATACAAGGGTCATCGTGTCTTTTGTTTCGTTTCGTGGCATCTTCGACAATTTCAATGCTCAGTGAATGGACATTTGCGTTATAATACTTGTTAATTTGATTGCGTACCATGTTTAGTCCAAGTCTGTTTTTTATTTGACAGTGAATCAGTTAACATTTTTATTTTTTGGCTTTAATGCGTTTTTCTCGCTTATTTACATTGTCGTCTTGTTGTTTCATACAATTAGTGGAACTGCAGTAAAACTGTGGGAATTAAGCAATATTAAAATAACACACAGTAATGCAGCTTTTCCCGCTCCGTGGCTAAAGGCTTGTGAAAGCGGTTCGTGAGCCGGGTACCAGGCGTTCGAAGCTCAGCTACGACCGATTTGTGCAGCAGACCGTGTCGCGTCGTGTTTTAACGTGCTGATATGGGAGCCGGTCGTTCAGAAAGCAATGGCAAACTACTGAACGTATCACTTGCCTAGTACATCAACAGCAGCTGAAAAATGCTGGTGTTGACTGCAACGTCCCGTAAGGGTTACGCAAAAAAATTTTTTTTTTTAAATGCAGCTTTAAAGAACACAATTAACGCGACAAAACACAGTATTGATTTCTAAGCATTGTCATAAATGCAAGTAAGTAATGCCGTCTCCGTGGTGAAGGTTTACGGACGCAGTTCGTAATCTCGTATACTCACGTTGGAAACACAGCTGTGCACGATTTGGCAGCAGACCGCGTTGGGTTGCTTGTGCGTTGGTTACGATGCCGGCCGTTCAGAAACAATAGCAAACTACCGAACGTAAACTTACCACGAGATTACAGCGGCAGAAATACGATGTCCTGTAAAAAAAAAGGATATAAACAAAATTAAGTGGTAAAGGTCCCCTGTACCCGCCTTAGGGCTTTTTTTCTGGCATATGCTGATGTATACGAGGGTAAGTTAATAAGTAAGTCATAAATGGCTGTAGAAAAATAAGTAAATATGATAACAACTTGAAAACAGTTTATTTTTATATATACATTGTCCCTTTATTTCTCAACATAATTTCCACCAACATTGATACACGTATCCCATCGTTTATCATTCCCCCCCCCCCCCCAAATCGGCTGCATAGAACTGTGTGCTTTGTTTCCATTTACCCGCTATCTCATATAACTGTGTGACTTACTTATTGACTCGCCCGCGTAACTTTTTCTCCCCAGCTATGCACCGCTTTACGGGAAATCGTTAGGGGCTAAGTCCACTGAAAATTCACCTTGGCGGGAGACATTTCACGAGTGACACCGAAGTTGAATGTGAAGTGAAAACATAGTTTAGACAACAGAGCACACAGTTCTATGCCGCCGGTTTGGGAGGACTGATAAAACGATGGGATAAGTGCATCAAAATTGGTGGAAACTGTTGAGAAATAAAGGGACAATGCATGTATAAAAATAAACTGGTGTCAAGTTGTTATCATATTTAGTTCTACAGCCATTTGTGACTTACTTATTAACGTACCCTCGTATGTAAAGTGAAGCGGTAGACCTTTCTACATGGCTTAAGACACCCAGACATTCCCTACTGCTAATTTTAGACCGGGCCCGTCTGAGATCCTAGGTCAATTAAAAAGAGACATTTCACGAGTGACACCGAAGTTGAATGTGAAGTGAAAACATAGTTTAGACAACAGAGCACACAGTTCTATGCCGCCGGTTTGGGAGGACTGATAAAACGATGGGATAAGTGCATCAAAATTGGTGGAAACTGTTGAGAAATAAAGGGACAATGCATGTATAAAAATAAACTGGTTTCAAGTTGTTATCATATTTAGTTCTACAGCCATTTGTGACTTACTTATTAACGTACCCTCGTATGTAAAGTGAAGCGGTAGACCTTTCTACATGGCTTAAGACACCCAGACATTCCCTACTGCTAATTTTAGACCGGGCCCGTCTGAGATCCTAGGTCAATTAAAAAAAATCTGTCTCGATGCCAGTTTGAATCAATGACCATCGTTAGTCTAGCGCCTAGCCACTACACTACCACGGCTCCCTGATGCTATTTATAACTGGCTGGTCTAATAATATTGTGAAGTAATGATAAATTAGATATGTGATAAGAATATGAATTGTGATTAATGATTTCATCGTGTAAATCTTAGATGTAATGAAGACAGGATCGCTTTTTAATGTAATTGTTTTAAACGCTTTTAAGTTATGACCAACGAACATGACATATTCATTACAATTTGTTTTTCATTATAATTGATTTTTCTGTAAGTTTATCAACTCATTAAACTTCCATTCTAGTGGGATATCCGCAATCTCCCAGACAGATTCTGGAGAAATCCCCAGTGTTAGTGGTACCTAAAACGTGCAAAACGTCACACAGGTGCATTGCTGGGGTTCATGTAGGCTGGGAATATAAAAAGAGAACAGAAGGATCACGGCGATTCTTGGTATCGCGTGTGTTAACATAACTATGACAGTGATTTGTTATTTGCTGTTGGGCATTCTGGCACGAGTCATATCGTGTAGTCAACATGTGAACAGCATTACCTTCCATCCATCATGTGCCATGCCGATAAGCGTGGGCGGTCATATTCTGCCATCTCACTCGATCGCCAGAGTCGTGGATCAGCTCCGTGTTTCTGTCTCGACCATGCCATGTGGCCAAGCCATCCAGGTATTTAATTCTTGGTCTTCCCCTTGGTCTGTTCACTTCGATCTTGCCAGTTGTCACCAAGTTCTCCAATTAATTTCTTCTCATAACATGCCTAAACATTTTTGACTGTCTACGTCTAATGACTCTAATCAGTTTACGATCATTTGTTTCTTGAAGGACTTGTTCGTTGGTTTTTCTGTCTGTCCATGGTATTCTTTGCATTTTTCTCAGAAACCATATTTCCACAGCCATCAGATGTTATTCAGCTTGTCTGCTCATTGTCCACGCATTACGACGCAAAATTATACTGAGAATCAGATTTGTTCTATTATATCAATAAGGCATTGTTTTGGTTAGCTTTCTTTACTAACATTTTTTTAAAAACAGTTTTCCATTTCTGTGACAGAATCTGAGTGTCAAACGAAATGTGAAATCAATAATCAACATAACTGCACTCAGGACATCCCCATAAGTGCTTCGTCCCCTTCTTCTGTAGTCAATGAAGAGTTCCAATTCTGATGGTATCATTTGCAGCCTGATCGAACGTCCGCTTGCGTTTCCTCTATGGGTTGAGTGTCTTCCAGGAAATCCTATTTCCTTAGAACTTTCATAATCAACAAATTCAAGGTAGCCATTGACTTGCAGTATAGTTAGAGTAAGGTCTCTTTAATCACCTTTCTGTCTTTGCCATCCACACTATCACCTGACCTGTTACACATTGTCTCTTGTGTAACTATGCCAATTAAGTATATCACTTCTTAAAATTAATTTTTTTTTAATTTTTTATTTGTCTGTTATGGGTATGACTATTGTAACAGAACCAAGAAGGGGGATGTGTGACTATTGTAACAGAGACAAAGCAGAGTGATATGTGACTATCGTAACAGAAGCCGCCATAGGCGCCACGGAAGTTCAAGCGCATTAAGCCCCGCAGCCATGCACACTGCTAAAAAAAAAGTATGCGATGTGTTAGGACCATCACATTATGTAGGCCTGACTGCAACAAAAATAGGTGATCAGGCTTTCCCTCCCGACAGGAGCGGCGAGCCCAGATATCAAATCCTCGTTCGACTGCGCTCATGCACAAAATCGGCATTAACAGCTCTTTGGCGTATACACCGTAGTTAGCATGGTAATGTCATCGACTGTTTAATGGTTTTACTTAGACTACAACAGATTTCCCAGTTCACTGAGTATAGCTGAATTGTAGATGCTTGCTTGCTTGTGTTCGTTGGCTTGAGCTCCAACGCTAAGTCCTGTATGTCGGATGAAGGCATCCTGTTGTCCAACATCAGTGTGATGTCATACAGGACCTGAGGTTTGCGTGAGTATCCGTTGTCCCATGTCTGGCTTATTGGTGTGCAGACTGGTGGTTCCTCGCTGTACAGGCAGATACTCTCCGACTTCGGAGGAAAACTGAATTGCAGATGTCATAAACTGAAAACCAAACAAGAAAATAAATTACTTTAAAAGTGATACCATCGTTAAAGTTCAAACAACAGCAGTGAGACATGTTTTGACATCTTGTCGCCTATGATAAGACACCAGCTCTCTGAATTAACTTTTTATGTGTCCAGTTTAAAATAATTAAAAACAAACAGCTGCTTGAAAGTTTCAAAGCCGTGACACGTGACAAGACATGCCAAGAGGTCTAAGAATAACCTTTATTGAGATATAAACGTAATGTTTAAACATTGCGATATTTTATTTAACATGTTAAGCTAGTCCCAAGAAAACGTACTTACAGTTGGCAAGATAGGGAGGAAAAGGTCAAAGGGAAGGCAAAGAGATAAATATCTGATGACCTCCACATAGCATAATTGAGACAATAACACAGAGGTGATCCACGACTCTGGTGATCGCGCGAGATGGCGAAACGTGAACGCCCATGACTGCTTATCGGTATGGCACATGATGATGAAGGTAGTCCCGTGACAGATATTGCCGTCAGTATGTAAGTTGTTAGTAAGTGATGGACCCTCTTACAAGCCTACATGCGCATTGGGCTTGTGGTGCCAGGCAAATATTTTTTTTTTTTACACCAATCGACACTCTGTGGGTATTTTGTCAGTATTACGTTGGCCGCCTCTAGTTCTCAAAACATTTTCTGTGACCTATGTTAGGTTGGGTCATGCTGGTCAGGTGAGTTTTAAACATTCGAATCCGCCCAGATGTGAATCCAACCCATGACCACTGGACCGGCAGGCAAGCGTCCGGCCACAACGCTGTAAATCCCTGTAAATGGTTAGGCCTCCATATATTCTAGAAGACGCTTCCGGTCCCCAACATGGCGGATAGGCATTTAAACCGTTAAGGCCTCTGGAGTGTTTATGCTTGTGGGTACGGTTTGCATTCGAATTTTCTTCATGTTGGACTGGTGGAGCATGGTTCCGTGGCCCTGCTACTTAGAGAGCGCGTGGCGTGACACCGTGAGCTGTGAATTTCGTGTGGAATGATTTTACATCTGTCCGCGGTTGTTTGTAGCGTGAACTGCATGTTCGTAACAATGGCGGCCGGATGTTGCTGAATTGACTGGTTTGCCTTTTCAGTTCACGAGTGCATTTTCTCAGGCGACTCCTGGGAGTCGTCGCTGGATCTACGGAGTTCGTGCTTTGTTCGGCGCTTTCGGTGGGCCGCCCTGCGGAAAGAGACCGAGCCAAATGGAATAAAACCCGGGTCAATGAAATTTTTCTGGTGACTGCTGCTTCCATCGACGATGAACTGTATTTTTCGAGGAGGACCTTTGTATTGGCAATTTCAGATGGCGGCATTATACACAGTGTACCTGTGCGAGCTGTTGGCTTGCCGAGACTCCTGGCTGTTCCACTTTTCACATTGGACAGAGGAGCATTTTATGTGATATTAACTGGCACAGGAACAGAGCATAATAGGAACGACCCGTTGCGTGAAGTTGGAACCGCGGCTAACTAACCAACCAACCAACCAACTAACCAACCAACCAACTAACTAACTAACTAACTAATTATATTCTAGACTGCTTAATGATATGTGGTGGGCAGTTCCTTTCCTCGTCCTCTTTCCTTCCCAGACAAATAAGTAAGTAAAGTATTCTGTTAACACACCTTAGGTCGTAATGTTCACGCGGTGTTAGCTAGCTAGCTTATATTCCAATCGGCACTTGAGAGTTGATGCGGTCAATGTCACGCAGGTCGCCATTACATCCAAAGACATTTCGTTGTACCCATTTTTAGGCTGGGTCGACACGGAAGGCCATGTAACTGTCAAAATCAACCTCGATGCAAATTTAACCCCATTACCACATGGCATGCAAGCAAACGTACCAGTCACTACACTTCTGCGTCTCCCCTCGTCACAAATTCGAAACAGTTATCGACCGCTAAAGACTGACCTTGTCACAAATGCTTGAACATGTCGGTGGCAAGTACTTCAAGTACTACTTGTCTCGAGTCATAAATCCTTGCACAAGACAAAGGCAAGTACTTGTCTCGAGTCATAAATCCTTTAACAAGACGGTGGCATGTTTGCCTGACGAGACTTCTTTCCAATACTGACCCCTAGCTTGGCCTACAGTTTTTACAATATTGACTTGTAGCTTGGTCTACAGTCTTTACAATATTGACCCCTAGCTTGGTCTACATCTCCGGATGTGTTGGTGAGATATATGTGTGTGTGTGGTGCGTGGGTTGGGAATAGTGCGTGGTAGGGGGTGTATGTGATGTGCGGGTGGGGGATTGTGTGGTGGGGGAGTAGGTTATGGCATGTGTGGGGGGGGGGGGGGGGTGGAAGTTGTATGTGTGGGGTGTGTGTGAGTGGATTGGGGATGTATGGGTGGTTAGAGAGATGTGTGTGTGGGGGGGGGGGAGGGACATGTCAGTTGGTGGGGATGTGTGTGTATGGTTTGGGGATGTGTGAGTGGATGTGCGATGTGTGGGTTGGTGGGGGATTGTGTGCATGGGTGGGGAATATGTTGTCGATGGAGATGTGGCTGGGGGATGGGTGGTTTGAGGTGTGGATGGGCGTGGGATGTGTGGGTTGGTGGGGGAATGTTTGTGGGTAGCGAGTGTGTTTTTTTGGGGGGATCAGGTGAGGGCAGTGTGTGTGGGTGGGGGATGTGCGGGAGGGGGATGGGTCGGTTGGTGGGGTATGTATGTGTCCCTTGGTGTGCGTGTGTGTGGGTAGGTGGGGGTGTGTATGTGCCCCTTGGTGCGCGTGTGTGTGGGTAGGTGGGGGTGTTGTGTGGGTGGGGTGATGTATGGATAGGTGGGAGATGGGCCTCATAACATGGTAATTATAATTAGCCTTGTTTATGTTTACAACATTCATTTCACAATGTTTATTTTTCTTCCTATGTAAATGTATAATGCTCTTGATGAACGAAAGACGAGTGATTGGAAGGGCCGAATGTAAGACGGGCCTGCGCGCACAATTTGTGACCCTAATAAAGTTGATTTGATTTGATTTGATTTGATTTACAGTCTTTATAATATTGACCCCTAGCTTGGTCTACAGTCTTTACAATATTGACCCCTAGCTTGGTTTACAGTCTTTACAATATTGACCCCTAGCTTGGTCTACAGTCTTTACAATATTGACCCCTAGCTTGGTCTACAGTTTTTACAATATTGACCCCTAGCTTGGTCTACAGTCTTTACAATATTGACCCCTAGCTTGGTCTACAGTCTTTACAATATTGACCCCTAGCTTGGTCTACAGTCTTTACAATATTGACCCCTAGCTTGGTCTACAGTTTTTACACTATTGACCCCTAGCTTGGTCTACAGTCTTTACAATATTGACCCCTAGCTTGGTCTACAGTCTTTACAATATTGACCCCTAGCTTGGTCTACAGTCTTTACAATATTGACCCCTAGCTTGGTCTACAGTCTTTACAATATTGACCCCTAGCTTAGTCTACAGTCTTTACAATATTGACCCCTAGCTTAGTCTACAGTCTTTATAATATTGACCCCTAGCTTGGCCAATAGTCTGTACAGAGGAATTGAGAGTCTCTGTGGCAAAGTGTTTAGACCGCCTGCCTCGTGCTCCGAAGGTTGTCGGTTCGTTTCCGGCCTTCGTCGTTCGGTTAAAAAAAAGTTTGTTGCATGTCCTTTACAGGACGTAGCAGTCAACTCCAGAATTCATTGGCTGTTCGTGATTCCAGGGCAAATTTACGTTCTGTAGTTTGCCAATGCTTTCTGAACGACCGGCACCCATAACATTTAATAAAAAAACCAACACAGCTGTGATTCGAACGCGGGTATGCGGGATTACAAACTGCGTCTGTAATTCCTTCGCCGCGTCGTTCGGCACACGAGTGAACTTTTTTCGGAGACTCGTGGTGGTTCTTGGCTAGAGCTACAGAGTTTCTGCTTGGTGTGTCGCTTTCGGCAGGGTGCCCTGCGGAAGGAAACCGAACCATGTGGGATGACATTCGGAGCAATGAAGTCGGTCCCTTTGCCGCTTAAAATCCTTTTTAATACAGAAGTATTTCACTGGTCAGTAAACGCTTTCGGAATTGGGTTGGGGGGAGGGGGGGGGATGCTTACATCTCAAGTATTTAGAAAGCAACAGCAAACCCATTCATTCATTCATTCAGCAGCATGTCCTTTGCAGAACCTCCCTCCCATAAAAACCTTGGAGAAAACCTCTCGATCATAAGTAAGATGTCCCGCGTCCGATACACCCATCTGGAGATCATCCGCCACATCCTGCACCCATCTTCTTTTTGGCCTTCCTCTTCCTCTCTTTCCAGGCATATATCCCTTCATTATTGTTGTCTCCAAACTTTCGTGACGTTTCAAGTGACTAAAATAGATCAGTTTTCTTTGTTTTCTCGTCATTAATAGCCAGCCTTTTTCAATATTCAGCTCTTGAAGTATGGATGCATTTGTTCTGTTCTTTATCCAATACATTCTTAGAACTCGTCTATAACATTTATATTCAAAGGCATTCATGCGATGTTCAGCGTGTTTAGTAAGTGTCCATGTATCGCGTATGTTGCAATGGCAGATGCATGCTCTTAAAAATCTAATTTTTGTACGAGTAGTTCTGTCTGTCCCAATCCATAATTTATTCAGTTGTTTTGGTCTTTGAAGAGCAATAGATATTCGTCTTTTAATTTCTTTCATTGTGTCACCGTTGTTGGTAATCAATGACCCAAGATATTGGAAATTTTCCACCACCTCCAATTTTTCCTCATTAACATATATTTCTTTCTCCACAGTAGTTTTATCTGCATGCATTATCTTTGCCTTTGCTATATTAAGAGACCTCGCAGCCCCCTGTGCCACAGTTATGACTTAAAAATTGTTAATATGGTAGACATGTTGTGAGATGAGATGAGATTATATATATATATATCCAACTAAAGGGACTTGGTGGGGAAAACTACTACTATATTGCTATTTTAACTAAGGTTTGATTTATAAGCCCATGGCAGTTAAGGGAAGTTTGAATAACACGATTTATCATCCCAAGTTAATTAAACAGTTAAAGCAATAGAAAATCGGCCTTTCAATGACATAAGAAAAATAAATATTGTTTGTATGATCCCACAGGTCTCAAGTTTGCTTCCATACAGACACAATTACCAACTTGATTTGAAGATCGGCGTGGCTGACAGGTTGAACGCGCTTAAATGTCCTCTTATGACCGCGGCGTAGAGTCTGCGATCCACATGCAGGTCAGTTGGACTTAAATGTTGACTTCACGTCCTTGATTGAGGGACATAAATTACAAGCTCCTCAGAAGCCGGATAGATCTCAAGGTATGGCTCGGGACAATGGTAAAAGAAAACGTTAACACACACAAAATAAGTCCAGTGCACTCATTAGTAGTAGCAACTGGTAGTGATTAGCAACACGTGTGCCGAATACGCTAGAGTTCAAAGCGAGAGAACGCACTAACAAAAAAACTTGATTTTCAGAGAATGTGGAACGAATGAACTACGAAACAATTATCACAGCCATCAATAGAAATATGGCCGACTACAAGACCAACCTAGAAATCTCCTCCAATATGACAGACATGGCTGATGTTGCCTACAACCTGAGTGCCGACAAAGTATATTGTTGTTTCGTTGCATCGGATGAAGCCAGGAGTGTCACCAAAAACCTGCTCGTGCCTGCTCTGATGTTCTTTCTGGGGGTCCTTGGCAACGTGGCAGCTCTGATCATTTTAACAGTGAGGCCTAGTAAGGACAGCAAGTAAGGGAATGTGTTCATGTCTGTCTGTCTGTCTGCCTGCCTGCCTGCCTGCCTGTCTGTCTGTCTGTCTGTCTGTCTGTCTGTCTGTCAAACGACTTACCTGCACCGTTTTCTACTATGTGTATGTCTAAATGTAAACTTCTATGCCTGTGTGCCTAACGGCTACAATACGGGAGTAGCATTGTACGCCCAAAACATTGGATTTACCTAATAACGGTCATTTCTACCGGAAACCCACGCCCTGTATCATAAATTACTGACTTGTGATCTCCATTGATCAAAGGTCAACAAACAGTGGTTTGATGCTCGCCGGAAGACCTCGCCTTTAAGAAAATATTTCGGCTTTTTGTATCTAAATGATAGCCCTACGTGCTGAAGGACCATGTGAAGACCACAATGGCTGTCTTTCGTATATCTGGGCTAAAAATATGGACTCCCCAATATTTAAATAATTTCATTGGAATTATTCTGCTGGTCATTAACTGATTTAGTGTAGAAGGATAATCTATCGCCAGATGTCACTTACCGTTTGGGCCAAAGAGCGTTAGATCGGCGTAAAGGGTCAACGTATTATTTGTTTCGTTTCGCGGCACCTTTCGAAATTTTAATGCTCGCTGAAAGGAATTCAGGCTCAAATACCCCTCTGCCATACACCGCAAAGTACTATGTTGGCAGTAAATGACTGAAAGGAAATTTACGTTTTGATTGTGCACCATGTTTGGTCCAAACCTTCTTTTTATGTGTGGCACTGAATCAGTTACATAGTTGTTGTTGTTGTGTATTATTGTTATCATCGTCGTTGTTGAACCCCTTCGATTCGAACTGTTCACTCATGTGTGTGTGTGTGTGTGTGTGTGTGTGTGTGTGTGTGTGTGTAAAAGCACAAGCCAGTAGATAACTAACAACGATACTGCGGGTATGATCACGTTCAAGTTAGCTGTGGGTCCTTTACATGACGTCACAATCAACCCCAGCATTTTAGCTGTTTGTGATTTACACGACCAGTTTTAGTTGAGGATTTTGCCATTGATTTCTCAAAGACTGACGCTCGTATCGTGAAAATCAACACAAGGCGGCATGCTTTCCAAATCGCCCTGCGGCTGTTTTCGACCCCTCAACTCGGTATTCCAGCAAACTGTAAAACACGGTTTGCCATTGCGCATCATCTGCGAACACGACCATGTTACTCACAGGTAAATAAATGTGTTCAGCCCTAACGGGTTATTAGCTAACAGCACGACACTTGTCCGTTTCCAGAGCCACAGCGTTCTATCACCTGGTGAAAGCCTTAGCCTGTATGGATCTGTTTGGCATAGTCGCCTCTTCGCCGGTCACAATTGTTGTCTACCTGAAAGGCGGGATTTTTAATACAGGTAAGTCTCTCTCTCTCTCTCTCTCTCTCTCTCTCTCTCTCTCTCTCTCTCTCTCTCTCTCTCTGTCTCTCTCTCTGTCTCTCTCTCTGTCTCTCACTCTCTCTCTCTGTCTCTCTCTCTGTCTCTCTCTCTGTCTGTCTCTCTCTCTCTCCCCCTCTCTCTCTCTCACTGTCTCTCTCTCACTCTCTCTCTCTCTCTCCCTCCCTCCCTCCCTCTCTCTCTCTCAAACACATAAACCACAAACAATATGCTGCATGATTTATAACCTGGCATATTTCGCTGCCTCTTGTCATGTGCGTGCGCGTACTGCAGATTTATATATCATTTGAAGTGAATACTAAATAAATGAATAATACCTTAGGTGAAACAATTAAAACACATAGTTACAGGTATATTTTGACTGTGGAACATTTTTTATCCTCATGGTAATTTCTAATGTAACACGAACTCTCTCTGTTTGCATAAAATAGACGGGAACTGCCTAATTGCTAACGTCTCACTATATTTGGGCAAACGTTTATTATTAGTCGAATACAGTATACCAAACGTATTTTCTTGGTTCACGCTATGGTCATATTTTATGAGGTGGTGTTCAGACATTAGTCAGTCACTGAGGATTCAGTTACAACGTTACATTTAAGCAAAGAAATGAAGCAAACAGGCAACTTAAGATCCCGCTGAGAAACAACAAGCACAAACACATGTACCTAAGGAGGTCAGCATGCCATAATGAATAAGAGCGCACTCTCTTAAACTTCCGGTGTGCTGATGATGAGGTGGTGGATTCAACCCCATCACCGGTCTGTTGGACTAAAATATCGACATCTCATCCTTGATTTGTGGACATAAATTACAAGTACCTCATAAGTCGGAGTAGGTTAGCCTGATGGCGAGGGACATTGTAGGGAAAGCCACCTCACACGCAAATATCGGTCCAACATGGACTACGCTTGAGTTCAAAACGAGCGAAAAGGAAAACAAACGTTCGCAACTTACAAGGACATTGGCCCGGGTGAAGAGACAATATGGAATACAACTAATATCATAATGATTAAGAAAAATGTATATAAATACTCTAAAGCACTTTACACATGTCTAGCATTTATATCATAACAATCCTTATCAAGAATAACACAAGGATGATTAATAAGATTATACCCCCCCCCCCCCCCCCCCACAAAAAAAAAAACGTTTAAAAGGCAAGAGCATAGATTGCATTGCTCTGTATCTCATATGGCTCGATCTCTTTCCGCGGGGCAACCTGCTGAAAGCGTCGCACATAACACGAACCACATAGCACCAGCGACGACCCCCCGGGAGCCTCTGAGAAAACTTCGCACGTGAAACGGACGACCTAGTCCGGAATCGTAGCCACCACCTTCAGAGCGTGAGGCAGGGGGTGTAACCACGTCGCTACAGAAGCTCTCTGAACATTTTACATTGAAACACATAATGTATGAGCAAATGTAAGTAATTTGTTGATTTCACAGTGAGTCAGTTAGTTAGTCGCGGTTCCAACTTCACGGTAAAGGGTCGCCCCATTATGCTCCGTTTCTGTACCAGTGACTATTACATAAAATGTTCTTAACTGCCCTGTGTGAAAAGTAGAACAGACAGGTGTCTCGACAAACTAACAGCCCGCACGGGTACACTATGCATAATGCCGCTGTCAGAATGCCAACACAAAAGTCAGCCAAGAAAAATACAGTTCATCGTCAATGGAACTAGCACTAGCTTGGTCACTAGCAAACCAGCAGCCATGCATTGCTACACAAGGCAACCCAGTTAGTTCAGCGACCTGCCAACCGCCATTTTGCTGAAAAGGGAGATGATGAATGACTTAGTTAGCGACACAACTCAGGGCCTTGACAGAGAGTTGCTTAGGGTTTTGCGCATAGAAGCGATTTTGTAATTGGTTTAGTACAATGAGAGTCAATGAGCTAATCGCATATAAGAAACATTTTCTTGCCATTTTACAATAAATTGCAATCAACCGACACATTTTATGGCTGTTTATGGTTTTCTATGTAATTTTACGTTCAGTAGTTCGGCATTGCATTCTGAGCAGCCGACGCCTCTTACCATCGAAAGCAACGCAAAGTGATATTTCCAAATCACCCGCAGTTGATTTCGAACTCTCGACTTGGCATGACGGAGTATTGGGCAACTGTGCTTCACTATTCCCTAAGCCACAGAAGCCGACCTATCATAAGAATTCAAATAAAATGTATGAAGAATTTCAACAGAATAGGTGGAATAGAGCAAGTACAGATAGGAAGTCTGCACTTAAATATAGTATTAGTCAAGAGGGTGAGAGGCAGTGGCAGACCAAGACAAATTATGCTGGATGGATTCAGACAGTGGCATGGAGGAATCTCATCAGCAGAGTTAATACAGAACACCGATGGGCCGCGATATGTGGAGAGACAGTAACGCCTACGCCAGCTGGCAGGGGACTTGATGATGATGATGATGATGATGATGATGATGATGATGATGATGATGATGATGATGATGATGATGATGATTAGTCATATGTAGCCATTGAGAATTCTACTAAAAGTTTCAATTTAGCCAAACATTAATATTTGAATAACGAAGACACAAACAATAGATTGCACGATTTATTGCCTGGCATATTTCGCTGCATCTCGTCAGGTACATACTGCAGAAATCACACAACGTGAAGTGAAATAACTAGATAAATCCTTCAATCTGAAATATACACATATTCGCACAGTAATATCGATTGGCTACCACGGTAATTTTAAACTGACTAACATGTCTTTCTGCTTGCACAAGGCCGGCTTACGCAGGTTGATCACTATGGCTTCAGCAAACCTTAACAGCCGACTACTCTGTGTGTTGAACAACACACGGAAGGCACTGTCTCTTTCAACCACATGACCACTCTCGAGCACGTGTCTCGCGACCGATGAAGCAGGACTGTTCCGGTGTGTCGGCCTGCCTAGGCTACCATCTTCTGTGTGTAGTATCTTGTCCACCCAGGTCGGAATATGTTCCAACGCCCTGTTATGTAACTGTCACTCTGTTCTACTCATGTAGATGGCCTCGCACCTACATGTAAATTGGTAAATACAATTCGATTTGGTGTACAAAGCTACAGGTTCTTTAACTGCTGGGATGGGGATGGGTGTGGTTTTGTACCTGAAAACCGGAGTTGCAGCATATAATATTCGCCCGACTGCTGTGATGAGTTTAAACTCAAGGTTTACATCCAGTTAACCTACCGAGGAGATGACGTAATGCAACGTTTGCAGGATCGGTTCATCATAGCAGTCGGGCGAACATTCTGTGCTGCAACTCCGGTTATCAGGTACAAAACCACACCGATCCCCTTCCCAGCAGTTAAAGAGTAGCTTTGTACACCAAATCGAATTGTATTTACCAATTTACATGTAGGTGCGAGGCCATCTACGATAGGTAGACCAGAGCGACAGCTACATAACAGGGTGTTGGAACACATTCCGAACTGGGTGGACAAGATACTATACACAGAAGATGGTAGCCTAGGCAGGCCGACACACCGGAACAGTCTTGCTTCATCGGTCGCGAGACACGTGCTCGAGAGTGGTCATGTAGTTGAAAGAGACAGTGCCTTCCGTGTGTTGTTCAACAAACAGAGTAGTCGGTTGTTAAGGTTTGCTGAAGCCATAGTGATCAACCTGCACTGATGGAGAAGGGGGTCAATCCCTGGTTGGTGAACTGGATAGCAGCCGTCCTGCACTCTCGTCGGGTTGCTCTCCGTCTGGGTGCATGGACCTCAGAGCCACATATGTTAACCCCGGGACTGCCACAGGGATCTGCAGTCTCACCGGTGCTCCTTAATGTGTATACGAGCAAGATTGCAAACATAGAAGCACCAGGAGTTGGAAGAATACTAACATTTGCAGATGATATTCTTGCATATAGGCAGGGGAGAGATAGGGAGCAAACAGCCCAGGAGTTACAGGCGACAGTAGATAAAGTGATTGACTGGTGCACATAAATGGGTGCTGTCATCCACCCGGAAAAGGCGGCGGTTTTGTGGTGCTCTCTGGATAACAGGATTGTAAGAGCTGATGTCCCAAGCCTCGCGATAGATGGTAGAAATGTCAGCAGAGAGAACAAACTGAAGTATCTGGGGATCACATTTGACAGGAGCCTATCCTTCAAGGACCATGTGGAGACGGTTGTGACAAGATCTCAAAAGGGACTCGGTGCACTTAAAACTATGGCTGCAATGGACACAGTCTCACCGGTGCTCCTTAATGTGTATACGAGCAAGATTGCAAACATAGAAGCACCAGGAGTTGGAAGAATACTAACATTTGCAGATGATATTCTTGCATATAGGCAGGGGAGAGATAGGGAGCAAACAGCCCAGGAGTTACAGGCGACAGTAGATAAAGTGATTGACTGGTGCACATAAATGGGTGCTGTCATCCACCCGGAAAAGGCGGCGGTTTTGTGGTGCTCTCTGGATAACAGGATTGTAAGAGCTGATGTCCCAAGCCTCGCGATAGATGGTAGAAATGTCAGCAGAGAGAACAAACTGAAGTATCTGGGGATCACATTTGACAGGAGCCTATCCTTCAAGGACCATGTGGAGACGGTTGTGACAAGATCTCAAAAGGGACTCGGTGCACTTAAAACTATGGCTGCAATGGACACAGAGCAGAGAATGCTTTTCACACTTTACCAGCACTTGATCCTCTCAGTAATTGATTATGGATTGGGTCTGCTCACTGTCTCAGAGAGTCAGCTGGTGAAGTTGGAGCGCATACAGGACGAAACTATGCGGGTCATTCTGGGATGCACTTGAGACACACCAGTAGTGTGTATGCGTTACATCCTTGGTCTGCCGACTGTTGCTGGCAGGCTCAAGGTGATGCAGCCGAAGGCATACCTCAGAGTAGCTGCAGACACAGACCACCCACTGCATGAGGCGCTGGACGCAGTTAAGGGTCAGCGACTGATAAGAGGGAAATCATGTATGGCTCAGGCGGAGGATACGATCAGACAGGTGTGCCCCTTGGAGAACATTAGGCGTGGAGAGGAGTGGGTCAGAGTGCCAGCGGAGCAGTCAGACTTGTGCAGAGTTATAATCACATTAAGCCGGGAGTGCAGGGAATGGCCAGCAGGGGCCACGGAAATGGAAATCCAGCAACCCCCGGGAAGGTTAACCCGGTCAACAAATGCCCGCAGAAGTCGGATGTGTCGGCCTAACGGCGCAAGAACGCAGCTCTGCTGTAAACAGGCACAACGCAATCACATCCGAAAAAAACCTCCGGATGAACGAAGAAGAAGAAGAAATCCAGCAACTAATTCAGGACAATGCTCACTCGGGTGATGTGATTATCTACACAGATGGTTCTGTGTCAAGAGTGAGAGAAGTGGCTGGGGGTTCATAGCCAAAGCTAATGGTCGATGTTTGGGGCAGGAGAGCCTGGCATATGATACCACAACATCCAGCTTAAGAATGGAGGCGGAGGCAGTCACTGCGGCTCTCCGCTGGATGGAGAATACGACACACACACACATTGCAGCCATAGTTTTAAGTGCACCGAGTCCCTTTTGAGATCTTGTCACAACCGTCTCCACATGGTCCTTGAAGGATAGGCTCCTGTCAAATGTGATCCCCAGATACTTCAGTTTGTTCTCTCTGCTGACATTTCTACCATCTATCGCGAGGCTTGGGACATCAGCTCTTACAATCCTGTTATCCAGAGAGCACCACAAAACCGCCGCCTTTTCCGGGTGGATGTCAGAAAGCATGCTGACGAGGGTGAGGACGGACAGGCTTCGTGCGGAGTAGCTTGCTTCGCTTCGGAGGCCACGGGTGACAAGCATCGCCTGGATCTTTTCTCCGGGGCATGCCGGTGTGCTGGGAAATGAACAGGCGGACAGATTGGCTGGCTCTGCAGAACTTGGTGGAGTACTGATACATGACAAGGCAGATGTGGTTGCAGCCTTGTGGAAGCACGTGCACACCTCGGAGGAGCAAATGGATTACCATGGTCTGGCAAGAATGAGACAGCGAGGAGTGACGAGGGGATCTGGCCGACGCTCAGAGGAAAGGCGAGACGGACTTATAATCAGATTGCTACTGGTACTATTAGTGTTGGAACTCTTCGCTGGCTACTGAGGATGGGGACGGAGCACTTATGGGAATGCCCCGAATGCTGTGATGTCGATTCCTAAATCAATCAATCAATCAATCAATCAACCTGCGTAAGCCGGCCTTGTGCAAGCAGAAAGACATGTTAATCAGTTTAATATTACCGTGGTAGACAATCGACATTACTGTGCGAATATGTGTATATTTCAGATTGAAGGATTTATCTAGTTATTTCACTTCACGTTGTGTGATTTCTGCAGTATGTACCTGACGAGATGCAGCAAAATATGCCAGGCAATAAATCGTGCACTTTACGGTTTGTGTCTTCGTTATTCAAATTCACTACGGGAAAACATTGTTCTGAATCTTTGAAAGATTAATATATTAGTTGCTAGCCTTGGGAACAGAAAAGACGAGAAGCCAAAGACTCTACGCCAACTGCCCTATATTTCTGTAATTAAAAAGGCGAGAAGATCGACTTCAATGCACCGGGTTTCGTCCCAAATCCTGCCGAAAGCGTCGCACAAAGAACGAACTCAGTAGCTCCAGCGACGACCCGCAGGTGTCTCCAATAAAATCTCACTCGTGAACCGAATTATGTAGTCTGGAATCGAACCCACAACCTTCGGAGCGTGAGGCTGACAGTGTAACCACTTCGCCACGGAGGATCCTCTGTAATTAAAGTTAGTTATCAGTCTTGTTTAAAGGACAAAGGGAGAATGGTGCTGTAGGCAGTGACTAGAGGGAAACTCCGGGGAAAGGCCAGGCGGACACATAATCAGACTGCTACTGGTATCATTAGTATTGGGACTCTTCGCTGACTGTTGCAGATGAACATGGAACACATAATGGAATGACTAGAGTGTTGTGATGTTGGTTCTTGACTCAACTCAACTAAACGCAACGCAACTCAACTCAACTTGATAGTCTGATGTATTGACGCATATCCAAGAACCCGAGTTATTGAGGATGAAATAAATAATATAACTACTGGAAATTTAACTGGTACAAGTTCACAAGTGACTACATATATAGTTTACCTGTCTATGTGTATAGTCCTCTACGTACATTAAGGTGCTGACCAACCATGATCTCTCAACAACACGATCAGTCATGTAGCAGCATCTCTGCAGGCACACCAAATAGTGACCCCCCCCCCCCCCCCCCCCCCAAGAATGGTTTTCTACAGGGATCCAAGCACTTCATCGGCGCTGGAGGACTTGCATTGAACGCAGTGGTGACTACATCGGAAAATCATACATTTCTTGTTTACGTGTTAGACTATATTAACTAAATAAAACATCTAAGATTTTCATTTGAAGCCCCGTCGTATTTTAGTGTCAAAGACAAGATACAATTTATGGGCCAGTTTTCGTCGATATTCAGGTGTTGTAGATATTCAATGTTTCATCTTCTTGGTCAAAGATAATCTGAGAAATTGTTCTGTAACACACGAGTTAAGAAACCCCAATTGTCTTCTTTAGTGATTGCGAAATGGTCCATGACTTGCATTCATATTTTGCCTCAGAAAAGAAGAAGATCTCATCAATTTTACTATAACGTGTTTTCTAATTATTACCACCACCACCACCACCACCACCACCACCACCACCACCACCACCACCACCACCACCACCACCACCACCACCACCATCATCATCATCATCATCATTTTCACTTTTGCCGTCAAGCTCGCGGGGAGGGATAATTGGTGTTCAAGAGCGCACTGGATAATGTCATTCCGTGTGTTTGTATAATGCTTTGATGTCGTCAATCCATTTTCTTCTCAGGCGGCCTCTTGCTTTCATAGCAGATGTTGTTTGATGTAGGACCAGTCCTGGTAGTTGATGGTGTTGCATTCTAACGAGATGGCCAAACCATTTGATCTTGTGTCTTTTAATATATGTGACTTAAGGTTTTGATCCCACTGTCTGTCTGATAAAATCATTTCTTACTGGTCCCGGTTTCTCTCTAATTACACATAAATAATATGCATACTAATAAAACTGGCAATACATGCAGTTATTTGTTACTCTATTGCAGGGGGCAAGCCTCTGTGTCATTACTTCTCCTTCATCCTGGTCATGGCTGGCAACGCCACGCTGTTCACAGTACTGGTCATGGCGGCCGAGAGGTTCCTGGTGACCAAGTATCCGTTTAAGGTAGTCTGTCTGTCTGTCTGTCTGTCTGCCTGCCTGCCTGCCCGCCCGCCCGTCCGTCCATCCGTCTTTCTGTCTGTCTGTCTGTCTGTTTTCTCTCTCTCTCTCTCTCTCTCTCTCTCTCTCTCTCTCTCTCTCTCTCTCTCTCTCTCTCTCTCTGTATGTGTGCATCAGTTGCGTGCAAAGGGGGTGCGGAGGGTGCTACGGCCTCAGGCATCCAGCCGGGAGGGGGGCATCCAATTAGGGAGTGGGGGCAGCAGAGTGCAGTGGGAGGAGAGGAGGAATGAATTAGGCAAAGAACAATTTAGGGGCATCCAAACAAGGGGTTGGCCATGGGCTTCAAAGAACCGCTGCACGCCACTGATGACATTGCAGTCAACACCACATTTTTCACATGCTGTTGATGTCTTGGCAAGTTTTACTTTCAGTCGTGTGCAATTGTTTTCTGAACGACCGGCTCACATACCCTCCGTAAGTAAACAACTCGACGCGATCCACTGCCGAATCTCGCGCAGCTGTTTCGTACGAGAGTATATGGGATTACGAACAACCAAACCTCTTCGCCAGGGTGACCGACTGACTGAGCACTACACTTAATAATTATGTTCAAGCATTCTGTGGATGTACAAGATATCTAAAAAAACACACACACACACATACACTTAGATAAACAATGAGAAAGGGACATTAACATCTAATATTGTTACAAGGGAAATTACTTGCATTAAAAAAAAAATATTATACTAGCAATAATATTACGAACTAACAATAAATGTCTGTAATATTTATTTAGAAATAAAGCGTCTAACACACAAGTAAATAATATTAATTGCAAATGTAATACACTTAGATTTCTTATAGACAATATTTAAATACTTACATTTTATAATCATCTTTTTAGTTTTATATTTATTTCTGAAACAATATTTGTACACATTCAATGTACTCTTAAATGCCTCTTAACGATCTTCTATAAGGCTAGATTGAAGAACATTTTTTACTGGCCTCTTAGGGCCACAAAAAGTGCACAGGAAATTCACCACACACACATTCCTCTCTTGTTCATAACATATTCATTCAATAGCATGTGCTTTGTAGAACCTTGCTCCCATAAAAACCTTACGGAACACTCCTCTATCATAAGCAAGATGTCCCGCGTCCGATACACCCATATGGAGATCATCCGCAACATCCTGCACCCATCTTCTCTTTGGCCTTCCTCTTCCTCTCTCCCCAGGCCCCGTCCATTATTGTTCTCTCCAAACGTTCGTGACGTTTCAAGTGACCAAAATATTACTATTTTCTTTGTTTTATCGTTTTTAATAGCCAACCTTCTTCAATATTCAACTCTTGAAGTATGGATGCATTTGTTCTTTTCTTTACCCAAGATATTTTTAGAACTCGTCTATAACATGTATATTCAAAGGCATTTATGCTCTGCTCAGCTTGTTTAGTAAGTGTCCAGGTCTCACAGGCGTATGTTGCAATGGGAAAGATGCACGCTCTTAAAAATCTAATTCTTCAAGTTCTGTTTGCCCCATTACATAATTTATTCAGTTGTTTTAGTCTTTGAAGAGCAATTGATAGTCGTCGTTTAATTTCTTTCATTGTGTCACCGTTGTTGGTAATCAATGACCCAAGATATACAAAATTTTCCACCACCTCAAATTTTTCCTCATTAACATATATTTCTTTCTCCGTAGTGGTTTTATCTGTATGCATTATCTTTGTTTTTGCAATGTTAAGGTACAAGTTGTGATTTTCACTATTCAATTGGGTTGAGGCTATTAGGTTTTCTATACCAGTCTGTGTTGTGGATAGCAATACTTTATCATCAGCATACAGAATCTCTGGTATGTCAAGACCACCGATATTTAGGGCATTATATAGCTCAACCCACTACTGGCAACGCTGATCGTATTCTGGTATGAACCTAAGGCCCATCCACGTCAATATGGAAGCACTATACTCGAGTTTCGCTCTCGTTTGAGCTCGTCAGTAGTGCATATCCTTGACCGGATCCGGAAACAAGCCCCGGATCACTGGCGTGTGAAGCGGGTATGTAACCAATTGTTAGTGTTGCCGAATAAAGCAACAGTTAGATTCAAATTATACAAATAATTGGTGATTCACATTTGGTATAAATAGGAAAATTAAATAAATATTATTAAGCAATGGATTTTAATAAAGAATGTAAACACACGGTAGAGTTAGATACATTGTAATTTGTAACAACAATACATTAAAAAATGATGATATAAAATATTTAAAAAGCCGGACATTTTAAAGGTTGTTAGCTTTGCCTGCCAGGCGGAGGACATTAGGCTAAAAGGGAGGACATGTCTTCTCTTTGCCGGACGTCTGGCAACCCTACTGTTATCGGATTCACCTCCTTTCTATTTCAGTTCCCTTCGATGTTTTATTAATTCTAACGTGTCTGATATAATCCATAGCTTAAGTTGCTTTTTCTTGGTCGGAATTACATCTTTAGCTGCAGTTACCAAGATATCTCTAGCTTGTACTGCCAGTTCATCAGGTGTCATTTCCTCTTGTACAGACATCATGTGATTTTATGTCAAATTATCGGAATGGACTCCGCACATGAGATTAAAGGCACGTCAGACATTTTTTTTTACTTTTACAAGATACCCGGGTGGTGTGATATCATTGATGTCGGTATACTACGTCTCTGTCATCACTATCGGGTACATAATTCTTAACACTTTTGCGAGATTACTGCAAACTAAACCAGAGTTGTCAAAATCCACGCCTACGGACAGGTTTTGTCTTTCGAGATGTACAATTTCTGACAGTATTTGTTGATTTTCTGTTCACATTTCCGGTCTTTTCGTATTGTTTACATAAACAGCACCCAAGCAAAGTACCCTACAATATCTGTTTACACCTTCGATGGTTTGCTAGCAGCATAATGTTTTACCGATTTTTGCCCGACTACTGCACAATAACGCCGATTTGTCAAACTTCACGTATTTCCTCGGATTGTTTTTCGTTTCAATTTGTACAATTTCTGACACTATTTGTGATTTTCTGTTCACATTTCCGGTCCTGTCGTATTTTTTACATAATCAGCACCCAAGCAAAGTACCTTACAATATTTGTATACACCTTCGGCGATGTAATCAAACGATTTAGCGTCACGTATAACCGTTACATTCCAAAATTTCATTACCGGGCGTTAATCGGTTACTGCGATATTACACTAAGCACAGATGACATGCCCCATGTTGCCGGTATCAAGGAACACAACTATTTCCAAAATACGCAAGGTAAATATCTGGCTTTATTCTTAAAACATATTATTTTAATGACTAATTTGCAAACTTCACTGATTATGTTAATTTACTTGATATATACTATTGAGACAGGTCTCTAGTGTTAATTTCTCTAGAATTAATCACTGTCTATGTGTTATTACGTGTTTATTAATTGTGGCAATATACCCATATAAAAAATTAATAGCCGTAATCTGGCTTCAGTCTTTTTTCCTAAAGTTGAATATGCCCAAGCGATCTTTTGGCTAGATCAAAGTGTAGTATATACTGCCTTTGGGGTCAGGCCATGACCTTGTGGCTCACCACTCTTCATTTCCTCTCAGTAGGTATGGGTTGGTGGCCTCTTCGGGCGCAATGGCTAATATCCGGTGTAGGAGCCCATTCCCTTGCGCCCCTCACAACGGCCTACCCCCCGCCATACACACACCTATACATCGGGACTCGAACCCAGGTGCCTGGTGCGTATTTGGTCTACTTATCCATATAAGTATTCCACGTGCCAGGGGCTTGCCTCGCTGTCTTTGAATGGTCTCGGGGGCGATCGAGGGAAGCCGAGGCGGCCGGCAAGGGCACCGGTGGACGGGGCGGTCGGTAGGGGGTACCCAAGGACCGGAAGTAGTCAACCTGATGTCATCCGGAAGTGACACCGGGAGTAACCAAAAGTATATTCCATCCAAGTTTTCAAAATCCTGGAGCAGTTTCTGTGCGGAGCCAATTTGGAGCTATACCCTTCATATAGTAAAAATGACGTCACAAATCTGGAGCGGCTGCAGATTTAATCCTCAACTACCTCCTACCCTACTACTTCTCAATCTTCTTTGTATTAAAATATAATATGTCTGATTTTTGGTGATACTGTCAGGGGACTTCCATGTGAAGAGTCTTCTTGGGTGTTGTTTAAAAAGTGTGTTGACTATTGTTAACTTATCTTCTGTACAAAATTCAACGAACTTGTCAGCTACATCATTTTTATTATCCAATCCAAATTTTCCTAAAACGTGTCTCTCATTTTCAGCTCTTCCTGTACCTACTTTAGCATTAAAATCTCCAATTATTATTGCTATATCATTATGCCCAATCTTATTCAATTCGTCTTGCAGTGTGTTGTAAAAATCTTCAATTTCGTCCTCCTCTGTTGTTGAAGTAGGTGCATATATTTGTATGAGAGTTGTGTTTTTTGGACGGTCTTGAAGTCTAATAGTGAGGATTCTATCACTAACTGCGTTATATCCCATTAAAGCTTTTGCAGTTTTATCTAAACAAAATGCCACTCCACTCTGGCCTCCGACTTCTCTACCAGAATAAATGAAAAGACTTCCATTTTCAGTTGTAAAATGTCCCTTGCCTTTCCAGCGATGTTCACTAATTCCTAAAATTTGAATATTTAACCTCTCAATCTCATTACATACTACTTTAAGCATCCCCTCAAATAGACTTCTCACATTCCACGTTCCTATTCTTACTCTGTTTCTTAGTCTGACACAGTGGATTTCCTTGGTAAGACAGTCAGGATTAACTCCGTCATCACGATTACTAGTACTGGTCCCTGTGTCACACTCTTCCCCTGTGTTATCTGATCTGCCTGGCCTGCGGGTCTCGCCACCAGATCTTTTTCTTATTATGTTTCCTTTCATGGTTGTTTTGGTTTCTTGGCAAGTTTTGCAGAGGTAGTTTGTCATAACATGTATATAGACAACATATGCAAAGAGATAAGATTTGCATCTTTTGACTTCCTGTCGCCAACATGGCGGTTAGGCGTTGAACGGTTAATACCTGTGGCGTGTTTATACTTGCAGCTACGGTTTGCATTTTTCTCATGTTGGAATGGTAGTACATGGTTCCGTCGCCCTGCTACTGAGTGAGTGCGTGGGCGACACTGTGAGCTGTGAAATTCGCGTGGAATGCTTTTACATCTGTCCTGTACAGTGACCTGCATGTTCGGAACAATGGCTACCGGCTGTTAATAAGTTGACTGATTTGCCTTTTCGGATCACGAGTGCATTTAGCAGGAGACTCCTGGGAGTCGGCGCTGAAGCTGCGGAGTTCGTGCTTTATACGACACTTTCGGCGGGTCGCTCTGTGGTAAAAGACCGAGCCATGTGAGAAAACCCGGGTCTATGAGGTCTTTCTGGTGACTGCCGAGTCCATCGACGATGAACTGTGGTTTTCGTGGATGAATTTTGTGTTGGCATTCTGGCGGCGGCATTATACACAGTGTACCCGGGCTGTTGGATTGCCGAGACTCCTGTCTATTCCACTTGTCACATTGGACAGTGGGGAGCATTTTGTGTGATGTTCACTGGCACAGAAAGGGAGCATAATTGGGACGACCCGTTGGCGTGAAGTTGGAACCTCGACTAACTAACTAACTAAACTAACTAACCAACTAACTAACTAACTAACTAACTAACTAACTCACTCACTCACTCACTCACTCACTCACTCACTAACGAACGAATGAACGAACGAACAAACGAACGAACTAACTAACTAACTAACTAACTAAACCTAACAAACTAAACCTAACTAACTAACTAACTAACTAACTAACTAATTATTTGACTAACTAACCATTTCATTGGCACCTTGCCGTCTTGACAGACGATAGTTTGTTCTTTAAAAAGGCATAATAACTTTTACCTATGGCGGTAGCGAATGTGACTGATAAGGCCAATTCGCGCTGTAAATGTCCGTTCACAGTGGGTGCATGTGAACACGTGGTCATTTCCACCATTATGCACCATCTTACGTCTCACCCGCTCGGTGTGTGACTTATCTGCAATAATTTTCTCCTTTGTCTTTATTCCATTTCTGATGTTTGCCCTCCATGCAACACGTTCAGCTCCCAATGTGCATTATCAAAGCCTGTATCAATCATGTCCCGTTTACACACATCTTTGTATCGTAGTAGAGGCCGACCCTGAGATCTCTTACCCATCTGTAATTCACCAAAAAAGATGTCCTTTGGTATTCTACCATCATCCATCCTCCTAACATGTCCTATCCATCTAAGTCTACGAAGACTGAGCATGGAATAAACCGTCACACAACCTAATCTTTCCAATACTTCAGTATTTGTGATTTTGTCTTGCCACTTAATACCAAGAATTCTTCGCAGACACCGCATATGAAAGCTTTTTAAACGTTTCTCTTGGTGTGAGTAAGTTGTCCAGGTTTCACTGCCATAAAGAAGAGTACTAAGGACACAGGCTTGATAGACAAGGACTTTTGTTTTGGCAGTAAGCTTCCTGTTCTCCCAGACTCTTTTTCTTAACCTGTTCATTGTTGTTGCTGCCTTACCAATCCGGATGTTGATTTCCTGATCTAGGGATAATTTGCTATTTACCACTGATCCTAGATATGTAAAATGGTCTACCATCTCTAGTTCGGCGTCGTCAATAAAGATTGATGGTACCCCATGTGCACCTTGTGACATAATCTGTGTCTTCTTTTTGCTAATTGTTAAACCAAATTCAGAACAAGCATTGGAGAATGCAGATAGTAGACATTGCAATTCTTCCTCAGAGTGGGTCGTAACTGCAGCATCATCTGCAAAAAGCAACTCTCTGATCAGTACCCTCCTAATTTTGGTCTTGTCCTTCAATCTCTGAGCATTGTAGAGGCCGCCATCTGAGCGTGAGTGAATGTATATACCACCATCCTGATCACGAAAGGCATATTTCAGTAGAAGTGAAAAGTATATTCCAAAGAGGGTGGGAGCTAGTACACAACCTTGCTTAACTCCACTCTTGATTTCAAACTCTTCAGAAGTTGCACCATCAAACTTGATTATACCCTTCATGCCTGTGTGGAACGATTCCACAATGGACAGAAGAGTTGGTGGGCAGCCAATCTTCTTTAGTGCCTTGAACAGACCCTCACGACTGACCAAATCAAATGCCTTTGTGAGGTCGATGAAGGCAATAAACAGTGGTTGATTCTGTTTACGGCATTTTTCTTGCACTTGTCGCAATGAGAATATCATATCAATGGTAGACCGGTTCTGTCGAAAGCCACACTGTGATTCGGGGTAGACTTGATCTCCTAGGACTTGAAGTCTGCGCAGAACAATTCTGGCAAATACTTTTCCAACAATACACAGAAGTGAGATACCCCTATAGTTGTTGCAGTCGCTCCGATCGCCCTTGTTCTTGTACAGTGTTATGATGCTTGAATCTTTGAAATCCTGTGGGACTTGTCCTTCTCGCCATCATAGCTCTAGTAGCTGGTGGATCTGTAGAGTGAGTGTGTCTTGCCCACTCCTGATAACCTCTATTGGAATCCCATCCTTACCTGGAGCCTTGCCAGATGCAAGTTCATTTATAGCACACTTAACTTCTGTTATGGTGGGAAGTGTGTCCAGGTGGTCAAGAGTTGGTAGAGCCTCTATGGCATTGAGGACATCATCCGCTAGTTTGGTCTCATTTGAGTAAAGCTCCAAATAGTGCTCTACCCATATGTCCATCTGCTGTTTCTGATCAATTATGATTTCTCCAGTCAAGGTTTTCAATGGTGCACTTCTTTTGATCACTGGACCACAGGCTTTCTTTATTCCTTCATACATGCTTCTGATGTTTCCCTTATCACTTGCGATTTGAATGGACTCACATAACTTGACCCAATAATCATTTGCACACTGCCTGGCAGCCTTTTGCACATCCTTCCTAGCTTGCCTTAGCTCACTCAGCGTGTTACGCGTTGGTCTTTCCTTGTTTCCTAAGAGAGCTATCTTCTTCTTATCAATCAAGGGCTGCAGAGTCTCGCTGTTTGCCTCAAACCAGTCCTGCCTCATATGATCAACAGTGCCGTAAACCCCTACGGCAGTTTTATAAAGAGTTTCCTTAATTTGACCCCACTTTTTATTTACTGAGCAATTTTCTGATGTATCAGTGAAAGCGTCTTCAAGTTGCTGTTGAAACTGAAAGCACTTTTCAGGATCATGAGTGTTAATAATATTAATCCTGGGGCTAGATTTGTGTTTAGCTGTGTAGATTCTCTTTGGTCTCAGTCTAACCCTTGCAACAACCAAAGAATGATCCGTATCACAGTCAGCACTGTGGTAACTTCGAGTCAATGATATATGGTTCAGATGTTGTCTCCGTGTGATGATGAAGTCCAGCTGGTGCCAATGGCCGGATCTTGGATGTTTCCATGTGACCTTATGCATCTCTTTTGTTTTAAAAAAGAAGTTTGTAATACATAGGTCATTACTGATGCAATGCTCAAGCAGCCTTTGCCCATTTTCATTCATGAGACCGATGTTGTATTTTCCAAGGCACACTGGCCATGAACTCGAGTCCTTGCCCACACGAGCATTGAAATCACCGAGCATATAAATGTAGTCAGATTTTGGAACTGCCTTGATCACGGAGTCTAACTCCTCATAGAACGAATCCTTTACATTATCAGAGGAATTGAGTGTCAGTGCATATGCAGTAATAATGGTGGCAAAACCACAAGAGGTTGCCAAGCGTAGGGATAATTGTCTTTCATTTCATCCTGCTGGAATTTCAATCATTCCCAGTAGCGAATTCTTCACTGCAAAGCCCATACCGTGTTGACTTTTTTCAGCCTGTCCTCTACCCTTCCAAAAAAGGTGTACTTGTTTTCCCCGAGTGACCCTTCCTCAGCGAGGCGAGTCTCCTGCAGACCAGCAATATCAATGTTAAGACGATTGCGTTCGGCATCAATCACAGCCGTTTTTCTCACATCGTCAATATTGGTCAAGTCAGTGGAAAATCCTGGACACATGGTTCTCACGTTCCAGGTTGCAAGCCGTAGCTTGAGGTTTCTAATTTTATTTTTGTTTGTACCTGATGCTATGGTTTTACAGCCTGCGATTCAGATTTTGTCCTAGCCCCAAGTACCCATTGAAGCAGGCAGGCTGTGGCGGATCAGCACCCAATTGGCCGGGGGCTGCCCAGCTTGAGGCGGGCGGTAGCTGATCAGTGACACCTGTAGGTGTCTCCCACCGTCAGAGGCAACGCGTGGCGCCCCATGTCTACGCCAATTGACAGGGACTTATAACCCGTAACAGTTGCCTCTCGCTTTGATTCCGAGACCGGTTAAGACCAGGGATTGAGTTATTGCCTCTCCATAGCATAAACCTGGGCTAAAATATAGAGATCATGTGTTGCCCATGCAGCATGATCCCTCTCTCGACCTGTATAGTTCACTCCAGAGGAAAGGTAACACCCCTACATCTGGAACAAGACAAGTTGCAGAAGCTGCCGGATAAGCAAAGCAATGCTCTAACTGTCCGCCTGTCGGAGCTTTGATCCTAGACCAGCCGCCAACCAAGGCTTAGGGCCTGGTCTGCCCTGCCATGACATTTTGTCTTTAGGTTGCATTTCCTCGCACCAGGGTAAGGCTTGTACCCTCCCAATTACGCTCTTCCACCTGAAGCCGTTGGCACAATGTGGGGTGCCAGGTTTGGTAAGCGCCGGCCAACATTCGGCGCTAGCAGAAAGCAGGTAGTACCGTCTACTGTTATACGGTAGCTCAGTCATATCTGACACCAAGTAGTCAATAGTATAATCTATGAAGCACAAATATATGTCTTTCTGTTTCTCTTTTGACCTTTCTATTAGTGTCCGTAATGTATATATTACATTGTTTGTGCCCTTTCCCTTCACAAATCCATACTGTTCTTCACTAATTTCCATTTTTATTTTCTTTCTGGTTCTTCTCATTATGATTCTGAGTAGAAACTTTGTTTATGAGGTTAATTTCACGAAAATCTTCACATTCAATTGCTCCTGGTCTCATGCACCCACTGTGAACGGACATTTACAGCTCGAATTGGCCTTATCAGTCACATTCGCTACGGCCATAGGTAAAAGTTATGCCTTTTTAAAGCACAAACTATCGTCTGTCAAGACGGCAAGGTGCCAATGAGATTATACTAAGGCATTTGATAAAGTAAAACATTATGAACTGATTAAAGTTTTGGAAGATATTGATGGGAAAGATTTAAGAATAATAAAGAATATTTACTGGAACCAAGTAGCAGTAATTAAAATGAGAAAAAAGAGGGTAGTTACGAACAGATAAAGCTAGGAGTACGACAAGGGTGTGTCTTGTCAACAGATCTCTTCCACCTATATAGCGAAGTAATAATGAGAGAGATCAAAGAGACGCCAGGAATGCTAGTTGGAGGTTATAATATAAATAATATACGTTATGCAGATGACACAGTATTTGTGGCAGATAATTCAATACACCTACAACAATTGCTGGACATTGTAGTAACAGAGAGTGCAAGGAAAGGACTCTCCTTTAAAATCAAGAAATCAGTAACAATGGTGATATCAAAGAAAATGGTGACACCAAAATGTGAAATAGAAATAGAAGGGAAAATTCTTAACCAAGTGGATAATTTTAAATACCTAGGGGCATTTATAACATCAGATGGAAGATGCACAACAGAGATTAAGAGCAGAATAGGGCAAGCAAAAGCCACATTTCAGAAAATGAAGAGTATCTTGTGCAATAAGTCACTGTCACTGAATGTAAGAAAGAGAGTGCTGAAAAGCTATGCAGAACCAGTTTTGCTGTATGACAGTGAATCGTGGAATGTAAATGAACAAATTACGAAGAAATTAGAAGCAACAGAGATGTGGTTCCTGAGACGAATTCCTGTTGCGAATTCCTTGAACTGCCAGTGTAACTAACAACGACTGCCTGAGACAGGCTAATGAAATTAGAACATTATATACAACAATAAGAAAGAGACAAACAGCTTTCTTCGGTCATGTGATGAGAGAGAGGCAGAGGCAGACCAGGAGAAATGATGCTGGGTGGATTGAGACAGTGGCATGGAGGAATATCATCGGCAGAGTTGATCCAGAACACCAGTGACTGAGATCTGCAGAGAGCCATGAACGCCTATGCCAGCTGGCAGGGCACTTGATGATGTTGATGTTTGCGGACGACCAAGCACTACTAGCAGAAGCTGAATTACAAGACCACATGAATAGTCTAAACGAAATGTGTAGGGAACAAAACATGAAAATTAGCACAAGCAAAATTTAATTACTATAACTAAAGGGGAAAAAAAACAAAAACAACAACTCACCTAAACTAACATCCCTTGAAACAAGTAAAGAGTTTCAAGTACCCATGAAGTATAATATAATTAAATGGCAAATCAGAAGACGAGATTTAAAATATTAGGAGCGTTCATTTGAAATCCGTTCGTATCGCAACGCGTTGAACATGATCCTGTCATAGCCATGTGATAAGTACTGACCAATGAATAAAAGAGCACGTGCTTGTCGTCCCATGAGGCATAGGTTCTGTTTCTGATCGTTGAGAAAATGGCCGGGTTGATCCAAAATTCGTCCAAAGAAGCTCGGAGAGCGGTGATTCAGTTTATTTCACTTGAAGGATGTCGACCAGTGGACATTCATCGAAGAATGCAGGCAGCGTACGGTAACAAATGTGTGTCGAAGACAACAGTGACAGACTGGGAACGAATGTTTCGGAAAGGACGTCAGTTCACGACAGATCTTCGACGGCCGGGTCAAGCATATATTGTTGCAACAAAAAAATAAAACCATTGCCAAAATTGATGTAGAAGCAGTGGCGTGCAGAGAGGGGTGCGACGGCAGGGGGGCATCCAATTAGGGAGAGGGGGCAGCAAAGTGCACTGAGGGGTGGGGGAGGAATGAATTAGGAAAAGAACAATTTAGGGGCATCCAATCAAGGGGTTGGCCACGGGTAACAAAGAACTTCTGCACGCCACTGGTGTGCATATGTGTCTGTATGTATGTGTTTGTTGTGTAAGAAAGTCAGAAGTCACACCCCCCTCCCCCAACCATGATCGCTGGGCAATGGATCGGAACCCTAGTCCCCTCGTGTAATATTAGACACAATACTAGGACCCGTGTGCAGGCTACACATTTCTGAGCAGCTCGCAATCACCAAGTCGGAGCCAAGCAGGCCACTGTCCCTACTAAATTAAAAACAAATGTCAACACTTGCCCAGGAGAACATATTCTGATATTATTCCCACAGAAGATAGCCACCATAAAGCAGATGTCTGGTCCCTGGAGACATTATGGTTAGCTTCCTGGTCATTACCGCTACATCTCATGATTTGGTTACGGTAGATTTGATTTATTATGTCTGGATCATCCTCTGGGATTTGGGCTGTAGTCTATTGGCATTGAAATATGCCATGCCCATAAAGGAAACATGACTAGCCCAGTCTGTATGTGACGTGCTGAACCCTAACCTGGTTATATCCTGATATACCTCTTCTTATATGTGAATGTCCTGTAATGGTCTTGCACACCTTTGGGTGGGTTTCTGGACTTAATGAGAGGAACGAGATCTCTGCAGTATAGTCCCGTTGGAGAAAGTATTTCGGTGTTTGCTAGGGAGGAGAATCTTTACATTAACATCATTCTGATAAATTTAAGCTCTCTTCGCGGTTTAAGATACCTGAAAGTCAGATAATCTGAGTTAGAACTCCATAGAGTCAGCAAACCATCCAGCCGGCCAACCAACCAATCCAAACAATCGATCAATCAACCCACCAACCAAGTAATCAAACAACCGACCAACCAAACCAAGCAAACCAACCAAACAAACCAACCACACCAACTAACCAAACCAACCAAACAAACCAACAACGCCAACTTACCAATCCAACCAACCGAACCAACCAACCAAACTAACCAAACCAACCGAGCAAACCACATGAACCAACCAAACCAAGCAACAATCCAACCAAACTCACCAACCAACCAATCCAACCAACGAATCAATTAACCATCCAACCAGTTAATCAACCAACCCATCAATCAACCACCTAAGCCAAGCAGCTAGTCAATCTACCAACCAAACCAAACCACCAACCAAACCAAATCACCAACCAACCAACCTTGTCTGAAGAATTTCAACATCATCTTTCTGTCCCCCAACACGTATATTTTCTCTTTGGTTTGCAGTACAGTCGGGTGGTGACACCACGAGCGGTCAACATCTGTGTCCTTCTGGTGTGGGCAGTGTCTACACTTATAGCCATTCTGCCTATTGTGGGCATCGGCGGGAACATAGCCCCATGGCCCGGGACCTGGTGTTTCTTTGACTACCGGAGTACCAGCCCTGGTAAGTGTGTAATTATTGACTAGATAGTCAGTGAAGTGGTTCTTTCATGCATATTATAGTATGGTGTACAGTGTCTTAGCCATGTAATGTGTTAGAATGTCATGTGTTATTCTTCACCCGGTCTGTTAAATTTGTACAGTGAAATAATATTTAGAACCATAATTGACATACTGTAAACCTGCGTTATGCCTATGACATAGTTTTGGTCGCTGAAAATTAAATTGGGTTACAAGAAATTATACAAGAAATTATAACTACACCAGAAAGTCAAAGCAAAGGACTTAGGCGGACTTACAGAAGGAAATAGAAGTAATTGTAATGACAAAGAAACAATGTCTTCCAAAATGCAACATGAAAGTGAAGGGTATAAATCTGAAACATCTCAGTGTATTTAATTATTTGGGCACTTTAATAACAGCAGATGGAAGATGTCTATGGAAGTTTAAATAAATGAAGCAGTTTTCAAGGTGAAGAATATTTTCTGTTATGTATTTTTCATCTGCACTGATCTATATGTACTAGGTCTGGTCTGCCCTACATACACTAGGTCTGGACTGACCGATATATACGAGGTCTGGTCTGATCTACATATACTAGGTCTGGACTGACCGACATACACGAGGTCTGGACTGACCTACATGTATTAGGTCTGACTGACCTACATACACGAGGTCTGGAGTGACCTACATGTACTAGGTCTGGAGTGACCTACACATACTAGGTCTGGACTTACCTACATGTACTAGGTCTGGAGTGACCTACATGTACTAGGTCTGGAGTGACCTACATGTGCTATGTCTGGACTGACCTACATGTGCTAGGTCTGAACTGACCTACATGTACTAGGTCTGGAGTGACCTACATGTACTTTGTCTGGAGTGACCTACATGTACTAGGTCTGGAGTGACCTACATGTACTAGGTCTGGAGTGACCTACGTGTACTAGGTCTGGAGTGACCTACGTGTACTAGGTCTGGAGTGACCTACATGTACTAGGTCTGGAGTGACCTACATGTACTAGGTCTGGAGTGACCTACATGTACTAGGTCTGGAGTGACCTACATGTACTAGGTCTGGAGTGACCTACATGTACTAGGTCTGGAGTGACCTACATGTACTAGGTCTGGAGTGACCTACATGTACTAGGTCTGGAGTGACCTACATGTACTAGGTCTGGAGTGACCTACATGTACTAGGTCTGGAGTGACCTACATGTACTAGGTCTGGAGTGACCTACATGTACTAGGTCTGGAGTGACCTACATGTACTAGGTCTGGACTGACCTACATGTACTAGGTCTGGAGTGACCTACATGTACTAGGTCTGGAGTGACCTACATGTACTAGGTCTGGAGTGACCTACATGTACTAGGTCTGGAGTGACCTACATGTACTAGGTCTGGAGTGACCTACATGTACTAGGTCTGGACTGACCTACATGTACTAGGTCTGGAGTGACCTACATGTACTAGGTCTGGAGTGACCTACGTGTACTAGGTCTGGAGTGACCTACATGTACTAGGTCTGGAGTGACCTACGTGTACTAGGTCTGGAGTGACCTACGTGTACTAGGTCTGGACTGACCTACATATACTAGGTCTGGACTGACCTACATGTACTAGATATGTATGTATAAGTAAGTATAAGTATTTTGTCAGGATAACCCAAAGACGCAACATTTTAAGTTCAGTAACTACTCCAAGCCGGCTTCCTGGCCTAGAGGTTAGCGACTTTTCTCCGTAACCTCGTATACTCTGGTAAGTAACGTGACGACGGTGAGAATCAGCAGTGGTTCGAATCGCGTCGGTAGCTTACGGGGTATGTGAGCCGGCCGCTCAGAACGTGAGTACTGCTCATGTGTGATACCGATGTTTTGCCGTGCCATGATGTTAGACTGTCTCTGTCTCCTGTTGCCTCTCCTCCCTTCTATTTTTCCCATTGTCACGATATTCTCCTGCTTTCCTCTTCTAATGACGTGTCCTAATAATATGGCTTGCCTTCTTCTGATGTGAGTAACCATTTCTCTTTGTGAGTTAACTTCTTCCAAGATATATTCATTATACTGTTTATCCTCCCACGGCTTTCCATCATTGTTCTATAAAACCACATGCCCAAAGCGTCCACAATAGTAAACATACAATTAACTATTGCTATTACTGAAGCCATTAACTTGTAGGCATGAGTGTGAACGGGAAAGAAGTACTGCAACATGTTACATTTATTTTCTAGTTCGCTCGCTTTGAATTCTAGCGTAGTCTAAACACATACTACTACCTCTAGTACTTGCTGCTTGTTGGAGAAGACTGTAGTTATGTACCAACCAGCTCTAAGAATTAATGACACCGTGTCGAATATCAAAGTGAATGGTCATAGACTAATTGTTGTGGACAAATTCACCTATCTTGGCAGCACTGTGTCTCAAGCTGCTACATTTTATGACGAAGTGAATGTAAGAATCTTCAAGGCTAGCGCGGCTTTTGGCAGACTGTACAAGAATGTGTGGGACAGAAACGGAGTAAGCCTGCAAACAAAGCTGAAAGTCTACAAAGCAGTCGTATTATCCACACTGCTATATGCTTGTGAAACCAGGACTGTTTATCAGCGACACGCTAGGAAATTAAACCACTTCCACACAGTCTGCCTTATGAAGCTATTGGAGATTAAATGACAAGATAAGATCCCAGACACTGAAGTAATAGAAAGAGCGTCCATGCCTAGTATCCACACTCTACTAATGAATCAGATTCGCTGGGCTGACCATTTAACTAGCATGCCAGATAACAGGCAACCTAAACGAATTTTTTACTGCGAGCTGCGATGTGCTCCCAGGGCGGCCAGAGGAAACACTGTAAAGAAACTCTGAAGATCTCTCTAAAAGTTTTTGGAATTCATAATGACACGTGGGATTCTGCTGCCAAGGGTGTAGTCATTTGTGAAGCAAACAGGACTGCAAGAGCTGTGAAGAAAAGGCTGGACAGAAAAACCACTGCAGGAGATCCTCCTCATGGAACGTCAAGCATTCTTTGCCCACATTGTCAAAGAATATTTCGAGCCAAAATAAGCCTTATCAGCCATTTTAGAATTCACGGCTCCATACTTTCAACCCCACTGGATTAAACAAATGGTCATCATCATTCTTGAAGGACAAACAACAACTTGCCGTTATTGTGGAGTGCACTGGATTGATGTTTGTGTGTGGATTAACTTTCCCTATTACTAGTGTCCCTCGCCATCAGGCGAACCCACTCCGACTTCTGAGGTACTTTATTGACGCCACCACGTCAACGACTAGAAGTTAACAGTTTAGTCCAGCTGACCGGTATAGGGGTTGAACTATATTTTCGCTCAGGTGTTATTTTTGTGGTTATGGACTTAGCTGTTGCTTTTAAAGTAAGCAGATCTAATGATGCGGTAAATTTGACTCTTTCAGGAGGACAAGCTTTCAGCTATTTCTACGCCATCACTGGACTACTTGCCATAATCATTACGATGATTCTCAACCTAATTGTCATTCAGCACTTATGGCGCATGCGTAAGAGTCGATTGATACAATCTTCATTTCATTCGTCACAAGACAGTGACTCGAATAAAGGCAGCCCTGGACCAGACAGCGAGAAGAGAATGGTCATTCTCTTAATGGCTATTATTGTTGTCTTCACAGTTTGCTACGCACCCCTTATGGTAGGTATTATTGTACCATTGCAACTGTATTGCTGTTTTTTTTTTTTAATTAACGTATATTATACATATATTCCATAGGGGTGGGAAATGTAGGGCTTGCAAAGAAATATACTAGATCAAATCTGAAGCTTTCTTTGACAACTACACCAGATATCCTTCTCCCAAGTCTGCTGGTATTGCCTCTGTCCCCAAGACTACTAAATATTGTGTGGAGTAATTTAGTTTAGATGTTTATAGACTTCGATAGCTATCGCTGGAATACCATCCGGACCATTCGCTTTTCCATCCTTTAGAAGTTTGATAGCTTTTTACATTGTTACTTTATATGTTCAAAATGTGTCACCTAAATATTGTAAAAGAGGCTAAGGCATAAAGACAACATATACCAAACATCGGAAATAGACAGTATTATCTTTTTCAGAAATGTTCAGGAAATAGGCAGCATTATTTTCTTCAGAAATGTTCAGAAACGTATAGTTGTGTACTGTACCAAATCTATCAGCAGTCGACATGGCCGAAAGGTAGGAGCCCTCGATCTGAAACCTCCGGTGCGTTGATGGCGAGGTAGATAGTTCAATCCCTACACAGGCATTACGTTGGATTTACACGATGTTTCTCGTTCAAAATGCAATGGCAAACTCATCGTAACAACGCCTTTAACATCAACATGAGGTTGATCGCAACGTCATGCACCGGGCATAAAATTATCAAATGTAGAAGGCTTGAGGGATCCCCCAAAATCACACTAATCAGAGAGAAAATAAATGTTGCTACTACATATGCTTGAACCCTAACCGTGGATAATAGACTGATTAATTACTGAACCACCGCTCTTCAATCTCTTGGACTTTCTGAAACATTTAGCTCGCCATTTTCTGTCGTGACAGAAAGGATAACTGTTTTGAAGCACGGAGAACGTAAATATTTCTGAAACGGCAGCATGTCAAAAAGGTTACCATTACAGCAATGTAACTGGAAAATAAAGATTTCCATTAGACCAACAATGGGCTATTTGGGTTTAGTTTTATATGTGTAGATATTTATTGTCAAGACAGCCCGTCAAATCTGGAGCTCACGTACCAGCAGACCCAACTGGAGTAGCCCAGTATCCCGCATGTGATACGTCAAGAGAAAGTAAAGTGAACGTCAGAATGTTGTAAAAGAGGCTATATAACTACGGGAACTAGTTATAGCCTGTATTTACGTTAGCGTGTTAAAGTCACATGCTCAAATGGGATGATGTTTACAACGTGAGTCTTGTCTGAAATAAATGAGAAGTTGCACTCGAAGAGGATATAACATTGGTAATTTGATTGGCTGATGCCCTTTCTGTGTACCCCATCATGAGAAAACAAATAAATAAACTGTGCCGTTATAGATTGCTGGAAAACTCACCGATATTATCCATATAATGCGAAATAATCCTTTACACCAGTGGTTCTTAAACTTGTTTGTCTCAAACCTACACAAATGTAATGAACCCTTTTCCAAGACTTGATCGTATTTGGGTAAATGGTGCTAGCCTCAAATGTGTATAGACAAACAGGCAATCGGTTGATGGCGTGGTCAACATCACATGGCTACTTTTATTGTATAGAAACATTTCCTGGTACCCATTTCTGCGAAACCCATCATGAGATGGGAAGTTTTTAAATTTAAAAAAAAAAACATTCTCGCCTCAAGGGTGATTTGAACATGTGGTCAGGAGCCGACAGACATTGTGCTATGTATTGCGCTACCGAGGCTCCCTTCATTACCCACATGTCCTATAAAAATTACTACGCATTCTTGCGATCTTTCGTCCATGTGACGGGTGTTGTCATAGCTTGTGGGAGAACAGTAGAGCTATTCGAAATACTCAGTTCACTGCTTCTGCGCCGAAGGATAATATATAGCCACATACGACCTCCCATTTGACAGAAGGATGCTGTATCACCATACTAGAGTCATCGTGTTATATGTTTTGTTTCGTGGTATCTACCACAATGGCAATGCTTCTTCTTCTTCTTCTTCAGCGTTCCGAGCCATTGAGGTTCTTTGCTGCAGATACCTTCCGTCTCCATTCGTTTCTCTGGTTAATGGCAATGCTCAGTGAACGGAAATTTACATTATAATACTTTTTCATTTGATTGTGTACCATGTCTGATCCAAAACTACTTTTTGTTTGGCGCTGAATCAGTTAATTTATTTTGCTCTAGAACGACTGTGGTACTCTTTTGCTCGTGGTTGTGGAAATGCATCGAGTCGAATTGCTCTAGTAAGTTGAAGTATTGCGATCGATCAATTGGTCTCTAGAAATGTGTGTTTTTCATTTTTTTTTTTTTTAGCATATCCTTTTTACAGGACTTAGCTGTCAACACCAGCATCTTTCAGCTGTATGTTGATCTCTTGGCAAGATTACGCTCAGTAGTTTGCCATTGCTTGTGTTTTTCATTACGCTAGAAAATTATGAGACGTAGTAATGAACAATACTACTCGTCAAAGCCAATTTAGGCAACAGATGCCCAAGACCCGTCGTTGAGCTTTACATCTGCAGGGATGCAAATCAATCCTTGAAACATTGGCCAGACATTGGAGGTCAGTACGGCCGAATCGACAAGAGCACTCGTTCTTAAACATCCGGTGAACTGGTACCGAGGTAGTGGGTTCAGCCTTTACACCGGTCAGTTGGACTAAAACGTTGACTTCTCGACCTTGACTTGGGGACGTAAATTACAAATACTCTGAAGTTAGAGTGGGTTCGCTTGATGTCAAGAGACACTGGTATTAGGGAAAGTTAACCCACACTCAAAAATCAGTCCAGTTCACTAAATGTAGTAGCACGTGATTGGACTACGTTTGAGTTCAAAGCCAGCCCATAACTAACAAAGACATTAACCAGACAGGCAGCATTCTATCAGCCTGTTCATGTAATCGCACACTCTTACCCTATGCAGACAATCCACGAAATGCTCTTGGCCTATGTGATATGTCTTTCCGGGTGATGCAAACTATTCCACATTGTTGCGCTACAAAAATGGCAATGTATGAATTATGTCTATATTTCCTAGTTGTCGCTTCAGTGGATGATTGACCTGGCTAATGAAAACACCATTCTATGGTGTCTTTCTGCTCGTGCGTCTAATTAATCTTGTTCCTTCAGCTCAGGCAAACGAAAGAGTCGAGTCCCGGTGTTCCTATAGCTTATAATTTTTATGTTGTCTAGTGTGTCCTCAAATCCACACCTACTTCCTGTTTTTGCTATGAGTGCCTATCAAGAGTTGTGAATTGATTCCTCGCCTTATTCCTGTGTTCACAACTGACAAGGCTCCTTTGCCAGGATTTCGGTTTGACAGTGTAAATCATATTTATGAAAAAAATTAAAAAAAAAAAAAAACATAAATAAAGAAGGAAAAATCAAAACAACAGGTGCAAGCATGATTGTTATATAAAATTGCAGGATATGCCGTATTTTCTCTCTCCCCCCCCCCCTCCACCCCCGTTTCCCCCCTGATAGAAAAACGTGTTGTCTGCTCAAAGCGAGATTTTATCTACCCTCGGTACTTTACTTTAAACTCGGCAATTCAATTAACGAAAGTTTATTTATTTATTTAGTTCGTTCGTGTTCTTGGTGAGGGTGGGCACGACTGTTGCAACACGATATTTACGAGAAAGATGACAAACAAGATAAAATAAAGCTGTGCACGCCAACATTCACACACATACACTCAGGCACTCACTCATTCACATGCACACAGGGGTACCCACATACACATACACCCAGACTCACAAGTATACACATACATATACACGCAGACGCAACGCATAATGTGCACACAGGCGCACACTCATACACATACACCAAGGCGCACAGTCATACACATACATATACATCCAGACACACCCTCACATACATACACACAGACGGACAGTCACATACATACACACAGACGGACAGTCACATACATACACGCAGACGGACAGTCACATACATACACACAGACGGACAGTCACATACATACACACAGACGGACAGTCACATACATACACACAGACGGACAGTCACATACATACACGCAGACGGACAGTCACATACATACACACAGACGGACAGTCACATACATACACACAGACGGACAGTCACATACATACACGCAGACGGACAGTCACATACATGCATGCAGATGCACACCCACATACATGCATGCAGATGCACACCCACATACATACACGTAGACGCCCACTCATATACATACACGCAGACTGACAGACACATACATACACGTAGACGGACAGTCACATACACGCACATAGACAGACAGTCACATAGGCTACATACAATCAGCTGTACATTCATATGCATACACCCAGGCGCACACTCATATACATACACACATATACACACATATGGACACTCAAATGCATACACGTAGATGCATACTCACATACAACCACGCAGGTGCACAGTCACATACATACATACACGCATACGGACACTCATTTACATACACGCTCATGCGCCCACAACAAAACGGGCATGAATGAGATATCTGTATAAAGCACCCTTTAGGGAGAAAAGAGCTATATATGATTCTTTTATCAACGGGATTCCAAGTGGGAGAGAAACAGAGAAAAGAGAGATGGGAAATGGGCACACAAACGGTTTAGAATTGGCCTGGCATTTGTGCTATGTCGGTTGTCCAATTTCTTTTGTTGAAGTAATTTTTATTCCTTCTTTGGTTCGAGCGAGATTGATTGTCTGTATCTGAAATGTTGTCTCTTGTATAAACTTCTTTGTCTTTAAGCACAGAAGTCACAAACAACATTTTGCACTATATATTATTGGCATATTTCACTGCATCGCGTCAGGTGCACACTGCAGCGTTATATATCATATAAAGTGGATAAATGAATAATATTTTGGCTGAAATATCCTTGACTGGTGTTAGTAGTATCAGTTGGTCGTTGGCTTGCATTGAGTTTCCTTAATATTAAACCACCTTATATTAAAAGATTCTGGGATCAGCAATCCTGAATGAATTAGAGCGCCTGCTCTTAAACATCCGGTGTGCTGACGCCGAGGTAGCGGGTTCAACCTCTACACCGGTCAGTTTACCTCTCGTCCTTGACCTAGGGACATAAATTACATGTACCTCGGAAATTGGAGTGGGTACGCCTGATAGCGAGGGACACTGGTTATAGGGAAAGCTAATCCACACGCAAAAATCAGTCAAGTGCACTAGAAGTTGTAGCAAATGAATGGGCTATGCTTGAGTTCAAAACGAGCGAACGCAGTTCACACGCACACACGCACACACGCACGCACGCACGCACGCACGCACACACACACACACACACACACACACACACATTAAACGATTCAAGTGTACAACTGGTTCCTGCTTCGTAACTTATTTTATTTTGTTTTTATGTCATCACGTGGGATCTAGACCGCCTCATTATGATTCAATTCACCCGCTACATGCTCACCACGGTCCATTTCCTTTGGGTGTTTTCTTCTACTTCTTCTTTCGATAGCTTGAAATTGATTACATGTATCTGCAATGGTGTCTCTTGCATAAACATCAATGTCCTTTTTAGTCCATTTCAATCGGTGATCTATAGAGTTTTCCTTCCACTGTAGTTTCACTGGGTGTTTACTGTTGCTGTTTTTATACAGGGTGTTTGTAAAGTCTCACTACACTTTGTATTTAGAACAGTCGTTTGTTGGAGAGTATGTTTTCCCAGGTTTGTCCATGGGAATGGGATTCCCATGGGAATCCCATGGGAAACGTGCCATGGGATGGGATGGGATGGGACAGCAAACATTTGTATTTCCCATGGGACACATGGGACAGTAGCCATGTCACAGCAACATTTAAAAAAAAAAAAACATTTTAAAGCCTTTTATCCTTCCTTTTTCTTTATATACTTGTATCAATTCTTTACCTCGTGGTGGGACACCGGATAAATTAATAAATGCGCGCATGCGATCATATTACCAACGTTTCAATGTCCATTAAGAAAAAAATTGCTCGCATTACTTTAATGAAGATGATGAGGATTCTTAAACCACATACAGTTCAGATTAAAGGAATGCTGTACACACATGAAAAATTCAAAACATATTTTTTTTTTGGACAAACTAGAAATTGATGGTGCTACATCTCATTTAATTTTGCTGTTATACTTCCTCCTAGACTATCAGTTGTAGAAAGTTATTGTTGATATTGACGAAGAAACTTCTAGCAGCATTGTGAAGAAATATTGTCAGAATTTTCAGAAAATTATTGGAGAAAAACTTTGGCCATATTGCGGCAGTTCTTTGGTAGTTACTGCAGCATTCTTTACTGGAGTTGACATCAAAGCCAAAATAGAAGACATGGTCAAGTCAGTTGTTACTAAAAAGAAAGGGAATATGGACACCAATAAATAGGCAAATGATTGGATCGCTTTTTCTAAGTCTGTTGTTCCAATTGTTATTTCATTCATCAAAGATTTAAATATTTCTTCTGAATCATCTACTGGATGTGAAGTAGCAGGAACTGTAGAACAAAAACCGAAAAGTGATTTTGACTTATTTTTTGATCCTCCACCAAACAAAACACTTGTTTGATGACCCCAGAAACAAATGCCTTGAGGATGAAGTCACCATGTTTCAAATATTATGGCAACCAACTTCACAACCATTAAATTATTGGAAAAATGAACATAGGTTTCCACTGCTAACATCAAGTGCGAAAATTGTTTTGGCCATACCAGTGTCCTCAGCGGCAGTAGAGCACTTATTTAGTGCAGCTGGATTGTTGTTGAGTAAGTTACGAAAACGGATGTTACTAGCTCTCGTGATGAACTTTATGTATATCAGATTTGCATGTAAGATGAAAATTGTGGAAATGGTTCAGGGATTACCTGGATTCACTGAATTATTAGAAACAGTCGATCAACAGGAAATTGATAATGTGCTGAATGAGCAGAGTGACTCAGAAACAGAATGACACTGAATTGTCATATTTAGATTAAACTTTGTTTTAATAAAATACCCTTGAATATTAAAATTAATAAATGATGTTGTTTTACATGTCTCTTTGTACATGTAGTCCTATTTAGTAGACACTAACCATCAACTTTCATAAATTTCATAACTTTATTTGAATTGTATTCCATATTAGTATTATCATGGGAATCCCATGGGTTGGGACAGGCAAAATTACCGTGGGATGGGATGGGAATGGGACTGAAAAATGTGTCCCATGGACAAGCCGGTGTTTTCCGACTTGCAAACGGAAAACAAACTCTCCAACAAACAGCTGTTCTACATACAAAGTGTAGTGAGACTTTAGAAACACCCTATAGATCTAACATGTGCCGACCGATCAACTGGATTACACAAAATCAACTTGTATGGGAAAATATGAGGCAAGAAATGCAGAGGAAGACAGGTGGATGTACGAGTATGTGAAACCTGAAACTGCTGAGCACGACCAGTATAACCAACAATATAAGCATAACCAACTTCATAAAAATATTAGATAGCAGAAGATTGGAAAGTCATGACCGCCGATGCCTGCACTGGGGCTTAAGAAGATGTATCTTTGTTTAAGACATGTAGAGTTCTGTTGTTTGCAAGTTCTGGACACTCAAAGACAATACTACATGCTAACCGAATATCAAGATCAGCAATGAAGGCAATGAAGAGTATGTCGTGCTAGATTATATTTGGGATATATCATCATCCTCATCATTATCCTTCTCATCCTCCTAATCATCATCGTCAAAATCATCCTCCTCATCATAATCCTCCTCCTCCTCGTTCTCCTCCTAATCATCATAATCATCATCCTTTCCATCATCATCATCATCATCATCATCATCATCATCGTCGTCATCATCATCATCATCATCATCCTTCCCCTCCTCACCATCCTCATCCTCGTCATGATATTTCTCCTCCTCATCATCATCCTCATCATCCTCCTCCTCCTCATCATCATCATGATCATTCTCATCATCATTCTCATCCTCATCATCAACCTCCTATTCATCCCCCTCTTCATCCTCATAATTATTGTCATCATCATCATTCTCCTCCAGCTCCTCATCATCATCATCCACATCCTTCTCCTCATCATCATCACCATCATCATCAGCCTTCACCTCCGCCTCCTCCTCGTCATTATCATCATCCTGATCAACAATAGTGGCTTGCCCTGTGCGGAACTTTGCATCCATAAGCCTTTCGAAATGTCTCCTTACCAACGGCCAATTGCCCTACCTATGTTTTTGTCAAGTGTAAATTACCAATCACATCTTTAATCCATCTACGTTATGGTCTTCCTCTTGTCCGTGTCCGCGGTACACCTCCTTCCGTAGTTATCTAACAGGCTGATAGGCTGGCAGGGAAGGCACCTCTTGGTGGTATTTTGCCTATGGACAAGGGGGGAGGTGGTCGTGCTTTTGTGGGACCAGGTGGAGAAGGCGGAGGAACGGACTGAGAACCCATATGTGGAAAGAATGAGATTGCGGGGTTCTGGAAGAATCTCAAAACTGAGAGGGAAGACCAGGAGAACTTTTAATCAGATAACGGTGGGAACGATTAGTAGTTTGACTCTTCGCTGGCTGTTGAACGAGGGGACGGAGCACGTATGAGAATGTCCTGAGTGCAGTAATGTCGGTTCTTAACTCAACTCAACTCAACCCGTAGTTATCTGACCCAGTCCTTTCCTTGCGTATCCTGTGACATTCTCAAAATATGTCTTGTCCTCAGTTTTATTTGTCTTAACAACCAGTCTTCTTCAATACTTCGTCCTCTTTTATGTTGTTTCTTGTGTTCCTTTATCTTTACTTCTTGCCCGTACAAACACAGAGTGTTGATCAATACTGGAGCATTTATGTGTGATGGTGGCTGTCATTGTTATATCCTTCAACACCGTCTTCTTTTATATTGTCTGGTGTGTACTCTTATCTTTACTTCTTTCATGTGCAAACAATGCGTGCTAATCAATACTTGATGCGTGATAGTGACTCTGATTGTTGTGTTCCAGGTTCGGATAATCATCAACCAGCTGTGGAATGTCCACCCAGTGCCGGTTTCTGGAGGCGTAGATGATGCCCTTGACCTGTGGGCGCTCCGCCTGGCTTGCGTCAACCAAATCCTCGACCCGTGGGTGTACATCATCAGCCGCGTCACCTGCTGCAATGGCTCCAGGAAAAGGTGATGTCCTTTGTTTACATCTTTGGTTTACTAAGTGGGCGGTGTCATATTTCTCCCTAGTCAAGGCGTGGGGAAACATTTTTTTCCTGACCTGGCCATTTGGGTTTGTATAATATAATTTGCATACAAAATTGTCAACCTACAATTTAGCCTGCTATTTTTGGTCAAACAGTTAATTAAATCACCCCTAACTTGATATCTGGAACACCTCTTTATGGAGACATGGCCTGCGATTTATATTATACAAATTAGAGAGACATGTCGACATAATAAGGTTGCTTGAAGATCTACAAATTGATGGAAAAGGCCTTAGACTTGTAAAAAACATATATTGGAAACAACAAGCTGCCATCAAAATTGATAACGGTGTAGGTGAATATCAGCCTATTAAAAGGGGTGTGAGACAGAGATGTGTAATGTCTCCAGATCTTGTTTCCCTGTACAGTGAAAATATATTCATAAATATAGTAGGAAGGAATCAACATTGGGAGAAGATACATCAATAACATTAGATATGCAGATGATACAGTCTTGATTGCAGACAATGAAAAGAACCTGCAAAATGTAGTACATGCGGTTGTTGCACACAGTGAACAACTAGGGTTAGAACTTAATATTAAGAAGACACAGATTATGGTCGTCACTGGGAAGAAGGAAATACCACAATGTGATATACGAGTAGGTGGGCATATTCTTAAACAAGTGAATCGATACAGTTATCTCGGTACAGTCATAACATCTGATGGGAGATGCCTTGAAGAGATTAGCACAAGAATTGCCATTGCCTAGGTAGCATTTTGCAAGATGAAAAACATACTGACCAATAAAAAGATATCAATTGAAACGAGAAAAAGAGTGTTGAGGTGCTACATAGAACCTGTGCTTTTGTATGGATGTGAATAGTGGACAATAAGCAGTCAAGCTGAAAAACAGCTGATGGCTGTGGAAATGTGGTTTCTGAGGCAAATGCAAAGAATACCATGGACGGACAGAAAAACCAATGAGTAAGTCCTTCAAGAGACAAATGAAGATCGTAAACTGATTAGAGTCATTAGACGTAGACAGTCAAAATTGTTTGGGCATATTATGAGAAGAAGTGACTTGGAGAACTTGGTGACAACTGGCAAGATCGAAGGGAAGAGACCAAAGGGAAGACCGAGAATTAAATACCTGGATGGATTGGCCACATGACATGGTCGAGACACGAACACGGAGCTGATCCACGACTCTGGTGATCGAGTGAGATGGCAGAACATGACCAAATACTCTCTAATATGCCTCTCTAAGGCTGTAGAGATATTGTGCTGGTCTTCCACTCACCGCTGGTTTCTAGCTCCGAGAAAGGAAGGGAAGCTCGCAACATGATCCCCCAGAGATGATACTTCAGCACTGGATGGGGAGAAATGTCTCTACGTTAACCTGACGACGATGGATGTAAATCCTTTCTGGGGCTCAGAAAACCAGAACTCTGTTGCACGGAACTTCAGCATTAAAATGTGTAGCAATCCAGGGGACTTCCTTGCTGCTCCCTTGTCTTGAAGGAATTGTATGGTATTTGTGGCTGTTTGTGATTTACCTTTGGACAGAGAAATGGAAATCAGATGTCACAAAGCAAGTGTGCTTGCATATCAAATATCACCCTTACTGAAACATCCAAATATACCCATGTCCTCAAAACGATAGTTATTAAACATCTTATTCATACCAACCCTATGCTACCAATCTCAAACTTGGACGTTATCCAAATTACACTTTCGCAAAATCAACACCTGTGAAATTAGATTCCCGAGGAGAGCTGCCAACTTAACAATCCGAGACCGAGTACGAAATGTTGTTATCAGGCAGACAGTTGGATAAAGACCTTGTGCCACATTTATTGAAAGACAGAAGATCAAGTGGTTTGGCCATCTCGTTAAAATGCAACACCATCAACTACCATCACTGGCCCTACATCAAAGATCATCTGTGACGAGACCAAGAGGACGTCCAAGAAGAAAATGGATTGAAGACATTAGAGACATTGTACAATTTTACGGAATGACACTATCCATTGCCACCCATCGGGCGCTGGAGCGCAAATTATTCCTCCCCACGACACTTGACGGCAAAAGTGCAAGTTGATGATGTTAATGATGATCACGTGGTTTACTAGGCAAGTAGTTTTCCATTGCTTTCTGAACGACTCACTCTCATACCATTGTAGGAAAACCAGCGCAAGGCGGTCTGCTTCCAAATAGCCAGTAGCTGTATTTCGTAAGCATTATGCGGGGTAGCGAATCGCATTCGTAACTCCTTTGACATAGCGCCGGTTTTTGTTTAATGCACTCTGTGTAGCTTAATTGTGTATTCCAAACAATATATTTATTTATTTATTTATTTATTTATTTATTTATTTATTTCACGTGGTGTTTGCGAGTGAATATAAACCGTCATTATGAAAGAGTTTGGCAGGATTATCAGCATTCCACGCCCTATACGTAGCTTGAGACCTTTAACAGACACAGCACCCCGTTGTGGATATTTTTCCTTGAAAGTGGGGTAGATTAGAGTGTTTAAAAGCAAAGCATGATAACATGGAAGCATGTAGCGATTCTTCTCTTGTTGTTTATGTCCTTTGGATCTGACAAATCCGCTTTCAGCTTTTTGATGCAAACATTAATCGTAAATGTTCCACCATTTATTACTTGGTTTTGGTAGTAATCGTTTGCAGTTGTTGTAGAAGCTGTTGTTGTAGTTATAGTAGTAGTAGTTGTTGTTGGTACTGATGTTGTTGTAGTTGTACTGGCGGCAATACTTACAGTAGTATTAGTAGTAGTAGTAGTAGTAGTAGTAGTAGTAGTAGTAGTAGTAGTAGTAGTATTAGTAGTAGTAGTAGTAGTAGTAGTAGTAGTAGTAGTAGTAGTAGTAGTAGTAGTAGTAGTAGTAGTAGTAGTAGTAGTAGTAGTAGTAGTAGTAGTAGTAGTAGTAGTAGTAGTAGTAGTAGTAGTAGTAGTAGTTGTTGTTGTTGTTATTGTTGTTGTTTTGGTAGTTATTGTAATAGTAATAGCAGCTGTTGGTGTGGTATTAGTATCAGTTGATTTAGCTGTAGTAAACCTAGTATTTTATTTGATAAAGTAAATCATGATGAACTGATTAAAATGTTGGAAGATACATTGATGGGAACGATTTCAGAATAATAAAGAATATTTACTGGAACCAAGCAATTAAAATGGGAAATAAAGAAGGCTATTATGAACAAATAAGGCTGGGTGTACGATGTATTTTGCCACCGGATCTCTTCTCCCACTATAGCGAAGTAATAATGAGAGAGATCAAAGACAAGTCAGGAATACTATTCGGAGGTTATAATGTAAACAATATGCGCTATGTAGATGACACAGTGGCGGATAATGCAAAAAAACTACAACAGTTGTTGGACATTGTAGCAACAGAGAGTGCAAAGAAGGGACTCTCCTTGAATATCAAGAAAACGGTAACAATGGTGATACCAAAGAAAATGTGACATCAAAATGTGAAATAGAAATAGAAGGGAACATTCTTAACCAAGTGGATAGTCTTAGATACCTAGGGGCATTTATACCATCAGATGGAAGATGCACAACTGAGATTCAGATCAGAATAGGGCAGGCAAAAGCTGCATTTCAGCAAATGCACATTGTGACTTAATTCGAGTAAAGGGAACCTTTGCGTTGCATACTTACCTACTGGGGGTCGAACCCTGACCACTGCCTTGACAAGTAATCGCACTAACCCCTATGTTGCCACGGCCCAGACAAAACGTCCGCTGAAAACTGCATCATGCAGGAGCAGATGAGGGTAATCCAAGGGGAAACTATATCCGGGGTCTTTAGCTAATGACGTGAATATTTTGACATCCAGTCTCTATGTTTATTTCACCCACACGAACATTCTAACGGTTTTAATCCCGGCAGCTGTTTACTTTGCAGTTTTCATTCCTTTCCCTCTTTCCCCGTTTCTCACTGTAAACACTTATGTAACACTTAATTACTACCCCCTTAAAGGTTAATAATTTGTCATGATTGCGCATGCTCCATTAGTTACATTACAGTTGTAAATATAATACTATGCTTGTCCTTGACATTTCATCTTATGATAATTAACAATTTTCTCCCCTTCTGATTCTAGGGATTCATACGCCATAAATCACTCCTCGCCTCAGTACCACTCCATTCAAGGCAACGACATCAAGGTGGAACAACCCCTCTCCACTCGACAACACGTAATAACCACACAACAAAGCCGCATGACGAGAATCCTGCAAAACCTACGTAATTTATTTACAAAGGACTTGGGTTCCGGAGAGAAGATACGAGAAAGCATACCCCTTCAGAATACCCCGTCCCAGGAACTTGTGGCGTCGCCGCTGTAAAATGACCCTCAAGGGACACATTTACGTGAGGCTATTCACATTTCAGACAGAGATCTCCGCAGCCAAAACAGGACTGTTATTGATGGCAGCAGTTTGCATAGGAAACGGCTGCCAGATGCATAGTATCAAAATACCCACGCTTATTGGATTTTAGTGGTTTCCCCTCTGAGGTTTAAAGGCATATAGTCTTTCCAGTCAGAAAGAGAAATATTATGATAGTTTTTGGTGAGAAAAAGAAGTAGTCGCTCATCTAATACAGCGGTGAGGTGGTTTTGTGTGAACTTGCTGAAGCATTACATCGCTATATTTATGGCACGTTTTACAGTAATGAAATCGCGAGACAGGCAGGCAGGCAGGCAGGCTGACAGGCTGACAGACAGACAGACAGACAGACAGACAGACAGGTGGAAATTGGGGGGGGGGGGAATTAAATGGGAGAGAGATAGAGAAAGAAAGGAGTAAAGACAGAGGGAAGACGGTTATACAGAGGGGGAGAGCCTGAGAGGGTGGGAGATGTAGTAAGACAGGGTGAAAAACAGAGAGGAGGAAAGATAGAGAGGTGGGGATATAGAGAGGGAGAAATATATCGAGGGAGAGAGAGATATAGAAGGAGAGATATAGAGGGAGAGAGATAGAGAGAAGACCTAAAGGGAAGCAAAATAGAAAGGGAAGGAAATATAAAGGGAGAGAAATAGAGAGGGAAAGAGACAGAGAGAAGAAATAAAGGAAGAGGAAAAGAGAGGGAGAGAATAACTAGGGGGAAAGAAATAGAGAGGGAGAGAGACAGAGTGGAAAAGCGGTATACAGACAACGTGAGCCCGGGGAGGGAGTCAAGGTAGCGCAGTGGCTAGGCCGCTTGCCTGCCGACCCCAGGGTCATGTGTTCGAAGACTCATTCAGGCGGATTGTTCAACACGGACCTGGCCTCCCAGGCCGACCCAGCCGAAATCGGTAGCAGGACATGCTCCGTAAAGTAACGACCAAGGAGTGACGTTGACCCCAGCAGGTAGCAGGACATGCTCCGTAAAGTAACGACCAAGGAGTGACGCTAACCCCAGCCAGTAGCAGGACATGCTCCGTAAAGTAACGACCAAGGAGTGACGTTAACCCCAGCCAGTAGCAGGACATGCTCCGTAAAGTAACGACCAAGGAGTGACGTTAACCCCAGCCAGTAGCAGGACATTCTCCGTAAAGTAACGACCAAGGAGTGACGTTAACGCCAGCCAGTAGCAGGACATGCTCCGTAAAGTTACGACCAAGGAGTGACGTTAACCCCAGCCAGTACCAGGGCATGCTCCGTAAAGTAACGACCAAGGAGTGACGTTAACCCCAGCCAGTAGCAGGACATGCTCCGTAAAGTAACGACCAAGGAGTGACGTTAACCCCAGCCATTAGCAGGACATGCTCCGTAAAGTAACGACCAAGGAGTGACGTTAACCCCAGCCAGTAGCAGGAATGCTCCGTAAAGTAACGACCAGGGAGTGACGTTAACGCCAGCCATTAGCAGGACATGCTCCGTAAAGTAACGACCAAGGAGTGACGTTAACCCCAGCCAGTAGCAGGACATGCTCCGTAAAGTAACGACCAAGGAGTGACGTTAACCCCAGCCAGTAGCAGGACATGCTCCGTAAAGTAACGACCAAGGAGTGACGTTAACCCCAGCCAGTAGCAGGACATGCTCCGTAAAGTAACGACCAAGGAGTGACGTTAACCCCAGCCAGTAGCAGGACATGCTCCGTAAAGTAACGACCAAGGAGTGACGTTAACCCCAGCCAGTACCAGGACATGCTCCGTAAAGTAACGACCAAGGAGTGACGTTAACCCCAGCCAGTAGCAGGACATGCTCCGTAAAGTAACGACCAAAGAGGGACGTTAACCCCAGCCAGTAGCAGGACATGCTCCGTAAAGTAACGACCAAGGAGTGACGTTAACCCCAGCCAGTCTATAAAACATGGAACTAGCACCACATACCCAGTACACATCAAAGCGTGTAACACGATCCTCTAGCTTGACTTTAATTGAGGGCATAAGAGGTATTCTCCGTGGCGAAGTGGTCATGTCACCTGCCTCGCGCTTCGAAGGCTTTAGGTTATATTCCGGATTATCAGATTCGGTTCGCTATTGCAATTTGATCGGGGACTCCTGGGGGTCGTCGTTGGAGCTACGGAGTTCGTGCTCTGTGTGACTACTTTCAGCAGGTCGTCTTGTGGAATGAGACAGAACTATGTGGGATAAAACCCGGTGCAATGATCTCCTTGTCTTTTTATCACTTTTAAACCATGTTTTGAGAGCAAGAGAAAGATATGATGTATACTCGCACAACAGCATTATTGTGTCGTTTTTCACATCACTGAAAATACATTGTCTTTAATTCTCAATAATGTGTGCCTTATTTTATTATTTTATTTATCTTTTATTCCCGCACTGTGGCGAAAATATACTCAAGCAATTCGCAATCCCGCATACCGTGTTCTAAACACAGCTGACCGCGTTCTAAACACAGCTGACCGCCTGGCTCTGGTTTTCATACAACTAAAGAACGTAAACTTGCTTAAATAACAAACAATCAAAAATGGCTGGCGCTGACTAAAGAACATGTAACTAACAACTAACTACATGCCACTTCTCGCTCCACTTCTACCCTTGGATGTAGTTGGTTGATCAGTTGATTTGTGATTTCCCTGGCAGACTGAGTTCTAAGACCGATGCACTGATGCCTTGATCGTGTGAGCTATGGAAAAGGCTGACATCTATTGGAGTGAAGTTGGTGTACAAACGTTCCACTTGAACTGGAACTGAAGTACCATATTCACGAGAAATGTGTAGCAGAACGAGGAACACAAACTGTCATAAACATCAAGTTCCTGGCCGGCTGGAGTGGGCGATTATACTCCTCCACAAATTGCGATCTCGGACTGCATGGATCAGTTCATGTGTTGACTTCTTGCCGTGCCATGACACAAGATGGTCACTTATCGAAAACAATAATGCTGCCACTTATTGGGATTGGACCCGGAAAGCTATCTTTGTAGGCGAGGACATTAATCGTTGTACATCCGTGGCACTCAGCGGGTGTAACAGGGACTTAGATTACAGGTGATGACAATATGAACAGAGACTGCTGCCTTATTCTAACATCCACACATCGGAGCTCTAATTGCTGCTGTGTTCTAACATCCACATATCGGGATCCCTGGCTGCTGTATTCTAACATCCACACATCGGGGTGTGTGACTTGAGCAAAGACATCCCTTAGTGTGATGTGATGAAAGAGAAGAGGGATCGATCATTAGACCATTGTTTTGATACGAAAATGCACTAAAATCTAAGCTATCAGTTCTCCAAAATAACATGGAAATCACAAACAAGATGAGTAAAACAACAAAAAAATAGCCTTGACTTCATAGATAAACAGTGGCTAATATTAGGAAAAATTAAGCAAGCAAAAAAGACATACCGCCAAGTATACGTAAGCTCAAGCGCACATATTAAACACGCACACTCTGAACCAGGGCTGGTTAAATCATTACTCAAAATAAGCACATATTTTTAGCATCAGGCTAAATTGAGCACCACATACATTTTCCATTGCCAGATTTTCTATGCGTATGGATTAGTTTTGAGGATCTGATAAAGGATTTTGCAGTTAGAAAAATGTAGGGGAAAGTGAAAATAGTTTTAGAAATTTAGAAGACATGAGAGGAATCACCATTGAGGGACATAACATCAATAACATTAGACATGCGGATGATATAATATTAATAGTAGACAATGAACACGGTTTGCGACATTTAGTAGATACAGTTGTTGCATGCTGTGAGCAACTAGGGTTATAATTAAATTGTAAGAAGACACAGATTATAGTCGTCACTAGGAAGAAAGAAATATCACAATGTAATATATAGGTAAATGGAATATTCTTATATAAAAAAGTAGGTCTGCGACCGATTAATTTATATTTAATAGTTAACTTTCGAAAATTTAACGATTATTTAATAGTTAATTTCGATTAAAGCAAAACATATAGTCAAATAACTCACAGCCAGTGAGAAGTCCTGATCGTTCGGGTCCCATCGATTGACGGACGTCGGTCGCGGCGATTGAGCATAGCCTACGATGGGTAGCGTTGTGATGTTCTGTTGTGATAATTTGGTGTGTCCAGTGTGTGCCGCGTGGTTACACACCCGCTTCACACGCGTGATCCGGGACTGTTTCCGGATCCGGTCAGGGATATGCACTACTGACGAGCTCAAACGAGAGCGAAACTCGAGTATAGTGCTTCCATATTGACGTGGATAGGCCTTAGGTTCATACCAGAATGCGAACGGCGTTGCCAGTAGTGGGTTGTGCTCAATATTTAAATAGTTGTATTTGTCAAAAATCGAAATAACACTGGATTGTCTTGTTCATGTATCATATAATGCTTGCTTGTGTTGGCTGGCTGTGATCTCCAGCGCGAAATTATGTATGTCGGATGAAGACATCCCGTTGTCCAACATCAATGTGATGTCATACAGGACCTGAGGTTTGCGTGAGTATCGGCGAGCTCGCGTCAATGGTCTTGGCCAGTATAGAACCCAGCCCTGGTGCCTTGGAAACACCTCTGCATCCCTGTCATATAATAACCAACTATGCAAACAGACAAGTATGTTGACAGTATTTGGTTCAAGGGACGAGCGCGTCTTATTAACAATATAACCAACAGAGCTGAACAATCGTTCACATGGAACTGAGGTAGCCGGTATGCACAGAATGGTCTTGGCAAGGAATACCAATTTTGGATGTCGATGTTCATTAAGTTTCCACAATTGTAGAGGATCAACCAATTCAGCAACTTTCTTCTCCATTGTTTTAACACAGCAATTCATCAGAAGAGTTGTCGACATGATCTTCCGTGTCTGAGTCAGACTCCATTAGCTTCATACGCTTCTCATTTGGTTCACATATTGTTTCATTGTCATTGTGAGTATCATTCGTTGCAGCAGTCTCCATCTGCTCATCATGAACATCAGCTGCTATTTTTTGTTCAATACGTGACCACATTCGTTCTTTTTGTATCTGTTGACAAACACTTCAGGTATTTCTAGCGCGGATCAAGTACTGTTGCAATCTATAGTATTTCAATACTTGTCATATGAACTACACGTTCACTGAAGTCATTAATACATGCTGCCTTAATTTAGCTATGTAGCCCGGATCATCATCGTGTACAGTCATATGCTTTGTCAACGATGATAGCAGTGGCAATACACAGCTACGTGAAACATAATCTTGACCGCCAAGCAGGACCGTGGTCCGACAGAATAAGTCCAAAACTTTGACATATTTCGAAATCTTCTCCCAATCTGAATGTGACAGTTTTGGACCTTTGTATTGCTTCTTTTCATCTGACATGCAGACAATGCTTCTCTGGCCTGTAGAAGATGCTGTGGCATAATAAAAATACGGTTCCATCTTGTTGGTACATCTTGCTGCAGCTTACACAATGATGACTCAGTACAATTTTGCAATTCGGTTGTGTTTGCAGCACTATGTTTAAAATGTCCGACAATTTTTCGACATCCGGTTCATTTGTATAAGTGATGGGAGAAAAGTCTTCGATTAATCGTTAAAAAAAATATTAATCGTTAAAATAAATTAACGATTAATCGATAAATGATTGATTGGATGATTTAGGAACCAACATCACAGCATTCGGGACATTCCCATAAGCGCTCCGTCCTCAGCAGCCAGCGAAGAGTTCCAACACCAATAGTACCAGTAGCAATCTGATTATATGTCCGTCTCGCATTTCCTCTGAGCGTCGAACGTCGGCCAGATTCCCTCGTCACTCCTCGCTGTCTCAGTCTTGACATACCATGGTGATCCATTTGCTCCTCCGAGGTGTACACGTGCTCCCACAAGGCTGCATCCACGTCTGCCTTGTCATGCATCAATACTCCACCAAGTTTTGCAGAGCCAGTCAATCTGTCCGGCTGTTCATTCCCCAGCACACCGGCATGCCCCGGAGAAAAGATCCAGGCGATGCTTGTCACCCGTGACCTCTGAAGCGAAGCGAGCCACTCTTCACGAAGCTTGCCTGTCCTCACCTTTCTCAGCATGATTTCTGAGTCAGTTACAATCACGATGTGTGTATGTGTGTGTGTGTGTGTGTGTGTGTGTGTGTGTGTGTGTGTGCGTGCGTGCGTGCGTATGTGTGTGTGTGTGTGTGTGTGGGTGTGTCGTATTCTCCATCCAGCGGAGGCCAGGCTCTCCTGCCCTCTTCCCACGCTGTGTTCTTGCCGGTCGTCTGAAGGCCAGCAATTGGACTTTTGCTGCAGAGGTTATGTATTCACGAGCCATTGGGGTATTTAAGCAAGAGAGCGTTTATACATAGTGCGCGATGAATAGACACTTTGTTTATACATAGTGCGCTATGAATAGACACTTTATACATAGTTGAAGTATGGCTGTTTAAATATCAAGAATAATTGGTACTTCAATTTTAATTCACCGCAAACAACCGCAAACAAAGAAGAATCCCTTCGAGCCTCATTTGCATCGGTCCGGCAGTCATTTCCGGTTTAGTGTTCGGTGGACTGCTAGACCGATCGATTGATGTTTTTTAAGTTTTTGGGCCCGTAGGGCCCTCACTGTCGACGACCTCTCCCAAAACTAAAAAAAAAAAACATCCATCGATTGGTCTAGCAGTCCACCGAACACTAAACCGGAAAATGATTGCCGGACCGATGCAAATGAGGCTCGAATGGATTCTTCTTTGTTGCGGTGAATTAAAATTGAAGTACCGAATAATTTTCCAGATTGGTATCCCCATACAAATAATTGTGTCCCAGGCGAGTTTAAGAATTTTTAACTTGCGTTTCTGCACACTTACAGTTTACAGGCATCCATCTTTGTTTACGTTACCGACCTACTATTTCCTACTATTTATGTCCTGATAATTCTGGTCCAAGCTGACAGTAATATGCGTCACCTCAGACAGACATGATTAGGGTCGCTAGGCAATACAAACACCAGGCTTTCGACTGACTGGCCTCATGAATTAACAAATAAACAAGGAAATGCTACGCATATAAAGTGCAGGAAAACCTGGTATATGTGAAGCAGGTTGAAAAGAGAGAGGAGAGAGATAGATAATGAATATAGTGTGAGAGACAGAGATACGAGAAAGATGTGTTGAAAGACATAAAAAAGTGATAAAGACAAGAAAGAGAGAGAGGGGGAGGGAGATAGAGAAGGAGAGAGAGAGAGAGATGTCTGTATGCCTCTCTATATGTCCGCCTGTCTGTATGTCTCTCTATATGTCCACCTGTCTGTATGTCTCTCTACATGCCCGCCTGTCTGGATGTCTCTCTGTCTGTCCGTCCGTCTGACAGCCTGTCTGATTTCTTGTTCTCTGTCAGTCTATTTGTCTGACTTTCCATTTGTATATATGTCTATCTGAATCTCTGTCTAACAAACTGTCTGTCTGTCTTTCCATATGTATATCCGACTGACTCTCTGTGTGTATGTATGCGTGTGTCTGACTCTCTATCTGTCTGCTGTCTGTCTGCCAGTTTATATATCCGTTGTTTATTTGTCTGTATCTCTGACTGCCCCCCCCCTCTCTCTCTCTCTCTCTCTCTCTCTCTCTCTCTCTCTCTCTCTCTCTCTCTCTCTCTCTCTCTCTCTCTCTCTCTCTCTCTCTCTCTCTCGGTCGCTCGGCCAGTCAACCTGCCTGTTCAGAGTATTGCAGGGAGAGGTTGAAAGAGATGTATGAATTGGCATGGTGGAACACAGATGATCGACGAGCCAGTGTCGGGTTGGATCTAGCTACCCATTCTACCTGCGTACCTACTCATCCACCTGCCTTACCTGCCTAGCTACCCACATACCTGCTTACTTAACTACCTACCTGTCTACCTACCCACATATCTGCCTCTCTAACCATCTATCTGTCTAACAACCCACCTACCTGTCTACTTAACCACTTTCGTGTCTAACTACCCACCTACCTAACCAACTATGAATAATACAAAGAATTATCGCCGAAGCAACGGAGTTCGTGCTTTGTGCTCGATACTTTTGACAGCATCCAGCGGGGAGAGAATGAAGCGGAGGAGAAGAGGTAGGGGAGAGGGGGAAGGACTAGGAAGAAGAGGGCTGGAGCCAGAAGGGGTAGAAGGAAAACGGATCGTTTGGGACTCAAAAATGTACGGGTTGGGTATTGGAATTGCCGTAGTGCAAAGCAACGAGGACAAATACTGGAGAAACTGCTCTACGATTTTGATGTCCTGATGTTACAGGAACTGAATACGAACTCTATTAAGTGCCCTGGCTATACATGTTACATCAACCCAACTGGGCAGGGAAGACATGGACAGACTCTGGTGGTCAAGGACTGGTTTACAGCATTCAATACTGGATATGAGTGGGTGGGGTCAGGAGAGTAAAGAGGTGCAGGGAATGCGGATACAAATCGGCCGATACAGCTGGAACCTGATAAATATATATGTGAGTGGGGAATCTTGCATAAGCAGAGAGAGTTGGGACTGGTTGAGAGGTTTAGTGGACACCCCAGGTACCTGGAGGATGCGTATAACAGGGTTAGGTATGATCGGTTAATAAACACACTGTTGGACATGGAGGTCTGCCCTTGCCTTGTTAGATGGGTTGCGGCAGTCCTTTATGAGCGTAAGGTTGCATTGCGCATGGGTTCCTGGACTTCTGACCCCTGTACTATTACACCTGGGTGGTGAATGGAGGTGGAGGCAGTAACAGCGGCATTCCGGTGGCTAGAGGAGACTACTGCAACACACGTTGTATTCATTACGGATTCAAAGTGTATGCTTAGCAAGGTGGAGAAAGGAATGTTTCGTGTAGAATGATTGAGAACAGATTGAGAACCCATATGTGGAAAGAATGAGATTGTGGGGGATCGGCAGGGGTTCTGGAAGAATCTCAAAACTGAGAGGGAAGACCAGGAGAACTTTTAATCAGATAGCGGTGGGAACGATTAGTAGTATGACTCTTCGCTGGCTGTTGAACGAGGGGACGGAGCACGTATGGGAATGTCCTGAGTGCAGTGATGTCGGTTCTTAACTCAACTCAACTCAACTTGTTCTTCATTTACCTATCTGTTATGTTATGTGGTTACTTCAGTGCACGCTCCAAAGAGTGGGACAGGTTGGGAGAGAACACACGGGGCACTGCTCCTGCTGAGGCCTCGCTTGAGACGGATGTTGTCTGTCTAAATGATGGGACACCAACAAGGCAGGCAATGAGACCGGGGGACCCTGACACGGCCATCGACCTGGCACTTGTATCAAAAGAGGCGGCATCAGACATAAAATGGAGTGTCCTTGGGGATTATAGAAGCGACCACCTACCCTGCTCTATACTGATACCTAAGTCCAGTACAGTCAGGGCTCAAGAGGAAACACTAACTTACACTCACTTTAAACAACACAATTCTATATACCCAAAGAGATAAATATTACTTTCACCCAATTAATTGCTGAACAATTTTAAAAAAAATTGTCCGGCAAGGAAACGAACGATTGACATTTGACTTTCACCCAATTAATTGCTGAACAATTTAAAAAAAAAACAATATTGTCCGGCAAGGAAACGAACCTCGAGCTACCGCCCATCAGGTGGGGACACGTTTTTTACTAATCAACGAAAATGTATAATATAGACACAGACTTACGTCACGTGACTTGGCAAATCACGTGACCAGCCGGGACAGTTAACTATGTATAAAGGAATACTTTATACATAGTGAGCTATGAATAGACACTTTGTTAATACATAGTGCGCTATGAATAGACACTTCGTTTAAACAATGTTGGGCGTTCACACCAACACTGCGCCCCGGCTATATACAGCACCATTTGGAACCGAATGAATGAATGATTGAATATGATTGATTGATTTAGGAACCGACATCACAGCATTCGGGATTGAATATGTTATGAACAAGAGAGGAGTGTGTGTGATTAATTTCGTTTGCATGTGTTGTGGCCTTAAGAGGCCAGTAAAAAAAAATGTACTTCCCCCATATAGGGGGAAAACGTCCTATGTGGTAACGTAGGACGCTGACAGGCATAGTATCCTAAGTGGACAAAATAACGTTTCATCAATAAATATATAACTAAAAAGATCATTATAAAATGTAAATATTTAAAAATTAGAAACATTTTCTATAAGAAATCTAAGTGAATTATTTTTGCTGTTAATACTTTATAATTTCTTCTTAACATTTTCATTTATAAATAAATGGAAGAGAAGTTTAATGTTAGTTCGTAATACTATCGCTAGTACAATATTTTCTATTTTAAATGCAAGTAATTTCCCTTGTAACAACATTAGATGTTTATGTCCCTTTTTTATTGCTTGTCTACGTGTTTTTCTTTTAGATATCTTGTAATTCCGCAGAATCTTCTTCTTCTTCTTCAGCGTTCCGAGCCATTGAGGTTCTTTGCTGCAGATGCAATCCGTCTCCATTCGTCTCTCTGGTGGACCTTCTCTTGCCAGTCATTGATTCCAAGTGCTTGTAGGTCTGTATATGTATTATCGCTCCACCGCCTTCTTGGTCTACCTCGGGGTCTACAGTCATTTATTTCCTGAGTGTAAGCGAGTTTTGTTTCCCTATTATCTTCCATTCTTTCTACATGCCCCAGCCATTGTAGTCTATTAGCCTTCATGATACCAGTGATTAGCGGGGACTTAAACAGATCATAAATGTCTTTGTTACTTCTTCTTTTCCACTCTCCACTTTGTGTATCCCTAATGGGTCCAAAGATGCCAGCTCCATCTGTTGGGCTTTTTCCTTTAAGTGAGTCAATATTTCCAATGTCTTTTGTTCACTTTGCCCTATAATATCTATATCATCTGCATAACCAAGCAGCTTGGATGTTCCTCCAATATCACATTCCTCCTTTACCTTCCTTACAACTTTCTCTAGAGCCAGATTGAAGAGTAGCGGCGATAGTGCATCACCCTGTTTCAAGCCAGATGTTATTTGGAAGGGGTCTGATATTCAATTTTTCAATTCCGCAGAATGCGTGAATATAATTATTAAGTGTAGCGATCAGTCAGTCGGTCTCCCTGGCAAAGGCGTTAAGGACGTTGTTCGTAATCCCATATACTTATACTCTCGTACGAAACAGCTGTGCGTGGTTCGGCAGTGGATCACGTCGCGTTGGTTACTGTCACGGAGGGTATGTGAGCCGGTTGTTCAGAAAACAATGGCACACTACTGAACGTACAACTTGCCAAGACATCAACAGCACCTGAAAAGTGCTGGTGTTAACTGAAATGTCCTTTAATGGATATGCAGGGGGGAGGGGGGGGGGGGTGATAAATCAAGGCATTACTACCACGAATGTCTATTGGCAATCCAATTGCGAATAAACGGATGGTCTATTCGCAATCAAAGGCTAATCACGTGGCATACGTGAGGTCATCGTGACATTTGTTTGACTATATTATACATTTTTGTTAAATTATCATCGTGTTCTCAGTAGCATAGTGGTAAGTATCTCAGGCTGTAGCGCAGGTGACCGTGATTCGATTTTCCACCGGCGATTTTTTTTTTTTTTTTTCATTTTTCAGAAATTAATAAAGTGAAAGCGACAAGATAAATATATACAAAGACAGTTATTCGGCATTTTGACAAAATTAGCTATCTTACTGGTAACTGACAGTAATTATTTATTAAATTAAGCCGTTGCGGTCTTATATTAGGTAAGGAAACTATGACGGGTCTAGCAAACCGGTAGGAAACTGGAGGAAAGGCGCTAGTCACAGGCACTGGAGCTTCAATTAACCTTCTCCACGACGCCTAACGACATAAGTGGAAGGCAACAACAACACCAACGTCTGGAATAAATGCCGTGGTTGATTGTGATGTCCTGTAAAAGACATCCAACTAACTGTACCTTCTGAAACAAACATGAATAGTCGCCGGGTCTGTAGTGAAGTGGTTATGAATGCATTTCGTAATCCTGCACACCGCGTTCGAAACCTAGCTGCGGCGATTTGGAAGCAGACCGCCTTGCGTTGGTTTTTCATACAAAGGTATGAGTGCCGGTGGTTCAGAAAGAAATGGCAAACTACTGAACGTAAACATGCCCGGGAATTAAAAAAAAACACACATTCTGTTGATTTGCCAAACCAAGCCATACATCACAGTGTCAGGATTAATTCACGAAAATATCAAATATATCATGAGAAGTTTATAGGATATCTGAATTTGTTGTTGTTGTTTGTTCGTTCGCTTTGAACGCAAGCCAATATTGGTGCTGCTACTAATAGCTGCCACTACTGGAGAGTGCACTGGACTGATATTTGCATGTGGATTATTTTTCCTATTACCATTGTCCCTCACCATCAGGTAAACCCACTCAGACTTCAGGCAGGGACAGACTTGGACATTTCCCGCACATGGCTGCTTCATTGTATAAGCTTCTACATTGGTTTGTTAGATGTGTACTCACTCCATATTGTTTAAGGATTTCCCACAGCTTGTGTGTATCTACTCTTGATTGCGAATAGGGACTTCGTTTATTCGCAATTTCATTTCGAATAGAGACTTCATTTATAACTTCAGATGGAAGATGTACAACAGAGATTAAGAGCATAATAGGGTAAGCAAAAGCCGCATTTAAGAAAATGAAGAGTATCTTATGCAATAAATCACTATCGCTGAATGTTAGAAAGAGAGTGCCGAAATGCTATGTAGAACCAGTTTTGCTGTAGAAAGTGTCTATTCCGAGCCAGCTCGGTATAAACTACTCTGTCTATTCCGAGCCAGCTCGGTATAAACTACTTCGTCTATTCCGAGCCAGCTCGGTATAAACTACTCCGTTTATTCAGAGCTAAACTATCACGTGATTTTTCCCGGTCCCGGAAACCCCGGGTGGTCCTGGTCACGTGATTTGCCTAGTATGTGACATCATCGTGACATCAGCGTGGCTATGTTATATACTTTTGTTGATTCAAAATCATATCCTCAGTAGCACAGTGGTAAGTGTCTCTGCCTGATAAGTGGGAGCTGTTGGTTCGATTCCCTGTTGACACTTTTTTTTTTTTTTAAATATTTCAGCAATTAATTGGGTGCAAGCGACTTTTTAATAAAAAAAAAAATATTAGGAACTATGATTATGAACAGATGTTTTGTCACTTATATTATCTTATTTATATTATATAAAAGTTATCACTTTTTTATGTCTTTCAACATATCTTTCTCATATCTCTGTCTCTCACACTTTTCAACCTGCTTCACATATACCAGGTTTTGCTGCACTTTATGTGCGTAGCATTTCCTTGTTTATTTGTTAATTCATCAGGCCAGTAAGTCGGAAGCCTGGTGTTTGAATTGCCTAATCATGTCTTTCTGAGGCGACGCATATTACTGTCAGCTTGGACCGGAATTATAAGGCCAGGGTTGCCACTTTTTTTTGACTAAAAGTATCTAGAAACGGCCCAAACAACATCCATAAATATCTAGATTTCGTTGCAAAGTATCTAGGAAAAATATCCAGATTGAGAAAGTAAGAAATTACATATGTATTGATGTGACTTACCTATAGAATCTTCACTGATGCCTGTCTCACAAGATGCACTTAGCTTGGATGATGAAGTTGATAAATAGAGTCAGCAACAAACATGGAAAGAGCGTGTGTGCAAATAAAGCAATTAGAGAGAAGAAAGAAGTTAAGAGAAAGCGACATTTATTGCAAATATTTGAATACCTAGAAAGGCGTAAACACCAGAAACTGCACGAAGACGTTTTGTACTTATGTCACAAAGACCCGGTAATCAAAGTACAAGATATCAGTCAGATCTGTGTAACAGTATAGAGATATAACGTGACCCTTTGCCCTGCCTTTGTCTATGATCTCAGAGGTCGCTTTGGCATTATTTCAGCTTGCTTGCCACCCCCATTTCTTCCACATTCGTCTATTCGTTTCAACATTTCAGTTAAATCCATGGGCACCCTCCGTTGTTTTCTTACCCATTCGCATGTTTAAGTTCTTGGGAAAGTTCCATTAGTTATACATACCGTCATCACCATATTGTGTCCTGCAAAATGTTGCAGGCGTCCATATATCTCACATACCTCAGTCCTTGATGTTCTCGATACGCAAGGGATACGCAACAATTTAAACAAAAATCCCTTACAGGACGTTGCAGTCAACATCAGCATTTTTCAGCTGCTGTTGATGTACTAGACAAGATTACTTTCAGTAGGTTGCCATTGCTTTCTGAGCGACCGGCTCACATACCCCTATGTTACCAGCGCGGCGTGAACCGCTTCCGACTCTCGCGCAGCTGAGTTACTCACGAGAACATACGGGATTACGGAGAAAGACGTTTGTTACAATGCATTATATAATTTGTGTTACTTCAGGAAGTATAGAAGTGCGAGCGTTGCTAAAGTGAACAGTGACTTGTTGGTGCGAAAGTTGCTAAAGTGAACATTAACTTGTCTGTGTGAGCGTTGCTAAAGTGAACATTAACTTGTCTGTGTGAGCGTTGCTAAAGTGAACATTAACTTGTCTGTGTGAGCGTTGCTAAAGTGAACATTAACTTGTCTGTGCGAGCGTTGCTAAAGTGAACATTAACTTGTCTGTGTGAGCGTTGCTAAAGTGAACATTAACTTGTCTGTGTGAGCATTGCTAAAGTGAACATTAACTTGTCTGTGTGAGCGTTGCTAAAGTGAACATTAACTTGTCTGTGTGAGCGTTGCTAAAGTGAACATTAACTTGTCTGTGTGAGCGTTGCTAAAGTGAACATTAACTTGTCTGTGTGAGCATTGCTAAAGTGAACATTAACTTGTCTGTGTGAGCGTTGCTAAAGTGAACATTAACTTGTTTGTGTGAGCGTTGCTAAAGTGAACATTAACTTGTCTGTGTGAGCGTTGCTAAAGTGAACATTAACTTGTTTGTGTGAGCGTTGCTCAAGTGAACATTAACTATTCTGTGTGAGCGTTGCTAAAGTGAACATTAACTTGTCTGTGCGAGCGTTGCTAAAGTGAACATTGACTTTTCTGTGAGAGCGTTGCTAAAGTGAACATTAACTTGTCTGTGTGAGCGTTGCTAAAGTGAACATTAACTTGTCTGTGTGAGCGTTGCTAAAGTGAACATTAACTTGTCTGTGTGAGCGTGGCTAAAGTGAACATTAACTTGTCTGTGTGAGCGTTGCTAAAGTGAACATTAACTTGTCTGTGTGAGCGTTGCTAAAGTGAACATTAACTTGTCTGTGTGAGCGTTGCTAAAGTGAACATTAACTTGTCTGTGTGAGCGTTGCTAAAGTGAACATTAACTTGTCTGTGTGAGCGTTGCTAAAGTGAACATTAACTTGTCTGTGTGAGCGTTGCTAAAGTGAACGTTAACTTGTCTGTGTGAGCGTTGCTAAAGTGAACATTAACTTGTCTGTGTGAGCGTTGCTAAAGTGAACATTAACTTGTCTGTGTGAGCGTTGATAAAGTGAACATTGACTTTTCTGTGAGAGCGTTGCTAAAGTGAACATTAACTTGTCTGTGTGAGCGTTGCTAAAGTGAACATTAACTTGTCTGTGTGAGCGTTGATAAAGTGAACATTGACTTTTCTGTGAGAGCGTTGCTAAAGTGAACATTGGCTTGTCTGTGCGAGCGTTGCTAAAGTGAATATTAACTATTCTGTGCGAGCGTTGCTGAAGTGAACATTGACGTGTCTGTACGAGCGTTGCTAAAGTGATAAGAGAAAAGGCCGTGTCAATACAGATAGCTTCTTGTCAGGATCTTCTATTAGGCTCGTTGGCTAACACATGTGAGACAGTACAAGTACAACGTGATTCGACATAAGACACAGCAACACAATTTCTATGGATTTATTACCACGTTAAATACATAACAATAGTTACAGCAATGTACAACATATAACAACTCACAACCACAATACAGCTCATAGGTCTGACGTTCACGATATCAGTCGTTCAGCTCACAACCACGGAGATTCACACAAAACGCCTTGCTCTCGACACACACGTCCGTTCAGATGTCCAGTCCCAGCTTGGTCTGAGATTAACACACACACTGCCCACTGCCTCTGGTGGGGTCACGTGGCTTTGCGTGCGTCTGTCGTCAGCGCTGGTTGCGTGTCAGGTAAGAATCTCGCCAGCGCGACAACTCTTGTCCGCCGGGCGCCGCAACGATGTTGCTGCTAGGCTCTGACATTCTCCCCGGGTACTTCAATGAAAGATGCCATCTTTCATTCATGATGTATGTATATACTGGGGTAGTGTTAATTTCATGTCAGAGACTACTTTTTCTCAGTGTTATGCATGAAAATACATATAAGGCATAGAAATATATACAAAAAAAAAATGTAAGTTGCATCGAAATGACAAATGAAGTACAACTTTTAACACAATTCAGGTTTCATCCCCCTGATGCCTGGTTACCTTCATTGCAATAATACCCAGTCAGATCAGTAGTTCCAGCTTCACGCATCTACCTCGCAGCTATTTGAAAAAAAAGTAATAATATGATTGTTTTGCAACAACCATCTAGCCAGACTGAAATACGGCTTTGTATTAGTCGTATTAAACACTTAAACTCTGCCCTTATTTGGTCAGGAGCTCTTATGTTGGTTTGCAATGTTGGCAGCTCTATGACATGCTTGGTGGACGCCTACCTGCTGTGCCAAATATTTGAGCAACAAAATGTCTATCTATACAATATACATTAATGAATATGTTTCAAATTATGGCCCTTGATGTAATTCACAAATGCAAGGGAAGTAATTTTGACATTTAAGAAATTCCATACATTATTATAATTATTTAATTTCTTAGCGTCATTGCTTGACGTTTCTTCATATTAACGAGAAAAAGTCGGTAATATGAATACATTAACCAAGATATGATTCTAAGATTACACTAATCAAAATAAATAAGTACTCAATTGGTATATTATATTTTATAGATTGAAAAAGATTTTACAAGTGTCATAAATTTTTGGCAATTTGTACATAGTCTGCTAATTTTGCTATACTTTTTAAATTATACCGGAAATATACACGAAACGAAAAATTTGGTTGATGTTACATTTTCTGAACACAAATGATCCGGTTTTTTTTTCGGAACGGATAGTAAAATGTTCTCACAGTTCGTGTATGATGTTATAGTTTCACAACGGATTATGGTGGAATGTTCTTATTTCCGATGTGTTCACACGTCGAACAATTTGGGTTACATTCGCTGTAAAGGTGGTGTAGGAGTCAATGTTCAGTCCACATTTGCACATGTTAAAATATCACGGTGAAAAAAAATCACCCACAAATGTCACAATGGTAAAGTTCGCTTCTGGTAAGTGGATAAGCGTCTGTGACCCTGTTGTTGGTGTCTATATACAATTAATATTGTTCTCATTCTAACACACACTACACAATTATACTACACTCATTACATAACTTGATTAAAATAAGAATATTATACATGTCGGTTTCTAAACCGTATCACAACTTTACTTATAGACCTTACACAGTAGGTGACTGGAAAAATTCACACATTGGTGGCTGTGTTGGGCTGAGTGTAATATTACACAGTGCACTCAGACATTGCTTACTGGGTCTGTCGGACAACGGGACAAAAGGTCGGCGATTGTATTCATTCTGCCGGGAATATGGCGAACTTCAAAACTGAAATTCTGAAGCTTCAAGGACCAGCGAGCAATCATGTTATTTGATGGTACTGCAGAATTGATATACCTTAATGGACTGTTGTCAGTTTCGATGATAAAGTGACGTCCTAGAAGATATTTGGACAGCTTTGTGACACTTTCTACTAAGGCCAATGCCTCTAATTGCGGAATGGACCAAGACCGCTCTCGGGGCCTTAGTTTTCTTGATAGAAAACAAACGGGATGCAGAATGTCGTTGTATTCCTGCAATAGGACTGCACCGATCGCAATGGAGCTAGCATCTGTTCTCAATCTGAAAGGTAAACGAATGTTGGGCAATTTAAGGATGAGATTAGGTGCATTCTTATCAGAAAAGTGTGCCAAAACTTTATCAAACGCATTTCGTAGGCATTCATCGTTTACAACTTTTTCGGGTTTATTCTTGGTTAGTAAGTTAGAAAAAACCTCAGTCAGTTCTGAAAAATCAGGAATGAAGTTCCTGTAATAATTAATAAGTCCCAATAAACTGCGGACTTGTTTCTTATTTGTTGGAAGTGACAGTTTTAGAATTTTCGAGACAATTTTGTTGTCTGTCATGACAAAGCCATTGGATATTCTGTACCCCAAAAATGATATCTCTTGGTAAGCCATGCTCACCTTTGAAGGCTTCACTGTCAGTCCATGCTGTCTGATACGTTCTAGTGTCTGTTCCAGTATCTTTATATGTTCCGTCATTGTCTCTGTATGGACACAGATGTCGTCAATATAGGAAACGATACTAGGAATGTCAGATAGGAGGAGTCGTGTCATGCGTACAAATGTGGCTGGGGCATTGACTAGCCCAAATGGAAGTTTGCACCATTCGTACAGTCCCCAAGGCGTGGCGAAAGCTGTTAGATGTCTGCTGTCTTCATGTACAGCTATCTGCCAGTAACCTTTAGACATGTCAAGGGTCGTGAAGAACTTAGCGTCAGTCAGTTCTGTCAGAAGATCGTCCGTATTTGCCATTGGTTCGAGATCTAAAACAGTTATTTTGTTCAGTTTTCTGTAATCAATGCAAAGTCGTATTGTGTTGTCTTTTTTTCGTACAATGACCATGGGTGAAGAGAAGTCTGATAGGGATCGTCTGATGATGTTGTTTTTTCCTAAGTTGATGATTTCCTGATGTAGTTGTTCCTTGTAATGTAATGGTATGGTGTATGGTCTGCATCTTATGGGTGTGTTTGATGTGAGTGTGATGTGATGCTGTACTAACTCTGTTTGTCCTGGGTTGTCTGAAAAGATGGTGTTGTAGTGTTGTATCAACTGTTTGCAACTGTTTGTCTCTGCTTGACTTAGGTTTGGATTGATCTTGATCTCCTTCAAGCAGTTTGTCGTGTCTAATGTAGGTGTTGGAATGTCGTCGCTAGAATCGTCATCTTCGTGATCTATTATCACGGTGCAAGCTGTCGTAGCGTCTTGCTCGTTGTCTCTGTTGTAGTATGGTCTTAGCATATTGATGTGAAATATTTTGTGTTTGTCTTTTATCAGGATTTCGTAGTCAACAGGTGAGATTTGTCTTGTCACTTTAAAAGGTCCTTGCCAAGAATCTGTCAGTAGCTGTCTGTCACTAGGTAGTAGTAGTAGAACGTCCTGTCCAGCTGTCAATGTTATAGTCCTGTTACCTTTGTCTGCGTATTGTCTGTAAGTAGCACCAGATAGTTTTAGTGCACTTTTAGCAATTTCACATGATTTCATTATCCTTTCACGCAATGATGTTACATACACAAATGATGATATGGGTTTCAATACTGGAGTGGAATCAGTTAACATTTGGTGATAAATTGTTAATGGGCCGCGTGGTTTGGCACCATAGATGAGTTCAAAAGGAGAGAAACCGGTACTAGAATGTGGTACCTCGCGATAAGCAAAAAGAACAGCTGGTAAGTATACATCCCAGTTATTGGGGTGATCTTGAGTTACTTTGGCTAGCATGTGCTTCAGATCCCCATTAAGCTTTTCTATAATCCCGCTCGAGTGAGGATGATAGGGGCTATTGAAGACTTGCTTCACTCCTAACATTTTAGTGAAAGCTTGAGTGGATGCAGCGATAAACTGCGTGCCTCTATCAGACTGGATGGTATCTGGAAACCCAATTCGGGAAAAAATATGGAAGAACACTTCCATGATATCGTTGGCAGTAATGTTCTTTAACGGAATCGCTTCTGGCCAGCGACTACATTGATCAATAATTGTTAGAATATATTTATTCCCTCTAGTTGTTGTATGACTAAGAGGGCCCACAATGTCAACTGATAATTTTTCAAAAGGTCGACTGGCTAAGTCAGTGACTTGTAACTTTGCCTGTGGGTGTTTCCCTTTTTTACCAGTTTCTGGCATGTATCACAACTTCTGCAATAAGTTTTTATGTCATTACAGAATTTTGGCCAATGAAACTGTGTCAATAGTCTTGACCTGGTTTTAACATATGCCATATGACCTGCAAAAGGTATATCGTGAGCAAGATGTAAAGCTTGCCTACGATAAGTAGTTGGTAACACAGTTTGCTTTGTTGTAACGTCACCTCTGGTGTAGTACCTGGTGAGTATATCATTGTATAAAGCAAAATGCCATTTAGCATTTTTCGTTACTCTTGGCTTTTTGCCGATCAGGTCAAAATACTTTGACAGTGAAGGATCAGCTTTTTGAGCTGTTATGAATGTTTCCTTCATCGAGTCACTAGGTGGTACTTCTGGGCTAAGCATTTGAATAGCCTCAGTTTGGTTACTATCATCTTGCACTCTAGCAGTAGCTCTTGTTACTGCGTTCACACACTCAATGACATTAGATGATGATGGAATAATATCGTCAATGATGTGATGAGAACTTAGTGCTGCATTAGCTAACATACATTCAACAGGTGATATGACATTTTCAATGACATTTGGTGGTGATGTGTTATCATTAATACATAGTGATGTTGTGTCATGGTTATGAGGTTTGTCATTCACCTCCGGTAAATTTCCTATGATTATATCGCACACTGGGTTTGTAAGTGCTGCGACCTTTACTTTTCCGGTGAGGAATGGTGTTTCGATGTATGCCCAAGCTAATGGATATTTTTCAATATTGCCTGAAAATGTTCTACATGTGATGTGTCTACCTGTGTAGTCTGTAGGTGTTATGAATGTTGTTTTCAGGCCAATAAGTGTACTCCCGGTGTCGCGAAGTACTGTAGCAGACTTGCCATTAACGTACCCGTGATAGATGTCTAATTTGCCTTTTGAGTCTATTACTAAGTTACCTTCCTCATTAGCAATAGGGATGGCGTGCCCGCATGTTAAGATACCATTTTCAAAGAAGGTATTACAGACAGTGCATGTGTTGGAACTAAATACGTCACAAGCCTGTGCTGCATGTACAGGATGTTTTTCTGTATTTTCGTCTTCTGACGCTGAACTATCGAACAAGGCGGCATTGGCTTTGTTGGTCATATGCCTGCCTTTACAATCCATGCGATGGTGACCGTACGCCTTGCAGAGAAAACATTTACGTAAGCTTTTGAACGATTTACGTTCTCTGTCTTGTCTGTTTACCATATTTTGCAAGTATGTTTGGTACCCTGGGTTTTTATCGCACATCTCGTTCAAATAATGAGACATTTTACAATGAACACAATGTCTAAATTTTTCAGAGGTAGGCCTGTTTGGTTTTTGCCTACTATAGTTTTTCTCATAGTTGGCTGCTGCTACCCAGTTACTGTCAGTAGCTTCAGTGGCAAAACACTGTTTATTTGCCGTATAATAGGCCGAACCACGTCTTTCCATTTCTTCCACACTTGTGCATTCATTCTCCTGCAAGAACTTAGAAAAAGATGTTGGGATAGAAGAAATAACTTTATCTCGAATAATGAGGTCTTCTAATTTATCATAATTTTTGTTAATTTTGGCTGATGAAGTCCATTTGCTGAAAATGTCTCGGACTAAACAGAGGTAGTCAGAGAACGTTTGAGTTGATTTTGGACTCAGTTTACTGAACTGTTCTCTGTACCCTGCCTCATCTAACATGAAATGTGCCATTATTTTAGATTTAATGTAATGGTACTCTTTTCTGAGGTCTTTGGGGATGGTTTCAATGACCTTAAGAGGTTCCCCAGATAGACTTCTCATATATAAAATATTCCATTCCGAAATTGGAACTTGGTAATGTTCCATTAAAGTCTCAAAATTTTGGGTGAAGGCTGCTATGCAGTCACCCGAGGTATAGTTACGAACGATACCTTGGTACTTCTTATACTGGTTTTCTTTTTCCAGTCTTTCAGATTTCTTTGACTCTTTATTTATTGCAGTCTCAGTGTCCAGTTGTTTCATTTTCAACTGTAGTTCAAGTTCTTCTCTCTTGCTCTGAGCTGCTATTTCTGCTTGCTTTAATGCTGTTTCAGCCTCTATTTGCTTGGCAGCTTTTTCAACTTCAGCATGTTTCAAGGCAGTTTCTGCTTCTGCTTGTTTGGCAGCTCTTTCTGCTGCTCTTTCATCGCGTTCGGCAGCTTTTTCCTGAACAAGTAGGTATTCTGCGTATTTCTTCTCACTCCATTGAGTTAATTCATCACCTTCCAACTTTAATTTTAAACCCATATCGATGAAATCAAATAATGACGACATGATGGAGAAAATACGTCAATGAAAATCAATCACACAAAATATGTGGTAAATGGTTAGTAGAAAAATAACTTACAATTGATTTGACTATACGATGCGTGCCCACTAATGCATACGTAAAGTTAAAGTGAAGAAAAATATACTCAAGTGCCCTTGGATATGGTGACGAATGGTTGGGCAATCGGGCTAGAAAAACTGTAGGGTCGACTTCGGAACCACTAATGACCCCTACGGCAGGGTTATGGATGGTACGCAAAAACCTGCTTTGTTTTTGGAGAGAAATAAGTTAGCGTGTGTTTGTTGGTGTGTGCCTGTAAGTCACTAAGTGTTGATTTGGTTTGGATGGCGTTGAGTATAATTGTATGTCGTAAATTTGTCGTCAACAGTGTTTCTTTCAACAGAAGTTACACTCTTTCCAAAACTCTTTGCGTTCCACAAACTCAATACACAAAAACAATCTATCTGTATTTGAACACTCAATAACATTGATGACACATCACTTACATCAAGATGACAGTCAGTAAGGACAAAGACATCAAGTTTACAAGATGGCGACAAGGTCAAAATGGCGGCAAAATCACAAGGTTGACAAGGTCACACGGTGACAAGTTTAACAAATCACAAATGTTTAACACGTTTACAGGATCAAACAATATGTACTGTACATTTACTAATGATTTTACACATATTTAGACAATGTAGTAATGGATCACACTGAGACTTTTCCGATCACATGTACATCACTATAACCTTGACAAATTTTACAAGCACAAGAATTATAGTTTTAAAGTTTTAAATCACAAAGACGAACAACACACGTCTAAATATATTAGGTTCTTAAATAAAGACGAGCAACCCACGTCCACACATGTCAGGATCTTCTATTAGGCTCGTTGGCTAACACATGTGAGACAGTACAAGTACAACGTGATTCGACATAAGACACAGCAACACAATTTCTATGGATTTATTACCACGTTAAATACATAACAATAGTTACAGCAATGTACAACATATAACAACTCACAACCACAATACAGCTCATAGGTCTGACGTTCACGATATCAGTCGTTCAGCTCACAACCACGGAGATTCACACAAAACGCCTTGCTCTCGACACACACGTCCGTTCAGATGTCCAGTCCCAGCTTGGTCTGAGATTAACACACACACTGCCCACTGCCTCTGGTGGGGTCACGTGGCTTTGCGTGCGTCTGTCGTCAGCGCTGGTTGCGTGTCAGGTAAGAATCTCGCCAGCGCGACAACTCTTGTCCGCCGGGCGCCGCAACGATGTTGCTGCTAGGCTCTGACATTTCTCCCAAATATCATGAGACATCGGAATTAACCATGAATTGGTATTTTTACATCTACTTGAGTATACATTTGGTTACTATACTACAATAGAACAGTATTGCAAGCGAATGAATTGAAATGTGAATGGGATACTCGACAAGACATAGATACACACAGGCACAAAACAAACAAAACTCTCATGCTTCGTACTGTGCTTTCTACTGTCGTTTTTTAGTTTATATATCCATTAGTTTATGTTTACCGGCCTGTAGCCGATCATGCCTGCTGACAGACGGACTAGGTCATCTTTCCACCACACCATCTCCGACATATTTGCCCTCATACCCCAGGACATGTCCCGTGCAGCTATTAGCCTCGCACGTAGTATTTTTAACATCACTTGCTTTTCGTGCCATTTGAATTTCCTGAACAACTGTCTCCGGCTCAAGGTTACACCTAAAGGCTTCCGGAGCAATATTCATCTCTCGTTGGGCAAACTGGTTCCTGCTGAGACACGGCTCTTCAATCGCCTGGCACAAGAGCAGTCCGTCAAGTACATGAAGCTGGCAGTGACTGTGCATCAACGACATATCTCCGAAGCTGAAGGACACCAAGCACAACCTGTACCGGACTCTGCATCTACTGACGTTCAACAACCAGCTTGCTTTCCATTTGATCACCTCCATCATTCAACATTATAACGTTTCTTGACAGGATTTTCCAACCTCTAGTTGCGAATCTCCCGTCATACATCAAGGATACAACGCATGCGTTACTCTCATTCAACTCCCTCCAACTGACTCCTGGGAACACATACAGACTATTCATAATGGATGTATGTTCCCTCTATACCTCCATTCCTCACGCAGATGGCCTCAGGGCGCTACAGTTCTTTCTGGATCAACGCACAGATCAAGCCATCCCTACTCGCTCACTTGTGAGACTCGCTGAATTGTTCCTCACCAATTCCTTTGAGTTCAATGGCCACTACTTTGAACAAATCAGCGGTGTCGCCATGGGCACGAAAATGGGACCCAGCTACGCATGTGTATTTATGGGACATCTGGAACACCAGATTGAACTTAGCTATGATGGTCTTCTCCCTTCTTTTTACCGACGCTACATCGATGACGGCATAGGTCTCACCGACATGGCAGAGGCGGAACTGAACCGCTTCATCAATTATGTCAATGACTTCCATCCATCGATCAAATTCACCACAGAAATTTCCACCACCTCTGTCAATTTCCTTGACACCACTATTAAATTAAACCCTACAGGCCTCACGACCTCCGTGTACTACAAACCTACTGATGCTCACGGTTTCCTCCTGTACAGCTAATGCCACCCCAAAAGCTGCAAAGATTCCATCCCATATTCCCAGCTACTCCGTCTTCGTTGTATCTGTCAGGATGATAATGACTTCCTCGAGAGAGCCCATGAAATGCTTGACTTTTTCCGCAAACGGTCCTACCCAGAGGACGTCTTGTCCACAGCTTTCTGTCGCATAACCCAAGTCTCGCGGGAAATGTCCCTCGTCAAACAAACGCGACCTCCTAACAATGCACCCAAGCTCATCCTCACCTTCCATCCACATGCCTATGCCATCAAGCCAATTTTCATGAGACACTGGTCCATCTTGGAATCCGATCCAACCACTCGTGAGGTATTCTCCGAAGGCCCTAGGGTAATTTTCCGCCGTAACCAGAGCCTCAGAGACCACCTTGTGCATAGTCCCTCCCCACCGTTAGTTCATCTGTGGGCACATTCGAATGCCATCGTAAGAACTGTCTGACATGCCCATACGTTGTTCAGACACCGGAGATCACATTTCCCCTAGGCACCTTCTCCTTGAAAGATTCTTTCACTTGCACATCCCGCAATCTGATATATGTCATCATCTGCAAACGATGTGACATGAAATACATTGCTCAAACAGGCAGACGTCTTGCGGACCGTTTTAGAGAACACCTCAGAGACATCAATCAGGGCGCTGACAAACCTGTCCCCAACCATTTCAATTCCTCCAACCATAATGGAGTCGACGATGTATGTGTCACCGCATTGAAAACCTGCTACTCAAATAGCTGCGTTAGGTTAAAAATTGAATGCCAACTAATCAACAATCTGGGATGCGTCCATCCAGCCGATGGCTGTAATAAGCCGATGGCTTCAGCAATAAGGAATTCCAAATTCCTTGGTAAACATTCTGACTGATGAGGCATGTGATAATGCTAGCTGCAAGGAATGACATACACATTTCATGAGGATTAAAGATGGGATATCTTCCTTCAATTTTGCATACACGCCATGGTTGATACCGACCATTACCGATGCATTATCGGTTCCAATTGCAGCCAAATTCTTTAAGTTTAAATGTTTACTGACCAAAAGTTTCTTCAGTGCCCTTATGCGCCATTTGACTCATTACCGGGGGGGGGGGGGGGGGGGGTTGCCAGATTGTTGAGCGTTGACCCAAGTCAGTTCAAAGTTTAAATAATGGCAGTTACCATAATTTACGCGCGTCCAGACCGAACATAAAATGGGTAAATGACACCGAAAGAAAAGTAAAATCTAGAAAGTATTCAAAATATCCGACTCCAAATGAAAAGTATCTAGAATTGCATCCATCATCCAAACGTCAGAAAACGGTATCCAGATGCCGGCAAAAACCTCTAGATCTGAATATAAAATATCTAGAATGGCAACTATGATGAGGACATCAATAGCAGGAAATAGTAGGTCGGTAATGTAAACAAAGATGGAAGCCTGTAAACAGTAAGAGTACAGAAACGCAAGTTAACAATTCTTTAACTCGCATGGGGATACAATTATTTTTATTGGGGATACCAATCTGGAAAATTATTCTTGACATTTAAACAGCTTCATACTTCAGCTCGGTATAAACTACTCCGTTTATTCCGAGCCAGCTCGGTATAAACTACTCTGTCTATTCCGAGCCAGCTCGGTATAAACTACTCTGTCTATTCAGAGCCAGCTCGGTATAAACTACTCTGTCTATTCCGAGCCAGCTCGGTATAAACTACTCTGTCTATTCCGAGCCAGCTCGGTATAAACTACTCTGTCTATTCAGAGCCAGCTCGGTATAAACTCTCTCTTTGCTGTATGGCAGTGAATCTTTGAATGTAAATTCACAAATTAAGAAAAAATTAGAAGCAACAGAGATGTCGTTCCTGAGACAAATTTTGCGAATTCCTTGGACTGCCAGAGTAACTAACAATGATTCCCTGAAGGGAGACTTTATTCGCAATCGAAGTGCGAATAAAACCGATCTTTATTCGCAATCGAATTGCGGAAACTAACAAACATGTGACAGCGTCCGCTCACTAGTCAATTTTAGTTTGAGCCAGTAAGAAGGTGGTTAATTTGGGAAGAGATTTCATTTGGCAAATAAAATTCACCTTAAACAAAGACATCTATTGGATCCATCGATTCCGACACTCGATCACTCCGTCAATACGCTCCCCGGCAGCTTCCACAGATCCATAGAGCACACTTTATTCACAAGCTTCGAGTTTCTCAGTTCTATATTTTAGCTCCAAGTGTTTTATATTTTTTTTTATTAAAAAGTCGCTTTCACCTAATTAATTGCTGAAAAATGAATATATATATATATATATATATATATATATATATATATATATATATATATATATATATATATATATATATATATATATATATATATATATATATAGCCTCCCCGGCAGGGATTCAGACCTCGAACTCCCGCGTGACAGGCGGAGACACTTACCACTTTACTACTGAGGACACGATAATAGATAAACAGATATTTATAATAGTCGCACGCATGTCCCGATGACGTCACGTATGTCATTACCAACCGGGGTTTCCGGGGCTGGAAATAATCACGTGACCAGCTGGGACAATTCGACTGCGAATAAAATGTATCTTTATTCGCAATATTGCCTGAAAAAGGCTAATTAAACTAGAACATTATATACAACAATAAGAAAGAGACAAACATCTTTCTTCGGTCATGTGATGAAAAGAGTGGCATTGGAGAACTTCGTGACAACTGGAAATATGGAGGGTAAGAGAGACAGAGGCAAAGGAAGACCAAGAGAAATGATGCTGGATGGATTTAGATGGTGACATGGAGGAATATCATCAGCAGAGTTGACCCAGAACACCAGGGACCGAGATTTGTGGAGAGCCATGAACGCCTACGCCAGCTGGCAGGGCATTTTATGATGATGATTATTATATGAGATATATTTATGTTAAAGAAATAGGCGGGGGGGGGGGGGGGTGGTTAGAAAAAAATGCACCATTTGGCGGAGATAGAGAGAGAGAGAGAGAGAGAGAGAGAGAGAGAGAGAGAGAGAGAGAGAGAGAGAGAGAGAGAGAAATAGAGAGATAGAGATAGAGAAAGAGAGAGAGGGGGAGAGAGAGAGAGAGAGAGAGAGAGAGAGAGAGAGAGAGAGAGAGAGAGAGAGAGAGAGAGAGAGAGAGAGAGAGAGAGAGAGAGAGAGAGAGAGAGAGAGGGTGAGAGAACTATTTGTTCAAAATGAATGAAATTTACAAATCTTTTAATGGCTGTGCAGTGTTATAAAAATATTGCCGGTCCAAGTGTTGCATGAACTTTACAGTGTGTGAATACAAAACTTGGACCGGCAATATTTTCAAACACAGCATAATCATTAAAAATACACCCTATATAGATGACTTTTCCTCTAATTATGATATTTGTCTATATAAACCCCATACATGTGCACGGTCTTTCGCCAGCGCGAAAATAACAGTTCACGCATGTCTTAACTGTACCAGGCCAGTGTTTGTCCTGCTCGCTTCGCCTATTAATCTTACATCTCTAATTCCTATCTCCTAGGCCATAGTCACCAGTCAAACCACTACCTTTTTGTTGCCTACTTTGGCATTGAAATCCCAGAGGATGACAGTCATTTCACAATTTTTACACTGGTCCTCGGCCATGTCTAATTCGTCATAAAATATATCTAAATCTTCTTCTTTACCGTCTGTTGTTGGCGCATATACTTGTATTATGTTAATATTCAGAGGTTTACCACGGAGTTTCACTAACAATACTCTATTTGAGATTGTCCAAAATCCTGCAACTGTCCTAGCACTCATTTGTTCCAAACTCATGCCAAATCTCCTTTTGTAGTCCTTTTGTAGTAAATAATTATATACTTATCTAAACATTTTCTCCCTGCACCTGGCCATCGCTTTTCACTACTCATTAATATATTTATCTTCATTCTTTCCATTTGTTTTTTGATGTTATCTAATTTTCCATTCAAGCTATGTGTTCTGACATTTCGTGTACCAAAAGTGGAAGATGATAATGAGGATTGATCCCAAGATCATGTTTCCTCATGATGTCCCCCTAACATGTTACCTCATTCTATTTTGGCATTCAGTTTATCAATCACAATGTTGTTATTGCCATGTTTTTTTATTACCACAGGATCACATTCATAACCCCCCCCCCCACCCCCCCCCCCCCCCTCTGCCCCAAATCCCCTACACCTGTTGGCAGGACTTTAAAGTTGACTTCTCTTTCAGACAGATGTGACAAACAACTGAACGTAAAATTGCCTAAACATATTAACCTGCGATTGACCACAATAGTCTGGGAAGGACAACGTTAAATTTGTTGTGTTTCTAAACCAGTGGTTCTCAACCTTTTTTGGCCCATGTTCAGAACGTCATTCTCCCCCTTTCGAATTTCCTCCCTATAAATCCCCGCGCCCTTACACAGTATACATAAAAATGGAAGCTAACTTTAATAACACATACTAGAACAAGACTAGACATCTACATAAAACGTGATTTGCAGGTCTACTTACGTTATAAAATGAATTTCATTAGGCCGAGAATTACAGAATTGTAAAATTTAGAGAGAAAAACAACATCAAGTAACTGGTTCTTGTATTAATGTGATCTTGAAATAATCTTACTCCCCCCCCCCCCCCGGTACCCTAAAATTCCCCCGGGGGAGGGGAGAGGAATTCCCCACCGGTTGAGAACCACTGTTCTAAACGTTGCTGCTGTTATTCTAGAACCCTCTGCTTCTCGATCTACTTGCATATTCTTTTTTCTGCTTCTTCAGATAGCGTTGTGGCCATTGCTTTATTGTGAGAGGCATGTTTCTCTGACCTAACAACAAAACTCTTTCACCTGTGCTTAGAAGCTTTTAGTTTGCTCCATTCCATCTTGTTTCGCATAATCACAAAATGCTAATCTTATACTTAATTTCTTCTACCACGTGTGCTGTCTTTCCCAGCTCAAACAGACAGGGTGTTTGTAAAGTCTCACTACACTTTGTAAGTAGAATAAATCTGAAAAATGCAGTACATGATGTCATCACAAAATGTGCTAAAAAATTCATTAAATTGGTTACAATAGTCACTGCTATGGTCTAACTGCTATGGGGAAGCTGGAAAGTACCAATGAAGTATTCATCATAACAGGTGTTGGAAATACTCCACCATAGGCTTCAAGACATGACTGTACACGTCTTATTGTCAAATACCTTCTGCACAGTTGCAGTCGAATATATATATATATATATATATATATATATATATATATATATATATATATACATATATATATATATATATATATATATATATATATATATATAGAGAGAGAGAGAGAGAGAGAGAGAGAGAGAGAGAGAGAGAGAGAGAGAGAGAGAGAGAGAGAGAGAGAGAGAGAGAGAGATGTCAGCTGTTGGGGAATAGAGACAGGACATATGGAGGACAAGGGACATAATAGAGACAGGACATAGGTTAGGGCGCAAAGATGTCATTGACAGGACATCTACAGGACATTAGAGATAGTCAGAGACAGGAAATAGGCAGGGACACAGAGATGTCATAGAAAGGACATAGACAGGACAAGACCCAATTATAAAAGGGGACAAAAGTCTACAAGACTCCATCCTGGATTGACCAAACAGCCTTGCACTGAAAGACCCGACACAACACGAGCAGACAGCAGTACGACGTGACTGTTGAGACAGCCCGGTTGTCCCGAGATACACGGGGACCAGTACCACATGACCAACCGGCCAGCGTATAGAGAGCAGACTGGGACTCGACGGTTTAGGGGAAGGACGCGTGTGTTTTCCAGGAGCGAGTGTATGGATTTATCCGAGAGTGCTAGCTGGCGTTGCCATGTTTGAAGATAGCGAGTATTTGAATGCAGGGTTTCGTGTGATTGCCTGAGTGCTATGATTGTTTGTTAGCCAGCACTTATGTATATATTGATGTACCGCCTTATGTGCGCATTGTAACGATAATCAGGTTCTCCTGAATAAATATTTGCTACCACATGCAAGACTGATATTTTCTTGAGTGCATGTGAAGGATCTAAGAATACCTGTGTACGTGTAAGACGTTGACAGGCTTAGATCATATGGTGTCAGAAGTGGGATATTCTTAAGATTGATACCCGTAACGCTAGAGTGAAAGTGTAGAAGATAGATCATATGGTGTCAGAAGTATGCAATCTTATGATTGTAATCCACAGCCTGAGTTAAATTAAATAAATGAAAACCACACCTTTAATGCAAAGTTAAGCTAAATTAGATTATATCAGATTAATTAATTTGAATGAAATCGACATGTATAATATTTGGTTATTTAATGTGTGAGTTGATGTTCCACTGCTGTTAAAAACGACAGTACATAGCTAAATACGACAATACGACAGAATACAAGACGACTGACAAAACATACAAATAAATACCGCATAATATGTCTTTCCTCTAAAAGTTTTGACATTGACAGACAAAATTTGTGCATTATACTATTTGTTGCTTGTCTAAACAACAGAATTAATGTGTATAATATGAAGTGAGTGTCAATAGCCCAGACGGTGTGACAAACTCGATCAGAAAGTCATCCACGAGTGGCACCGGGAAAAACAGAAATTATCCAATTCCAGATAAGTACCCCGTTATTGATATTGCTAATTAAAGCAGCATTCTAGTTTTTTTTTTTTTATGACTGCTGTACATTAACATCTGAAATTCATTGTCATTTGATTTTGTACATTGTCTCACTATTGCACATTGATATTGTATAAGAAAATCTATAATAATGTCAACTTTAAAAGAGTGCATTGAGGCAGGAAAAGATTTAGGTTATACTGGGGATAAATTAGTAGAATGGGCAAGAAAGGAATATAAAGAACATACTGATAGAATTGCTGCAGCAGAAAGAGAAGAAAGAGCACAAGAACGCTTACATAAGAAAGAATTAGCAGAAATAGAATTAGCTGAAGCTACCAAATTGAAAGAAAAGCAATTAGAAATGGAAGCTAACAGTAAAAAGTTAGAGGCTGAAACACAGTTGGAGATGGAAGAACTAGAGATTGAGTCACAGGTGCATATTGCAACTAGTAAACTAAAATGTAAGGAAGAAGATCACAAGTTTAACAAATATAAAGGCATTGTGAAGCCCTTCTGCTTAGGGGATTCCATTTCAGCATGTCAGAGAACTTTGAGTTTCAAATGCAATATCAAGTTCCAAGAGAACATAGGGCCATGATCTACATGTGAAACTTGTCATCAGAGCCTTTAAAAGTCATTAAATCGATTCCACAAGAGCTTAGGAAAGATTACGATTATATACACCAACGAATCATGCAACACTTTTTGTTAGATGCACCAGGGTATCAGGTACAATTCTCAAAATTAAAGCCTAAAGCTATCCAAACGTTCATTGATTACGTTTCTCAAGTTCAGGATATTTACAATAAGTGGCTGAACGCTGCAAAAGTTAATAAAAGCTTTGAAAAACTAAGAGATTTAATGATAATGGACAAGATCATTTCATCGATTCCAACTCCATTTGCTATGTTTTTACAACAGTCTGATGTTGAATCTTTAGAACAGTTAGAAAGGAAGGGTTCCGCTTATTTCACATCTAACAGTGACATTTCCACATTAAACAACAACGACAACAATATAGTAGCTGCAGCAAACACCAAACCATCGAAACCTTTTAGATATAGAGAGAAACAAAAGTCCAATGCCCCACAATGTCCATATTGCAACCTATCACATTAATTTCAAATGTGTGACATGAACCCAGGGTATCCGGCTCACCTAGATATGATGGTTAAGAAGCAACAGAGCAAGAGAAATGATTACAGACGGACAGTAAAATGCTTCTTTTGAAAAAGTTTGGGGCACTATAGTGCTAAATGATTAGGCCGCCAGAGGTTAAAGAGTGTAAATGCGGTACTGGTTGATTCATCTTCTGAGAGCGAAAGTGAGTGTGAGGGAAATCAAGGAATGGAAGATAATGCTCTTGCAGCAATTGATATACTAAACTATGATAAATGTCAACCATGTCATACATTTCATGAGGATGGTGTATTAGAATGCGGCCATAAGTCCCGTTTTCAGGGGAAAACGCCAATGCAGTAACTTCCTCCAGAGGAAAATTACTCTTCCACAACTTAATGCCAAACCTTGTCAGGTACTGAGTGATTCCGGCAGTACTTTAATTGGCTTAAGGAAAGAGCTTGTAAACGCAGAAGATTACAAAGGCGGGTTTTAAAATTGCTGAACATTTTCTGGCAATGTGGAGAAATGTTTACTAGCTACATCTCACATTTGTACACCTTCTTATCAGGAACGTTTACGTGCGCGATCCTAGACAATCCGTGTACAGATCTGATTGTAGGATGCTTACCAGATGTAAAGTACTGTAACGCTAACGAAATTAGGGCCTGAGAAGAAACCCACCTTAACCAGGCGAATGCAACAACAAGGTCTGTAACAGCGAAACAACGCGATGACCGGCAAAGTGAAACATTGCAAATCATTTCACCAAATCCGGGATGGTTAACCCGGTCAACAAATGCCCGCAGAAGTCGGATGTCTCGGCCTAACGGCGCAAGAACGCAGCTTTGCTTTAAACAGGCACAACACAATCACATCCGAAAAAAAAACTCTGGATGAACGCAGAAGAAGAAGAAGATTTCACCAAATGGTACGGTGACCAGTAAGACCACGGAAGAGTTCAGACAGGCGCAACGCGCAGATAAAACAATATCACCCTATTTTAAATTCATAGGGGAAAAACCAAAGCAAGGGGAAAATGCTTCATGGTGTTTTATTCTTAAAGATGATATACTTACAAGACTATATAAGAGAGATAACCATGAAATTCAACAAATTGTGCTTCCAAAGAAATACCACGATACAGTTTTACGAATCGCACACGATTCGCCTTTTGCTGGCCACATGGCGTATGAAAAAACAAGAGCCAGAATCCTTTCACAATTCTACTGGCCTAAATTTTGTGGCGATATTAAAAAGTATTGCCAGTCATGCACCATTTGTCAACACTTGGTTAAAAAAGGAAAACATGTCACAGCAGAGGTTCAATATACGAGACTAGCCTCTAGACCTTTCGAATGTGTCGCTGTCGACTTAATTGGGCCTTTGAATCATACATCTCACAAAGGCAACAGATTTATAATGACTATTGTGGATTTTTGTTCACGGTGGCCCGAAGCGGTCCCATTGAAGTACATCAGTTCCAAAGATGTAGCCGAGGTTTTTCTGCACCTTTTTTCCCGATTCGGATTCCCACAAACCATCTTATCTAACAGAGGGACACAATTTATAGCAGCTGCAACGCATGCTGTAATTACATTATTAGGGATTAAGCAATGCTTCACGACCCCATACCGACCTGCGGCGAATGGGATAATAAAAAAGATCAACGGAAATTTGAAGCACATGCTATCAAAGGTAACAGCCGAGAACCCATCCGACTGGGACACACTGTTACCAACAGTGCTGTTTGTCTACAGATAAGTCCCGCAAGCAAGCACGGCCTTCTCACCCTTTGAGCTTATTTATGGTGCTAACCCGCGAGGACCTCTGAACATTTACAACGAGATGCTAACGAATACTTCAGATAATCAACCACCATAATCTCCCTATGATATAGTAACTAATACACGCAATAAAATTATGAAAGCGTGTAGCTTTGCGAAAACATCTTTGGAACAGAAAGGGTACATGTACAGACAGTACGCAAACAAGGGAGCAAAAACCTTGCAATTAGAACCTGGGTAAGAGGTACTGCAATTACTGCCTGATAAAAGTGATTTATTGTCAATATCATGGCAAGGGCCTTTTGAGATACTTAGGAAAATCTCAAATGTTGATTATGAGATATAATTAAATAACAAATGTAAAATATTTCATGTCAACATGTTAAAACCATACCATTGTAGACAGGAACATGAAACAGATAACGAAAATGCTGCAACCACTGTGATCAGCCAGACAGGCGAGGACGACAACGAACTCCCACTACCGACAGTCAGCGACACAGCGACAATTGACAGTATACACATTTGCCCCAAATTGACAGACGACCAAAGACAGGAAATGATAGAATACTGACAAATTACAGGAAAATCTTCTCAGACATTCCTAGTAGAACTGAGAGAATCAAACATTCTATCATCCTAACCGACAACACACCCATCACATGCAGACCGTACTCCATCCCTTTAAATTACAGAGACAACATAGACAAAGAAATTCTCAGCCTGGAATCTCAGGGGATAAATCAGAAATCCCAATCAGAGTATTCCTTTCCTATTGTACTAGTGAAGAAAAAAGACGCCACTATCCGCCTCTGCGTCAATTATCGAAAACTGAACGCCGTCACAGAAACGGACGCAGAGCCAATTCCCTCTTGTGATGATCTCATACTAAACATGGCACAGTCAATCATATATTGGAAGTTAGATCTCACCAAAGGCTACTGGCAAATTCCAATGGACGATAACTCTATACATCTCACAACCTTTGCTACGCCTCTAGGTCTATATGAGTGACGATTTCTCCCTTTTGGCCTACGCAATGCTCCTGCCACTTTTGTCCGCCTCACCAGACAGTTGCTCCATGGGTACCTAATACACTGACATATATAGATGGCATATGTGTAAATTACCAAAGACTGGACGTCCCACATACAGACATTAAGACAAGTCTTTGACAGAATAAGATTGTTTGGACTCACTATAAAACCTACAAAAGTTGAGTTAGCGTTTGAGGTAATTGAATTTCTAGTCCATAAAATATCCAAAGGCCAGTTGAGCACAGATGACAAGATCGTGACCAAGATCTTAAATCTCACGATGCCTACGACTAAAAAGCAAATTAGAAGCCTATTAGGCCTGGTGAATTATTACAACAAGTTCATCCCGAACTTAGCACGAATCATCAGTGTTTTTTCGGATCTGTTAAGATCAAACGCGAAAATTGATGTACAGAGTGCTACTTTAAAAAATGCAATGCCACAACTGAAATATTACTTCTCAAACATCTCTATTTTACGCTTGCCTAACAAGGATTCGTATACCCTCAGGACGGATGCCAGTGCCACGACTATATCAGGCGTGTTACTTCAGGCCTACAATAACGTAAACCATTCAATAGTTTATGTAAGTAGGAAAATCACCCCAGCAGAATCGCGCTATAGCGTTTCTCAGCTTGAGGTCCTCGCAATTGTATATTGTGTCAGTAAATTGACAAAATATCTCGCCGGGACACACTTCCTCATCGAGACAGACAATTCCCCGTTGCGGGTGATCGAAAAAGGAGAGTCCAAAAACAATCGTATATATTATGGGTACTTATCCTACAGAACTATTCGTTCTCCATCAGACACACCAAGGGCTCGAAGAACATTATTGCTGACTTGCTTACAAGACCTTCGGACCTTTCAGTCGAGCACATCAACCAGACGACAACATCTCCAGTCATCTAGAGCGTCTTGTTAATTAGTTATTTTAAATAGGTAGTTTAGATTAGATTAAATAGTTAGTATTATTTTATTGAAGTTGCATATTCATGTAAATTTTCCTCAGAAGTTAAATAACAGCACATTAATATAGTATAACTATACATTTCGTGAGTAAAATAATCTATTTTGTAATTGATAGTAATAATAGTTTCTCGTGCAACAAATTACAAAAGTCTTAAAATAATTTCATTTGTAAATTTATGAAATAACTAACTAATTACATAGGAAACAGAAACATTGTTTAGATATAAGGGAAGTAAGAAACCTTACAGTATAGTCATTTATTTTTGCGTAAATACATTTCTTTAATTTAAAACGTCTATTTGACGGAAACTACAAAAACTTAAGTCAAGAATTTTTGGTTTCGCCGTAAGATTGCCTAGCGCGATCAGACAGTCATGTACATAAAGTATCTTATTTATAAGATAGATTTAATGGTAATTATATAATTCATTAGATTAATAGAACACGGTATGTTAACATAAAGATGTGGGTATTTTTTTTTAAACAATGATAAACATTTTTAACAATACATAGTGTGAATGACTGAGTAAAAAGCGTATAAAAGAAGGCTTGAATGTATTAAAAGAAGACGTGTAAATATTGGTGCACTTTTTTGCACATATGCTTTATCGTAATATGTTGTATTCGACTTTTGCAACACATGTGAGTGTTCATTGTTTTTATACGTGTCTACATTAGAATTGCATTACACATATAATTATAAATCCAAGAATCACAGTTCGGTAACCCATCTCAATTTAGAATAAACCTTAATTTGTGAGATGTAGTAACCTATCTGATGACGCTTGGAGAATATAATTACACATATTATAAACATACACCTATACTTGTAATTAACACACACACGTTATTAGAAACAGAACAGTTAAACTAACATTATACGAACATATAACTTGCAAACACCACTTACGAAGAAGGGGAGATTACACTGATACAAGGGACATAAGGGATTAATACAGGTTATGATTCCACAAGAGAAAATTTACCAACAAGCGAGAGCGAGAAAGGGATAAATCAGTGAACACAGATCTTGAACAAAGATGTTGAGGTAACATTTTATGGAGGCCATGGATAATATATCCATGATTAGTTTCCGTTAAAAGAGACATTTATTTCGGGGCACCATTTTCGGGTGTATGAGAGGTTTTGCATTTTAATGGACAACCATGAATATAAGACAATGATACCTTGGTTCGTTCAACAGCCTCCAGTAGTAAAATGTAGGAGAGTAATATACTCTTGGCAACATATCAAGAGTTTTAAGCTGATGATACACCAGTGGGTGGATGCTTCAACAGTGTATCATACCCTTATAAATCACTGTTGTACCCAAACAGAGACACGACTGACGAATTCCCACAACCCACTGACAAATTAGTTCAGACTAATTTTATATGTATAGACAACATTGTGTCACAGTCTTTGGAAGGAATTTGGTGACACAATACCGGGGGAGCAGAGGAGGATGTCAGCGTGTTGGGGAATAGAGACAGGACATATAGAGGACAAGGGACATAAGAGAGACAGGACATAGGTAGGGATGCAGTGATGTCACTGACAGGACATATACAGGAACACAGAGATATGATAGACAGGACATAGGTAAGAGCGCAGAGATGTCATAGACAGGACATCTACAGGACAATAGAGATATCAGAGACAGGACATAGGCAGGGACACAGAGATGTCATAGAAAGGACATAGACAGGACAAGACCCAATTATAAAAGGGGACACAAGTCTACAGGACTCCGTCCTGGATTGACCAGACAGCCTTGCAATGAAAGACCCGACACAACACGGACAGAGAGCAGTACGACGTGACTGTTGAGACAGCCCGGCTGTTCCGAGATACACGAGGTCCAGTACCACGTGACCAACCGGCCAGCGTGAGGAGAAGGCAGATTGGGACTCGACTGTTTAGGGGAAGGACGCATGTGTTTCAGGAGCGAGTGTATGGATTTTGCGGGAGTGCTAGCTGGCGTTGCCATGTTGAAGATAGCGAGTATTTGAATGCAGGGTTTCGTGTGATTGCCTGAGTGCTATGATTGTTTGTTAACCAGCACTTATGTATATATTGATGTAACCGTCTTATGTGCGCATTGTAACGATAATCAGATTCTCCTGAATAAATATTTGCTACCACATGCAAGACTGATATTTTCTTGAGTTCATGTGAAGGATCTAAGAATACCTGTGTACGTGTGAGACGTTGACAATATATATATATATATATATATATATATATATATATATATATATATATATATATATATATATATATATATATATATATATATATATATATATATATATATAGAATAGAATAGAATAGAATACGACATGAAAAAGTATGTGCATGGCATAAATATATAACTAAAGAATAGACTTGAATGTTAGAAACAGTGCAGCCAGAAATGACTGATGATGGATAGTGTTCTCGGCGCACACAAAAGTCGACGTAGCACATATCGTGCGTCAATGGGAGTTCGATAAACATTGGAGATTGTAATGACGTACGGCATTAGACACAGGATGACCCAGAGTCTGGTTGGCTTGTGTAGGGGTCGTTTTGTTTATGCTTGGGGTTACAGAGACCTATATTTAATACATGATGCTCAGGATTGAGTAGATGTCATGATATTTTATACAAGTGGTCAGTCGTGAAACATGATAACAGCCAAAAGTGCTGGCGGCGGCTGAGACTTGGTTTTTATTTAATCCTGGTGTCTGATGCCTAAGCGTTTTATGTTGTCTTCATCGAATATGGTATTCCCAAGACGAGTGATTTGTATCTATACCGACTATAAGTAATTTACGTCGAAACTGTCATTCCTGCACATGCCTGATAGAATTCAGACATAGATGGAAATGTTTTTCAAACATTTTATTTTTTTTGTGAGGCAGAAATGTATTGTGGCAGACATGAGTTAATTAGTTTGCACACACACAAACTAATAATAGAAATAGAAGAATAGAAATTAAGCACTAAAAGTAACTATAAACCGCACCACGATAGAAATACGTCACAGATTTGCAATATTTAACAACGAAAACGACGCAACCGCTCTTCAGCACGGAACACCGTCATTAACGCCACCAATATTCTACACTCTCAAATTAAGACCATTAGGACCAGGTATAGACATGATATCATTAGCCTTCAACATGATACTTATCGAGCACGTCAAGCGGCACATGGACATTAAGGGTAACAGTGCCGGATTCTAATTGAATGGACATTATGCAGAAAAACCTAGTCACCAACCGCCAGGGGCGTCCAGCAAAGGACCGCTACACACTAGGGACACCCACACTCACGTGGGACGGTTGCAAGTGGGACGGATGGCAGTATTGTAACAGTGTCTACAGCGGGAGTATGTACAATGGTAGATCAGTAGTTAACTGCTGGCAGTGGCATACTTGTAACCGTGTCAACAATGCAACACTGCGAATAAAGCCTTTTTTTGTTTGGTCCCTCGTCAGCCACAGTCTTGTTATATATGGAGTGGAGAAATCCTCTGGCCGAGAGTTGCAGTCGGATGGCGTGAGAAACCCCTAGGTTTTGGATAGCGTGACTGTTGTCTACGAATCATCCACCTAGACACAGAAGAAGTACACAGCACTGCTGGTGAACATTCACAACGGGGCAACATCAGCGGTGAGATCGTTGATCATTGAAAGACCCACCGAAGAAGAAGAACCGTATGCTCCCCTCACAACAAGAGAGCAGCAAGGGAGACCTGAATGTTTACCCCCTCAACACACCCCGCCTCTTGACACTGGCCATCTTTGCTTTTTAAGGTTTTCATTTGTAACCCGTATGATGAGATTGAATAAGCCACTACGACACTCTACAGGCTACTAATAACCGCTACCCATCCATTAGCAACTAATTTCACTAAGCCATACCCACTACAATCAATACCACCGGCCATCATTACTTTTTAAGGTTTTCATTTGTAACCTGTATGATGATAGTAAATAAGCCACTACGACACGCTACAGTCCACTAATAACCGCTACCCACCCCTTCTCATCTAATTTCACTAAGCCATTCCCACTACAATCAATACCACCGGCCATCTATACTTTTTTAAGGTTTTCATCTGTAACCCTATGATGATAGTGAATAAGCTACTACAACCTCTACAGACCACTAATAACCTCCACCCACCCTTTATCAACGAATTTCACTAAGCCATATCCATTACAAACAATAATACCGGCCATTTTTACTTTTTTGAGGATTTCATTTAAAATATACACCCACCAAAAAATAAAAATTCCCAACATTTTTTCCACCCACCAACATTTCCCACCTTCTAATTCCCACCCCCCCCCCCCCCCGAAAAACAAAAATTTTCCTGGTCGAACCAAGGAGCCGCCCTCGCCGCCGCCGTTTCCACCAACCCTCAGCCAGATTTCCACCTTGTAATCGACATACTTCACTAATCATGATAACTACTACAGTCAGCACTGTCATAAAACGTTCTAGTGAGTGCATGACACGCTCCATGAACTAGCTTGTTGCAAGGTCTACCAGTTAGCCGGACGCTGTGCGTCCACCCGTGGGTATAGATATACAGGTATGCATACAATAACACCAGTTGAACATTTGTACGAACTCAATGACGCTCTCGTGCAGAGATCAATGATATGTATTTATCATTGGCAGGCAATGAATAATGGCGTTATAAGTCTGGATTGATAATGCCTTCAGGCTCTGTCGCTCCACTGACATTCCACCAACATTCCCACGACATCTACTGCAAACATGGCTAGAGTCTAAAATGTCTAAAGTTACCTGTCGTTATCTGTATGTGCCACCTTCAGAATAGCCCACTGCCGGGTCTCAGCTACCAACGGTTCATACAAACCCTCGCAGCTGATATCAATTCTCTGGACCCATTATCGTGCTCACAATTATTCCAGCGGTGTTCGATCACCTCGTCCATCAAGCCAATCGTTTTTGGACGCCTGATTGTAGAAGCTAGTTAACTGCTGTGATTGTGTGCGTTGATCGTGAAAGGTAGGAAGTTGTACTCTGTGTGTGCTCTAGCTGTAACATGCTTTCTGTCTGTAAGTCGATGGTCTAATTCCCTAATGACCGTTTGGTTGTTATCCAAACGCACATGTTACGTATTATTGGTTTTACCGAAGTGCTATCTAGTGCGTCCTTATCCTATTCTTGTAATTCTTCCTTCTGATGCGCTCGATCATCAGTTTATACATTCTGTCTGTCATCAACAGCATGACAGCTATGCCCCCTCCATAATGAAAATGTTTGTAACATTTTCCAATATCTCGACAAGTATGGCAACGATGGATGCAACGTAAATTACTATAAGTCGTGATCAACTACGAATCTGTTATCTTTGACCATCAGTATGTCAGCAAAGACTCATATAGATCGTGGGATATCAAACACCGGACTAAACTACAAGTCCCTACCACCGCCACCTCATACATTATATAAATGATCATCGAGATGTTATCGCGTTAACATGCCCGGCTTCTTGCAACACAACTAAGGCTCAAACACCGCCAGTAACTATAATAAGAACTGTAATCGCGTATATATGTTGACACCTTAAAAACTATCAAAGGTCTCTGTAACCTCGAATGCCTTTGGTGAAACTAAAAATTCCATCCTGTGTTGTACACCCAACGAACCCATGACCTATACTTAACAACTGATCCTCATTTATGCCAGAAACATATGTCAATTTCAATCCAAGCCGATATCGTAATCCATCCTCTGCCTTCTCTATCCAGCATGTCGATAAGGGGATACTATTATATCTACTTGTGTACTATACCTGTAATATATTATTCATTTCTTCTCTGCATATTTAAACTATAAGTATGTGTTTTTGTATCTATCTCTTCTCATTCATACGCTTCTCTACATTCATCCATCATGAAATGATACAGCTAATTTCTAATTATTCATGAACCTATACACTATTCATATGAAAGTAACAACAAAACAAATACTTATCATAAACTTCAAAGTCATAAATATCAACAATCGTAATAGATGAAATAGATGATAAAATTATAACTATAAAATTAAACTAATTTGTCTATAAGCAATTAATTAACTAACCTTTTCCTGATTCCGTATCACGGAAACTCACACCTATCTACATATGTCAATAATTACACTAAATCATGTTACTTTCTAATAACTATATACTATAATCATTGACTATCTCCATATATTGTTTTGTTTGAACGATCTTACACAATACAATTAGCGAATAAGTCCCAGTGTCAAATCGCACAAGCGTATACCACCCTAACGAAATTTTAATATGGCAACTGCACTCTTCTATGTCCCTCGATTAGTATCCATGACTATCAGATCATGCACGGGCATACCTGTTCATCAGGTTATCTGCAACATTAATAACCACAAGTGACTAAATTATATATATCTGTGGCGTTTCAGAATAAAGCCACAGTCACAATACTATAATCTCATATTTACACATTATAATATTCTAACCTACATCACACTACATCAATCTATTTACAACTTTTCACATTTTACAATCGACTTAGTAAATCAGCCAAGTTATTCTCATTTCCAGATATATGAGCAACAGTAAAATCAAAATCCTGCAAAAGTAACCATCATCTGTGAATTCGAGTATTTCCAGGAGAGCCATCTTTAAAGATTTTCAAAGGTATATTGTCTGAGATGACCAAAAACTTTTTACCCAAAAGATATTTAGCAAATTTCTGAACAGAATCCACTAATGATTGAGTAATTATATACCGCTTGTGCGATTCATATACCTTTCTACTAGAGTATAAGACAAGATGTAGTAATTCATTATACCCTTGTGGAAGAATGTACACAATAGAATGCAGACAGGTACCATTTATCATAACACAACCATTTGATATGAGAATGATCTGAGAATTGAACACCGAATGTAATTCTTGCAAGGGAATTTCAGATTCGCTATGTTGTGTTGTCAGGCAGACTGTTCAAATATGCTGTATAGTACCATCATAGATACGTTTAATATGGTTAAATCTTTGGCGCAAACCACATTGTAACATCTTCTTCAAATTTACCACAGTTACAGCGATACTTTTTATCACTTTGTTTAGTATGAAAGATAAGATACTACCTATTATGAAAATCAACCAGAAGAAATTAACGACCAAACTAAATGAAGTATTTGTTTTAATAAACACATCCTCCGGCTCACACGAAGGAACTGTCACTGAGACAATATATGCCTGTGGTTGTCTATCCACCCGAGTGATGCTGTGCTGCAGCGATATCGCTGCGGCTTGAACTGTACTAATATCTGTAGGTTTTACTACCACTGGATGTGATATGTGTGCATTCAAAATCAGAGTATCATGAGGTAACTGATTTTCTTCATGCATTTGTGTACTATCAATAGTGTTTGCTATCACATGCTTCCCTTCCCATTCTGCTATGTCCTCAAGTGAAACATCACGTAATTGAGGGATGTTTCCGATAAAGACATCCACAAAGGGGTCAGGCAGCACAGCCACCTTTATTTTCCAGAAAAATATGGGCAGTTTATATCAGCCCAAGCAATTGGAAACTTTTCTCTTCTCCCTCCAAAAGTTCTACAAGTCACATGTTCCCCAGTGTAGTTCGTTTCTTTAATTAACCGTTTATGTATCCCGACTATACTACAACCGGAATCACGGACCAAACTACAGTTGTGTCCATTTACAATGGCCTGCTGTACAACCAATGTACCATTTGTGATTTGAACTGCATTAGTCTCCTGCACGGGAACCTGATGACCACGCGTCAAACTGCCGTATTTATGGAAAATCTGGCAAGTATTACATGCTGGATTGATGTGAGAATACTCCCCCTCAACCGTATTTGTATGATTGGTACCTTCTGAGTCACTGTCACTACTCGATGTCAACATACCAATGTTTGCCTCTTTATATAACCGTCTTAAAGTACAAATCTTGAAAACATGGCCAACAGATTTACACCGAAAACATTGTGTCTGTCTTTGATAAGTATTAAACTTATCCCTGTTCTTAGCAGCCAACCTTTTTATGTAGTTATCAAATTCCGGACTTTTATCGCACATTTGCAAGGAACCATGTAAACTTTTACAAAATCTACAAGTAGTCCAAACACCCTTTTTCTCTTGTTTAGAGTAAGGCTGGTACTTTGGTTGTTGTTTCTCTCGTCTTTGATAAGAATGTCCACCAGATTGTTGTTGTGTTCTATATTCCTGCATCCTTGATTTCTGAGGGAATCTCTCACAAGCATTTGTCTCCACTAATGGGGACGAACTATGATTAAAGATGTCCTTATGTGCATTGAAGAATGACTCGCCCTTATCTTCAAGCTGCTGAATGTTCGAACACTTATGTTCGATCAAAAACGTGGACATATAAGATGGTATTGCTGAAATAAGTTTGTCTCTAATAATACGATCACGCAACTTGTTATAATTATTCATAACATTGGCTGATCGAGCCCATTTGTCAAACGTCATTTGTGTTAAAGAAGAAAAGTCAAGGAATGTCTGTCCTGCTTTAGGATCAAGATTCTTGAAAGATGAACGTAGACCAACTTCATCTAAACAGAAATGTGACAGTAATATGTTACGAATATACGAGTAATTACTGCGCAACTCGTCTGGAATCAGTTCCACAACCTGCAAAGAATCTCCACTGAGATGTCTGTGCAGTAAAACGGCCCATTCTGTTTCCACAATTCCATAATGCCTAACTATAAGCTCGAAATTAGTTAACCATGCAGAAATGGAATCAGAGTTCGAATATGTCTTGACTATTCCATTATATTTCTTAATAACATCCGTAGAATGTGCCTCTATCTTATTCTTAGCGATCTGTTCATCTTTGTCCTTTTCGTACTGTTTCATTTTAAAGTTATTTTCCAATTCCTTCTCTTTCAGAAGTTTTTCTGTATTCAGTTTCTCAAGATTAAAAGCCAACTCCTTTTCCCTCAGCTGAGTCTCCATTATAATCTTTTCTTTCTCTCTATCCATCTTTTCTTTTTCTGCTGCTAATTGAGTTTCAAATTTCTCCCGTTCAGCAGCAATTTGCAACGCTATTCTTTCATTCTCCGACGCTATCTTTTCCTTTTCAAATAATCTTTGTTTCTCCTGGTCATCTATACGATCTTTTTCCAACTGTCTAATCGCGGCTCTTTCATCTCTTTCATGAGCCTGAAAAACCGCAAATTGTTTTTCCTGACCAAGTTATAAGCTCTGGACCTGTCAATCCTGCCTCTTTACCAGGATCCTATGTCTGTCACCCAATAACTGATCATACCCAAGAGATTGTCTCCTGATAAATAAATAATGCAAGATTTGCAAAAATATTTACAGAAAGTAAGCTATGTAACTCATTAAAGACAAAATAAATAGAGTTAAATGTCTTTAAATAAATAAATAAATAACTAGAATGTCGTACACCAAAATAATATGACTATAAATATATAGGAAACAATAAGCACCAAAGAATTTATCAATGCAGAAAGAATTCAGAGCAAAAGTAATAAAGCTTATACATAATAAAGTCGATAATGAAAGCAATATTAAAAAATAACAAGAGATAGTTAATTTCGCTGCAATAATTTCCAAGTAATAAATAAAGAAATAATATTTATATAATAACTAGCTGACCCGGCCCGGCTTCGCCCAGTCCCTGGTGGGCAGCATCTCATTTAATTCATATAAGTAGTCATATAAGTTCTCGTTCCCGTTACCGACTATCTGTCTGTCTGTCTGTCCGTCTGTCTGTCTGCTTGTCTGCTTGTCTGTCTGTCTGTCTGTCTGACCCAGCCCGGCATCGCCCAGCTCCTGGTGTGGAGCATCTCATTTAATTCATATAATTAGTCATATAAGTTCCCGTTCCCGACTGTCTATCTGTCTGTCTGTCTATCTCTCTGTCTATCTGTTTGCCTGACCCTGCCCGGCTTCGCCCAGCCCCTGATAGGGAGCATCTAATTTAATTCATATAAGTAGTCATATAAATTCCCGTTCCCGTCTGTCTGTCTGTCTCTCCCTCCCTCTCTGTCTGTCTGTCTGTCTGTCTATCTGTCTGCCTGTCTGTCTAATCATTTATTGGTTGCAGTTAGAACAACCTAGATAAACGAAGACCAACTTACAAAAAGCATTAGAAAGAGCACTTGAAAGGTCTTTACATCTTCCCCAACAATTAACTTGGGTAAATGGAAGCAGCAGCAGCAGAAGAAGAAAAAGGAGGAGTAGGAGCTGGGAGGAGGAAGAGGGAGGTGGAGGAGGGAGGAGGAGGGAGGAGGAGGAGGGAGGAAGAGATAGGCGGAGAGAGGAGGAGGAGGGAAGAGGAGGGAGGAGTAGGAGTAGGGAGGAATAGGAGGGAGGAGGAGGGAATAAGAGGAGGAGAGAGGAGGAGGAGGGAGGAGGATGAGGTAGGAGGAGGGAGGAGGATGAGGTAGGAGGAGGGAGGAGGAGAAAGGAGGAAGAGGGAGGAGGGAGGAGGTAGAGGGAGGGGGAGGAGGAGAGAGGAGGAGGAGAGAAGAGGAGGAGGGAGGAGGAAGAGGGAGGAGGAGGGAGGAGGGGATAAGGGAGGAGGAGGGGGAGAAGGGAGGAGGAGGGAGGAAGAGGGAGGAGGAGGAGGGAGGATGAGGGGGGAAGGATGGAGGAGGGAGGAGGAGGAAGAAGAGAGGAGGAGAAGGGAGGAGTAGGGAGGAGGAGGGAGGAGGAGTGATTGGGAGGAGGAGGGAGGAGGAGAGCAAGGATAAGGGGAGGAGGGAGGAGGAGGGAGGAGGAGGAAGAGGATGGAGGAGGGAGGAAGGAGGAGGGGAGGAGGAGTAGAGAGGAGGAGTAGGGAAGAGGAGGAAGAGGGAGGAGGAGGGAGGAGGAAGAGGGAGGATGAAGGATGAGGGAGGAGAAGAACGCAGGAGGAGGAGGGGGAGGAGGAGGAGGGAGGAGGAGTGGGAGAAGGAGGGAGATGGAGGAGGAGGGAGGAGGAGGAAAGAGGAGGAGGAGGGAGGAGGCGGAGGGAGGAGGAGGAGGGAGGAGGAGGGAGAAGGTGGGGGAGGAGGAGGGAGAATGAGGAGGGAGGAGGAGGGAGAATGAGGAGGGAGGAGGAGGAAGAGGGAGGAGGAGGGAGGAAGAGGTAGAGGGAGGATGAGGAGATAGGAGGAGAGAGGATGAGGAGGGAGGAGGAGAGAGGATGAGGAGGGAGGAGGAGAAGGGAGGAGGAGGGAGGAGGAGAGGGAGGAGGAGAGGGAGGAGGAGGGAGGAGGAGAGGGAGAAAGAGGGGGAAAAGGGAGGAGAGGGAGGAGGAGGTATGAGGGGGAGGACGTAGGAGGAGGAGGAGGGAGAAGGAGGGAGTAGGAGGAGAGAGGAGGAGAAGGGAGGAGGAAGGAAGAGGAGTGATTAGGTGGAGGGAGGAGGGCGAGGAGGTAGGAGGGGGAAGAGGGAGGAGGAAGGAGGAGGAGGAGGAAGGAGGAGGAGGAAGGAGGAGGAATAGGGAGGAGGAGGGAGGAGGAAGAGGGAGGAGGAGGGAGGAGGGGAGAGGAGGAGGAGGATTATAACGCATATGCCTGTAGATAACTGCAGTGAAAAGGTGGGTCTGTCTATCTATCTGACCCGGCGTGGCTTCGCCCAGCTCCTGGCGGGTAGCGTCTCATTAAATTCACACAACAAAAAAAAGTAACTTAAAAGAATGTCCTTCCACACACCATCCATTATTTCTAATGAAAACCGATTCTAATCACCTGCATGACTGTAGATAACTTCGTAAGCATAAAAAGATGAGTTACAATGTTATGCATTATGCATTATTTTTATGAAACCTTTGAAAATGCCTTAAAGATTGTATCATTATTTATTATAACTCATATGCCGATACATAACTATAGACAAAGAGTTTATAAATCTTTGAAAACGATGCAACAATATGACTATAAGTTATACAGCAATGTTATTAAAAGTTATGCCCCTTGAAATAACTTTTCTAGAGTTAAGTCCCCTCGCTGTATATAAATTATAATGTAAAATGAAAAATTAAATAATATTAAGTAAGCAGCCGATTTCACACTAAAAAAATATCACAGTTGGCTGCGCTGGAATGAAAGGAAGACGTGTAGAAAATTTCATCTCAATCGGTGGACCGTTCGCGAACGCATAAAGGACATACAGACATACAGACATACAGACGGAGACTGCCTTTTATATATAAGATTAAGGAAAATAACTCATTAAATAAAATACAAAGTTAAAAAATGCGCACGCAAAATTAAGAAAATATAGCGCAATATCGCACCATAATGTATAACGCGCCTATGACGTCACTAAAGACATGAGCGACTAAGGAAATAATAAAATGTGCAACATTATAATATTCTGACTGTAACTCTTTGACTGAGACACCACAAACATCTACTTAGCTCAGAAAAAATCAGCGATTCCTCGCACCGGCGTATTCATCTGAAATATCAGACACTCCTGCTCGCACCTGACTCAAATTGTAGACCAACAGAAATCGATAAATTGATAGAAACGATTCTCTGGCTTCGTAATTTCAATATACTGAGGTTTCTTACGATAATAAATGTAAATTCCACGTATAGCTGTAGTTAATCTTCGTTGCTGTGAAGTTGGAACTGCGACTAACTAACTAACTAACTAACTAATCTTCCCTCTTGTCACTGTGTCATCTAGTAATCCTCCTTGTCCTTTTGTCGTTGTCCAGTAATCTTCTGTGATGCTTCAACCCCGATGAGGCGTCGACACTCTCCACTCAGTACAATGAGCTGGTACAGAACTTAAGACAATTGGCGGTCAGTACCAAAAGACGTCTCTGAGTCAACATGCCGCTGAATCTGATGCTTAGACCAGCCAGCAAAAGTACCGCATCGTAGACTTGGATCCCACAGGACTCGAGAATCCTCCAAGAACCTGGCAATCAAGAACAGTCACTAGTAATAGTGTGGCTCCATAGGTAGAGCGACAAAACGATAGCTTCTTGAAACAAATGATGAAGCAATTCCAATCCTGCTCCTGCAATAGAGATATAACGCTGAAAACCAAGAGTTCTCTGGGTGGGATAACTGTTAGAGCACTCATTTAAGAATAAATCTGTAGCAATAAACTTACACTCCTACCACTGAGTGTATAATAAACAGATGATCACAGCTAGTACCGACGTTCTGTCTATCCTGAAAAACTGCTTCCGGATAATAATGCCTTTGCCGTTAAGACTAACGGATGACTATCAACGAAGAAATGATACACATGAACAAACGAGGATGCGCCATCTGGTCACACCACCAACATCGACCGGCATGATCCTCCCAAATAAAGACGAAGTTAAATAACTGTGTATCTGCTGTGTAAGGAATCTTCAGAGTGTTGTCTTGTGCTTTCAACGGTTGACCTTGACTCAATGATAAACTCCGCTGTAGACGATCTACTGGTTCAGATCTCTTCGGACGACGATCCCCGTGTCATAAAGCGTGCTGGGGAGTGCCCTGACACGCTAAGAGATCTGGCGGGGTTACCAGTGAGCTGGACGCTGTGCGTCTACCTGACCACACAGAGATGTATATGACAATACCACGAAGGAACATTCATAAGAACTCGAATACGCGTGTTTGCAGAGATCAATGACATCATTATCATTGGTCGGTATTGAAAGATGGATGAGCATGTCTGTGTTGATTACGCCTTCAGGCTCTCTCATACATCTGACATTCCTTCTTCATCCCGACAACATCCACTGCATGATAAGCTAGAGTATGGAATGCCTAAAGTTGCCTGTCGTTAACTGTGCACTGCGTTCAGAAAAGCCCACTCCCGTGTTTCAATGTAATAATGGTTCATTCAGGCCCTAACAGCCGCTATCAGTTATCCGGACCGATTAGAGTACTTACAATTACCCAGGTGTTTGATCGCCTCGTCTGTCAAGCCAATCGTTCTCGGACGCATAATTGTGTAGAAGCTGGTTATCTAATATGCGACCTCATCATGTGAGTGTGTGCGTTGATCGTGGAAGATTAGAAGTTGTACTGTGTGTTTGCTCTGGCTATGACATCCTATCTGTCTGAGTGCGGATGGTCTAATTCCCTAATGACCGTTTGGTTGTTATCCAAACGCACTTGTTACGTATTATTGGTTTTACCGAAGTGCTATCTAGTGCGTCCTTATCCTATTCTTGTAATTCTCTCTTCTGATGCGCTGGTTCATCAGTTTATACATTATGTGTGTCATCAACAGCATGACAAGCACCAGGTATTGTCTTTACATTAATAAATTTTGTTTTCCGAGTTTCAATCCTGTCTCAGGATATTGCGGTCAACACTAGCATATTTCAGCTGTATGTTGATTCCTAGGCTAGATTACGCTCATCAGCACGCCACGACTTTCTGAGCTACCGGCTCCATACTCTCGTGAGTTACTGGCGCGACTCGAACCCCTTCAGATTCTAGTGAGCTCACGTCAACCACGAGAGTATTCGAGGTTACGAAGAAAGCTGCTAACTCCTCAGCCAGGGAGACCGGCTTACATTAATTAAAACATTTCTAAATCTTTTATTAATTAGTATGTAGTCAATTTGGTTGCGTATTTGCTTATCAGGGTTTTTCCATGTGTATAGCCGTCTTTTATGGGGATTAAACCATGTGTTTCCAATTATCATATCATTGATATTAGCTCACTCTATTAGTTTTTCTCCTCTTTCATTCCTTGTACCTTAAAACCATAATTCCCCACTACATCGTCCATTTTCCCCTTTCCTACTTTTGCATTAAAATCTCCAAGGTTTATTTTTATTTCTTGTGATCCAATTTGAGCCATCACCATTTCTATTTCGTCGTAAAAGTGTTGTATTTCTTCGTCACTACTGCTTGTTCTTGGTGTATATACTTGTATAACATTTATATCTATTGGCTTACCTTTGATTTTGACCATTATAACTCTGCATGAAATACACCAGTATCCATTAATTGACTTGGCTGTTTCTTCGTCAAATATTATTCCTACACCTTTTTCATGTGTATCCCCTCCAGAATAAATTATTGTGTGGTTACCAGCTTCAATTTTACCCGATCCCTTCCATCTCATCTCACTTACGCCTAGTATATTCATTTTCATGCTATCCATCTCTCTTAGAACATTGTTCAACTTTCCTAGCACATGTAATGTCCTAATATTCCATGTTCCTACTCTAAATTTATTTATTTTAGTTATGATCTTGCCATCAGTAGCTGGATGACGGTGTGGTGTCACCTGTGGCTCGTGACTGTCCCTACCGGGCGAGGATGTCCAAAGACAGCCATTAACGTCGTTCACTAACTCTGAAATATGGTTTGCCATGAAGTCTTGGGAAGATGGTGGTTTCCCCTTGCCTTCCACATTCACATGGTGGTCTGTTACCTCTGCCTTTGATAGCCATTTCCGACTGTATGGGCAAGTGAGTGCCCTGCTCTGCTCAGCTGCAGAGTTGTCCACTTATTCCGGTAGATACTCGGTCCCCAGAGCTATGTTAGCCACACTGTGGTGTGTTTCCATTTTCTACAACGGGGAGGTGCAGTTGGGATTTTCCCTTCCTAGAGTTATGGTCTATGACTAGGGGTGCCAGACGTCCGGCAAAGAGAGGACATGTCCTCCTTTTTAGCCTAAGTCCTCCGTCCGACAGGCAAAGCTAAAAACCTTTAAAATGTCCGGCTTTTTAAATATTTTATGTTATTATTTGTTTTTATGTATTGTTGTTACAACTTACAATGTATCTAGACTCTACCTGTGTTTACATTCTTTATTAAAACCTATTGCTTAATAATATTTATTTAATTTTCCTATTTATACCAAATGTGAAATACCAATTATTTGTATAATTTGAATCGAACTGTTGCTCTATTCGGCAACATTAACAATGCTGTAGTCTCTATGGTCAAAATGTTAATGTTATTTCCGGTTCCGGTAGCAGAGACGCCACTTAAATTTTTTTTTTTTAATTTGTAATTTTTGCCGTCTATGTTTATGATAATGGCTTCTACAAATAGAAAATGCAAATTCTCGAATACTATGAACAATAAGTTTCCATACTTCGTTGAAGGACGCAACGAGAATGAGGCAAAGTGTACGATTTGCGATAGTTTCTTGTCCGTTGCCAACAAAGGAACTACTGACCTGGAGCGCCATGTTGACAGTGAGAGACCTAGAAACCTAATCAAAGTGTCCGCGTCATCTAGCACATTGACGTCTTTTTTTCAGCCTAAGTACTCGAATGTGTTGCTGAAAGCGCATGCGGCTGAAGCAACTTTGGCATTTCATTCAGTGTGACATAATCAGTCTTACAACTCGATGACCTGCACAGCTGGTTTGATGCACACAAAATTTGAAGAATCAGAAATTGTTAAAAATATTGCTTGTGCAAAAGCAAAGACTGAAGCAATAATAAACCAGGTGATTCCCCTCCCCCATCCCCCCTCCCACACACACTGTTAATAAATTGGATAAATCTTTCTTTAAGTGGTATTTCATGTTTCGGTCTTTCGACAAATGCTAGCAATCACGGTTCGCAGAAAATATTTCCGATCGTTGATCAGTACTTTGACTTGAAAGCAGGTGGAATCCAAACTAAGATTCTCGAGTTACAACACACCAAATTAAACCTCAGAAACTATCACAGTATATTTTTAGAGCACTCCAAAAACATGATTTGTACTCCAAATGTGTTGCATTTGCTGGTGATAATGCCAATGTGAATTTTGGAGGCATTAACAGAAGAGAAGGTAGAAATGTGTTCTCGCATTTGAAGGAAGCGTTGAGCAAGCCATTAGTAGGCGTTGGATGTTCTGCTCATGGTCTTCACAACTCCATCCAACACGGTGCAGATTTAATGCAGATTGACTTTGAATCTATTGTCTTGAAGATATTACATTACTTTTCTATATACACTGTCAGAACTTAAACTGTAAAGGATGTTTGTGACTATGTCAACATTAAATATCAGCAACTACTCTGTCACTCTAAAACTAGATGGCTCCGTTTGTTTCCAGCTGTTGAGACTGTTTACTACTTTGAAAGAATATTTTCTTTCTGTAAACCAACCACCTGCTATGATAAAAATTTATCGGCAGCTATTGTAATAAAATTGTACTTATTGTGGGTTTAATTTGGAACGATTTAAATGAAACATTCAATATGTCCTCCTTTGTCCCCTTTTTGTCTTATTATGTCCTCCTTTGTCCTCCTTTTTTAAAAATCTTATTATGTCCTCCTTTTGGTGCCCACGTATCTGGCAACCCTATCTATGACCAAAACTCTCCAGTACTTTTAGAAGACAGGAGTTCTCTAATGGTGTAATTTGCAGATGATTCATATTCTGTGTTCTCGCCATGCGATGTTCTTGCGGTCTCTGTTTGGCTGGTTTCTGGTATATATATATATATATATATATATATATATATATATATATATATATATATATACCAGAAATATTATATACATAAGTGCTGGCTAACAAACAATCATAGCACTCAGGCAATCACACGAAACCCTGCATTCAAATACTCGCACACACACACACACACACACACACACACATATATATATATATATATATAATATATATATATATATATATATATATATATATATCATATATATATAGAATAGAATAGAATAGAATAGAATAGAATACGACATGAACAAAGTATATGCATGGCATAAATATATAACTAAAGAATAGACTTGAATGTTAGAAACAGTGCAGCCAGAAATGACTGATGATGGATAGTGTTCTCGGCGCACACAAAAGTCGACGTAGCACATATCGTGCGTCAATTTGAGTTCGATAAACATTGGAGATTGTAATGACGTACGGCATTAGACACAGGATGACCCAGAGTCTGGTTGGCTTGTGTAGGGGTCGTTTTGTTTATGTTTGGGGTTACAGAGACCTATATTTAATACATGATGCTCAGGATTGAGTAGATGTCATGATATTTTATACAAGTGGTCAGTCGTGAAACATGATAACAGCCAAAAGTGCTGGCGGCGGCTGAGACTTGGTTTTTATTTAATCCTGGTGTCTGATGCCTAAGCGTTTTATGCTGTCTTCATCGAATATGGTATTCCCAAGACGAGTGATTTGTATCTATACCGACTATAAGTAATTTACGTCGAAACTGTCATTCCTGCACATGCCTGATAGAATTCAGACATAGATGGAAATGTTTTTCAAACATTTTATTTTTTTGTGAGGCAGAAATGTATTGTGGCAGACATGAGTTAATTAGTTTGCACACACACAAACTAATAATAGAAATAGAAGAATAGAAATTAAGCACTAAAAGTAACTATAAACCGCACCACGATAGAAATACGTCACAGATTTGCAATATTTAACAACGAAAACGACGCAACCGCTCTTCAGCACGGAACACCGTCACTAACGCCACTAATATTCTACACTCTCAAATTAAGACCTTAGGACCAGGTACAGACATGATATCATTAGCCTTCAACATGATACTTATCGAGCACGTCAAGCGGCACATGGACATTAAGGATAACAGTGCCGGATTCTAATTGAATGGACATTATGCAGAAAAACCTGGTAACCAACCGCCAGGGGCGTCCAGCAAAGGACCGCTACACACTAGGGACACCCACACTCACGTGGGACTGTTGCAAGTGGGACGGATGGCAGTATTGTAACAGTGTCTACAGCGGGAGTATGTACAATGGTAAATCAGTAGTTAACTGCTGGCCGTGGCATACTTGTAACCGTGTCAACAATGCAACACTGCGAATAAAGCCTTTTTTTGTTTGGTCCCTCGTCAGCCACAGTCTTGTTATATATGGAGTGGAGAAGTCCTCTGGCCGAGAGTTGCAGTCGGATGGCGTGAGAAACCCCTAGGTTTTGGTTAGCGTGACTGTTGTCTACGAATCATCCACCTAGACACAGAAGAAGTACACAGCACTGCTGGTGAACATTCACAACGGGGCAACATCAGCGGTGAGATCGTTGATCATTGAAAGAGCCACCGAAGAAGAAGAACCGTATGCTCCCCTCACAACAAGAGAGCAGCAAGGGAGACCTGAATGTTTCCCCCCTCAACACACCCCGCCTCTTGATACTGGCCATCTTTGCTTTTTAAGGTTTTCATTTGTAACCCGTATGATGAGATTGAATAAGCCACTACGACACTTTACAGGCTACTAATAACCGCTACCCATCCATTAGCAACTAATTTCACTAAGCCATACCCACTACAATCAATACCACCGGCCATCATTACTTTTTAAGGTTTTCATTTGTAACCTGTATGATGATAGTAAATAAGCCACTACGACACTCTACAGTCCACTAATAACCGCTACCCACCCCTTCTCATCTAATTTCACTAAGCCATTCCCACTACAATCAATACCACCGGCCATCTTTACTTTTTTAAGGTTTTCATCTGTAACCCTATGATGATAGTGAATAAGCCACTACGACCTCTACAGACCACTAATAACCTCCACCCACCTTTTATCAACGAATTTCACTAAGCCATATCCATTACAAACAATAATACCGGCCATTTTTACTTTTTTGAGGATTTCATTTAAAATATACACCCACCAAAAAATAAAAATTCCCAACATTTTTTCCACCCACCAACATTTCCCACCTTCTAATTCCCACCCTCTCCCCCCCCCACCCCCCCCCCCCCCCCCCCCCCCCCGAAAAACAAAAATTTCCTTGGTCGAACCAAGGAGCCGCCCTCGCCGCCGCCGTTTCCACCAACCCTCAGCCAGATTTCCACCTTGTAATCGACATACTTCACTAATCATGATAACTACTACAGTCAGCACTGTCATAAAGCGTTCTAGTGAGTGCATGACACGCTCCATGAACTAGCTTGTTGCAAGGTCTACCAGTTAGCCGGACGCTGTGCGTCCACCCGTGGGTATAGATATACAGGTATGCATACAATAACACCAGTTGAACATGTGTACGAACTTAATGACGCTCTCGTGCAGAGATCAATGATATGTATTTATCATTGGCAGGCAATGAATAATGGAGTTATAAGTCTGGATTGATAATGCCTTCAGGCTCTGTCGCACCACTGACATTCCACCAACATTCCCACGACATCTACTGCAAACATGGCTATAGTCTAAAATGTCTAAAGTTACCTGTCGTTATCTGTATGTGCCACCTTCAGAATAGCCCACTGCCGGGTCTCAGCTACCAACGGTTGATACAAACCCTCGCAGCTGATATCAATTCTCTGGACCCATTATCGTGCTCACAATTATTCCAGCGGTGTTCTATCACCTCGTCCATCAAGCCAATCGTTTTTGGACGCCTGATTGTAGAAGCTAGTTAACTGCTGTGATTGTGTGCGTTGATCGTGAAAGGTAGGAAGTTGTACTCTGTGTGTGCTCTAGCTGTAACATGCTTTCTGTCTGTAAGTCGATGGTCTAATTCCCTAATGACCGTTTGGTTGTTATCCAAACGCACATGTTACGTATTATTGGTTTTACCGAAGTGCTATCTAGTGCGTCCTTATCCTATTCTTGTAATTCTTTCTTCTGATGCGCTCGATCATCAGTTTATACATTCTGTCTGTCATCAACAGCATGACAGCTATGCCCCCTCCATAATGAAAATGTTTGTAACATTTTCCAATATCTCGACAAGTATGGCAACGATGGATGCAACGTAAATTACTATAAGTCGTGATCAACAACGAATCTGTTATCTCTGACCATCAGTATGTCAGCAAAGACTCATATAGATCGTGGGATATCAAACACCGGACTAAACTACAAGTCCCGACCACCGCCACCTCATACATTATATAAATGATCATCGAGATGTTATCGCGTTAACATGCCCAGCTACTTGCAACACAACTAAGGCTCAAACACCGCCAGTAACTATAATAAGAACTGTAATCGCGTTTATATGTTGACACCTTAAAAACTATCAAAGGTCTCTGTAACCCCGAGTGCCTTTGGTGAAACTAAAAATTCCATCCTGTGTTGTACACCCAACGAACCCATGACCTATACTTACCAACTGATCCTCATTTATGCCAGAAACATATGTCAATTTCAATCCAAGCCGATATCGTAATCCATCCTCTGCCTTCTCTATCCAGCATGTCGATAAGGGGATACTATTATATCTACTTGTGTACTATACCTGTAATATATTATTCATTTCTTCTCTGCATATATAAACTATAAGTATGTGTTTTTGTATCTATCTCTTCTCATTCATACGCTTCTCTACATTCATCCATCATGAAATGATACAGCTAATTTCTAATTATTCATGAACCTATACACTATTCATATGAAAGTAACAACAAAACAAATACTTATCATAAACTTCAAAGTCATAAATATCAACAATCATAATAGATGAAATAGATGATAAAATTATAACTATAAAATTAAACTAATTTATCTATAAGCAATTAATTAACTAACCTTTTCCTGATTCCTTATCACGGAAACTCACGCCTATTTACATATGTCAATAATCACACTAAATCATGTTACTTTCTAATAACTATATACTATAATCATTGACTATCTCCATATATTGTTTTGTTTGAACGATCTTACACAACACAATTAGCGAATAAGTCCCAGTGTCAAATCGCACAAGCGTATACCACCGTAACGAAATTTTAATATGGCAACTGCACTCTTCTATGTCCCTCGATTAGTATCCATGACTATCAGATCATGCACGGGCATACCTGTTCATCAGTTTATCTGCAACATTAATAACCACAAGTGACTAAATTATATATATCTGTGGCGTTTCAGAATAAAGCCACAGTCACAATACTATAATCTCATATTTACACATTATAATATTCTAACCTACATCACACTACATCAATCTATTTACAACTTTTCACATTTTACAATCGACTTAGTAAATCAGCCAAGTTATTCTCATTTCCAGATATATGAGCAACAGTAAAATCAAAATCCTGCAAAAGTAACGAACATCTGTGAATTCGAGTATTTCCAGGAGAGCCATCTTTAAAGATTTTCAAAGGTATATTGTCTGAGATGACCAAAAACTTTTTACCCAAAAGATATTTAGCAAATTTCTGAACAGAATCCACTAATGATTGAGTAATTATATACCGCTTGTGCGATTCATATACCTTTCTACTAGAGTATAAGACAAGATGTAGTAATTCATTATACCCTTGTGGAAGAATGTACACAATAGAAAGCAGACAGGTACCATTTATCATAACACAACCATTTGATATGAGAATGATCTGAGAATTGAACACCGAATGTAATTCTTGCAAGGGAATTTCAGATTCGCTATGTTGTGTTGTCAGGCAGACTGTTCAAATATGCTGTATAGTACCATCATAGATACGTTTAATATGGTTAAATCTTTGGCGCAAACCACATTGTAACATCTTCTTCAAATTTACCACAGTTACAGCGATACGTTTTATCACTTTGTTTAGTATGAAAGATAAGATACTACCTATTATGAAAATCAACCAGAAGAAATTAACGACCAAACTAAATGAAGTATTTGTTTTAATAAACACATCCTCCGGCTCACACGAAGGAACTGTCACTGAGACAATATATGCCTGTGGTTGTCTATCCACCCGAGTGATGCTGTGCTGCAGCGATATCGCTGCGGCTTGAACTGTACTAATATCTGTAGGTTTTACTACCACTGGATGTGATATGTGTGCATTCAAAACCAGAGTATCATGAGGTAACTGATTTTCTTCATGCATTTGTGTACTATCAAACGTGTTTGCTATCACATGCTTCCCTTCCCATTCTGCTATGTCCTCAAGTGAAACATCACGTAATTGAGGGATGTTTCCGATAAAGACATCCACAAAGGGGTCAGGCAGCACAGCCACCTTTATTTTCCAGAAAAATATGGGCAGTTTATATCAGCCCAAGCAATTGGAAACTTTTCTCTTCTCCCTCCAAAAGTTCTACAAGTCACATGTTCCCCAGTGTAGTTCGTTTCTTTAATTAACCGTTTATGTATCCCGACTATACTACAACCGGAATCACGGACCAAACTACAGTTGTGTCCATTTACAATGGCCTGCTGTACAACCAATGTACCATTTGTGATTTGAACTACATTAGTCTCCTGCACGGGAACCTGATGACCACGCGTAAAAATACCGTATTTATGGAAAATCTGGCAAGTATTACATGCTGGATTGATGTGAGAATACTCCCCCTCAACCGTATTTGTATGATTGGTACCTTCTGAGTCACTGTCACTACTCGATGTCAACATACCAATGTTTGCCTCTTTATATAACCGTCTTAAAGTACAAATCTTGAAAACATGGCCAACAGATTTACACCGAAAACATTGTGTCTGTCTTTGATAAGTATTAAACTTATCCCTGTTCTTAGCAGCCAACCTTTTTATGTAGTTATCAAATTCCGGACTTTTATCGCACATTTGCAAGGAACCATGTAAACTTTTACAAAATCTACAAGTAGTCCAAACACCCTTTTTCTCTTGTTTAGAGTAAGGCTGGTACTTTGGTTGTTGTTTCTCTCGTCTTTGATAAGAATGCCCACCAGATTGTTGTTGTGTTCTATATTCCTGCATCCTTGATTTCTGAGGGAATCTCTCACAAGCATTTGTCTCCACTAATGGGGACGAACTATGATTAAAGATGTCCTTATGTGCATTGAAGAATGACTCGCCCTTATCTTCAAGCTGCTGAATGTTCGAACACTTATGGTCGATCAAAAACGTGGACATATAAGATGGTATTGCTGAAATAAGTTTGTCTCTAATAATACGATCACGCAACTTGTTATAATTATTCATAACATTGGCTGATCGAGCCCATTTGTCAAACGTCATTTGTGTTAAAGAAGAAAAGTCAAGGAATGTCTGTCCTGCTTTAGGATCAAGATTCTTGAAAGATGAACGTAGACCAACTTCATCTAAACAGAAACGTGACAGTAATCTGTTACGAATATACGAGTAATTACTGCGCAACTCGTCTGGAATCAGTTCCACAATCTGCAAAGGCTCTCCACTGAGATGTCTGTGCAGTAAAACGGCCCATTCTGTTTCCACAATTCCATAATGCCTAACTATAAGCTCGAAATTAGTTAACCATGCAGAAATGGAATCAGAGTTCAAATATGTCTTGACTATTCCATTATATTTCTTAATAGCATCCGTAGAATGTGCCTCTATCTTATTCTTAGCGATCTGTTCATCTTTGTCCTTTTCGTACTGTTTCATTTTAAAGTTATTTTCCAATTCCTTCTCTTTCAGAAGTTTTTCTGTATTCAGTTTCTCAAGATTAAAAGCCAACTCCTTTTCCCTCAGCTGAGTCTCTATTATAATCTTTTCTTTCTCTCTATCCATCTTTTCTTTTTCTGCTGCTAATTGAGTTTCAAATTTCTCCCGTTCAGCAGCAATTTGCAACGCTATTCTTTCATTCTCCGACGCTATCTTTTCCTTTTCAAATAATCTTTGTTTCTCCTGGTCATCTATACGATCTTTTTCCAACTGTCTAATCGCGGCTCTTTAATCTCTTTCATGAGCCTGAAAAACCGCAAATTGTTTTTCCTGACCAAGTTATAAGCTCTGGACCTGTCAATCCTGCCTCTTTACCAGTGGCTACAACGTCCTGTAAAGACGTCATGTTCCTATGTCTGTCACCCAATAACTAATCATACCCAAGAGATTGTCTCCTGATAAATAAATAATGCAAGATTTGCAAAAATATTTACAGAAAGTAAGCTATGTAACTCATTAAAGACAAAATAAATAGAGTTAAATGTCTTTAAATAAATAAATAAATAAATAACTAGAATGTCGTACACCAAAATAATATGACTATAAATATATAGGAAACAATAAGCACCAAAGAATTTATCAATGCAGAAAGAATTCAGAGCAAAAGTAATAAAGCTTATACATAATAAAGTCGATAATGAAAGCAATATTAAAAAAATAACAAGAGATAGTTAATTTCGCTGCAATAATTTCCAAGTAATAAATAAAGAATTAATATTTATATAATAACTAGCTGACCCGGCCCGGCTTCGCCCAGTCCCTGGTGGGGAGCATCTCATTTAATTCATATAAGTAGTCATATAAGTTCTCGTTCCCGTTACCGACTATCTGTCTGTCTGTCTGTCCGTCTGTCTGTCTGCTTGTCTGCTTGTCTGTCTGTCTGTCTGTCTGTCTGTCTGTCTGTCTGTCTGTCTGTCTGTCTGTCTGTCTGTCTGTCTGACCCAGCCCGGCATCGCCCAGCTCCTGGTGTGGAGCATCTCATTTAATTCATATAATTAGTCATATAAGTTCCCGTTCCCGACTGTCTATCTGTCTGTCTGTCTATCTCTCTGTCTATCTGTTTGCCTGACCCTGCCCGGCTTCGCCCAGCCCCTGATAGGGAGCATCTAATTTAATTCATATAAGTAGTCATATAAGTTCCCGTTCCCGTCTGTCTGTCTGTCTGTCTGTCTGTCTGTCTGTCTCTCCCTCCCTCTCTGTCTGTCTGTCTGTCTGTCTGTCTATCTGTCTGCCTGTCTGTCTAATCATTTATTGGTTGCAGTTAGAACAACCTAGATAAACGAAGACCAACTTACAAAAAGCATTAGAAAGAGCACTTGAAAGGTCTTTACATCTTCCCCAACAATTAACTTGGGTAAATGGAAGCAGCAGCAGCAGAAGAAGAAAAAGGAGGAGTAGGAGCTGGGAGGAGGAAGAGGGAGGTGGAGGAGGGAGGAGGAGGGAGGAGGAGGAGGGAGGAAGAGATAGGCGGAGAGAGGAGGAGGAGGGAAGAGGAGGGAGGAGTAGGAGTAGGGAGGAATAGGAGGGAGGAGGAGGGAATAAGATGAGGAGAGAGGAGGAGGAGGGAGGAGGATGAGGTAGGAGGAGGGAGGAGGATGAGGTAGGAGGAGGGAGGAGGAGGAAGGAGGAAGAAGGAGGAGGGAGGAGGTAGAGGGAGTGGGAGGAGGAGAGAGGAGGAGGAGAGAAGAGGAGGAGGGAGGAGGAGGGAGGAGGGGATAAGGGAGGAGGAGGGGGAGATGGGAGGAGGAGGGGGGATGAGGGGGGAAGGATGGAGGAGGGAGGAGGAGGAAGAAGAGAGGAGGAGAAGGGAGGAGTAGGGAGGAGGAGGAGGGAGGAGGAGTGATTGGGAGGAGTAGGGAGGAAAAGAGCAAGGATGAGGGGGAGGAGGGAGGAGGAGGGAGGAGGAGGAAGAGGATGGAGGAGGGAGGAAGGAGGAGGGGAGGAGGAGTAGGGAGGAGGAGTAGGGAAGAGGAGGAAGAGGGATGAGGAGGGAGGAGGAAGAGGGAGGAAGAAGGATGAGGGAGGAGAAGAACGCAGGAGGAGGAGGGGAGGAGGAGGAGGGAGGAGGAGTGGGAGAAGGAGGGAGATGGAGGAGGAGGAGGGAGGAGGAGGGAGGAGGAGGAGGGAGGAGGAGGAGGGAGGAGGCGGAGGGAGGAGGACGAGGGAGGAGGAGGGAGGAGGTAGAGGGAGGAGGGGGGGAAAGGTGGGGAGGAGGAGGGAGAATGAGGAGGGAGGAGGAGGAAGAGGGAGGAGGAGGGATGTGGAGGGAGGAGGAGGGAGGAAGACTTAGAGGGAGGATGAGGAGATAGGAGGAGAGAGGATGAGGAGGGAGGAGGAGAGAGGATGAGGAGGGAGGAGGAGAAGGGAGGAGGAGAGATGAGGAGGGAGGAGGAGAGGGAGGAGGAGAGGGAGGAGGAGGGAGGAGGAGAGGGAGAAGGGGGGGGGGAAGGGAGGAGAAGGAGGAGGAGAAGGAGGAGGAGGGAGGAGGAGGTATGAGGGGGAGGACGTAGGAGGAGGAGGGAGAAGGAGGGAGTAGGAGGAGAAGGGAGGAGGAAGGAAGAGGAGTGATTAGGAGGATTATTAGAAAGAGCACTTGAAAGGTCTTTACATCTTCCCCAACAATTAACTTGGGTAAATGGAAGCAGCAGCAGCAGAAGAAGAAAAAGGAGGAGTAGGAGCTGGGAGGAGGAAGAGGGAGGTGGAGGAGGGAGGAGGAGGGAGGAGGAGGAGGGAGGAAGAGATAGGCGGAGAGAGGAGGAGGAGGGAAGAGGAGGGAGGAGTAGGAGTAGGGAGGAATAGGAGGGAGGAGGAGGGAATAAGAGGAGGAGAGAGGAGGAGGGAGGAGGATGAGGTAGGAGGAGGGAGGAGGATGAGGTAGGAGGAGGGAGGAGGAGAAAGGAGGAAGAAGAAGGAGGGAGGAGGTAGAGGGAGGGGGAGGAGGAGAGAGGAGGAGGAGAGAAGAGGAGGAGGGAGGAGGAGGAGGGAGGAGGAGGGAGGAGGGGATAAGGGAGGAGGAGGGGGAGAAGGGAGGAGGAGGGAGGAGGAGGGAGGAAGAGGGAGGAGGAGGGAGGATGAGGGGGGAAGGATGGAGGAGGGAGGAGGAGGAAGAAGAGAGGAGGAGAAGGGAGGAGTAGGGAGGAGGAGGGAGGAGGAGTGATTGGGAGGAGGAGGGAGGAGGAGAGCAAGGATGAGGGGGAGGAGGGAGGAGGAGGGAGGAGGAGGAAGAGGATGGAGGAGGGAGGAAGGAGGAGGGGAGGAGGAGTAGGGAGGAGGAGTAGGGAAAAGGAGGAAGAGGGAGGAGGAGGGAGGAGGAAGAGGGAGGATGAAGGATGAGGGAGGAGAAGAACGCAGGAGGAGGAGGGGGAGGAGGAGGAGGGAGGAGGAGTGGGAGAAGGAGGGAGATGGAGGAGGAGGGAGGAGGAGGAAAGAGGAGGAGGAGGGAGGAGGCGGAGGGAGGAGGAGGAGGGAGGAGGAGGGAGAAGGTGGGGGGGGGAGGAGGGAGAATGAGGAGGGAGGAGGAGGGAGAATGAGGAGGGAGGAGGAGGAAGAGGGAGGAGGAGGGAGGAAGAGGTAGAGGGAGGATGAGGAGATAGGAGGAGAGAGGATGAGGAGGGAGGAGGAGAGAGGATGAGGAGGGAGGAGGAGAAGGGAGGAGGAAGGAGGAGGAGAGGGAGGAGGAGATGGAGGAGGAGGGAGGAGGAGAGGGAGAAGGAGGGGGAAAAAGGGAGGAGAAGGAGGAGGAGGGAGGAGGAGGTATGAGGGGGAGGACGTAGGAGGAGGAGGGAGAAGGACGGAGTAGGAGGAGAGAGGAGGAGAAGGGAGGAGGAAGGAAGAGGAGTGATTAGGAGGAGGGAGGAGGGCGAGGAGGTAGGAGGGGGAAGAGGGAGGAGGAGGAGGAAGGAGGAGAAGGAAGGAGGAGGAGGAAGGAGGAGGAATAGGGAGGAGGAGGGAGGAGGAAGAGGGAGGAGGAGGGAGGAGGAGGAGAAAGAGGGAGGAGGAGGATGGAGAGGGGGAGGGGAAGAGGAAGAGGGTAGGAGGAGGAGGAGGGGAGAGGAGGAGGAGGAGGATTATAACGCATATGCCTGTAGATAACTGCAGTGAAAAGGTGGGTCTGTCTATCTATCTGACCCGGCGTGGCTTCGCCCAGCTCCTGGCGGGTAGCGTCTCATTAAATTCATACAACAAAAAAAGTAACTTAAAAGAATGTCCTTCCACACACCATCCATTATTTCTAATGAAAACCGTTTCTAATCACCTGCATGACTGTAGATAACTTCGTAAGCATAAAAAGATGAGTTACAATGTTATGCATTATGCATTATTTTTATGAAACCTTTGAAAATGCCTTAAAGATTGTATCATTATTTATTATAACTCATATGCCGGTACATAACTATAGACAAAGAGTTTATAAATCTTTGAAAACGATGCAACAATATGACTATAAGTTATACAGCAATGTTATTAAAAGTTATGCCCCTTGAAATAACTTTTCTAGAGTTAAGTCCCCTCGCTGTATATAAATTATAATGTAAAATGAAAAATTAAATAATATTAAGTAAGCAGCCGATTTCACACTAAAAAAATATCACAGTTGGCTGCGCTGGAATGAAAGGAAGACGTGTAGAAAATTTCATCTCAATCGGATGGACCGTTCGCGAACGCATAAAGGACATACACACATACAGACATACAGACGGAGACTGCCTTTTATATATAAGATTAAGGAAAATAACTCATTAAATAAAATACAAAGTTAAAAAATGCGCACGCAAAATTAAGAAAATATAGCGCAATATCGCACCATAATGTATAACGCGCCTATGACGTCACTAAAGACATGAGCGACTAAGGAAATAATAAAATGTGCAACATTATAATATTCTGACTGTAACTCTTTGACTGAGACACCACAAACATCTACTTAGCTCAGAAAAAATCAGCGATTCCTCGCACCAGCGTATTCATCTGAAATATCAGACACTCCTACTCGCACCTGACTCAAATTTTAGACCAACAGAAATCGATAAATTGATAGAAACGATTCTCTGGCTTCGTAATTTCAATATACTGAGGTTTCTGACGATAATAAATGTAAATTCCACGTATAGCTGTAGTTAATCTTCGTTGCTGTGAAGTTGGAACTGCGACTAACTAACTAACTAACTAACTAATCTTCCCTCTTGTCACTGTGTCATCTAGTAATCCTCCTTGTCCTTTTGTCGTTGTCCAGTAATCTTCTGTGATGCTTCAACCCCGATGAGGCGTCGACACTCTCCACTCAGTACAATGAGCTGGTACAGAACTTAAGACAATTGGCGGTCAGTACCAAAAGACGTCTCTGAGTCAACATGCCGCTGAATCTGATGCTTAGACCAGCCAGCAAAAGTACCGCATCGTAGACTTGGATCCCACAGGACTCGAGAATCCTCCAAGAACCTGGCAATCAAGAACAGTCACTAGTAATAGTGTGGCTCCATAGGTAGAGCGACAAAACGATAGCTTCTTGAAACAAATGATGAAGCAATTCCAATCCTGCTCCTGCAATAGAGACATAACGCTGAAAACCAAGAGTTCTCTGGGTGGGATAACTGTTAGAGCACTCATTTAAGAATAAATCTGTAGCAATAAACTTACACTCCTACCACTGAGTGTATAATAAACAGATGATCACAGCTAGTACCGACGTTCTGTCTATCCTGAAAAACTGCTTCCGGATAATAATGCCTTTGCCGTTAAGACTAACGGATGACTATCAACGAAGAAATGATACACATGAACAAACGAGGATGCGCCATCTGGTCACACCACCAACATCGACCGGCATGATCCTCCCAAATAAAGACGAAGTTAAATAACTGTGTATCTGCTGTGTAAGGAATCTTCAGAGTGTTGTCTTGTGCTTTCAACGGTTGACCTTGACTCAATGATAAACTCCGCTGTAGACGATCTACTGGTTCAGATCTCTTCGGACGACGATCCCCGTGTCATAAAGCGTGCTGGGGAGTGCCCTGACACGCTAAGAGATCTGGCGGGGTTACCAGTGAGCTGGACGCTGTGCGTCTACCTGACCACACAGAGATGTATATGACAATACCACGAAGGAACATTCATAAGAACTCGAATACGCGTGTTTGCAGAGATCAATGACATCATTATCATTGGTCGGTATTGAAAGATGGATGAGCATGTCTGTGTTGATTACGCCTTCAGGCTCTCTCATACATCTGACATTCCTTCTTCATCCCGACAACATCCACTGCATGATAAGCTAGAGTATGGAATGCCTAAAGTTGCCTGTCGTTAACTGTGCACTGCGTTCAGAAAAGCCCACTCCCGTGTTTCAATGTAATAATGGTTCATTCAGGCCCTAACAGCCGCTATCAGTTATCCGGACCGATTAGAGTACTTACAATTGCCCAGGTGTTTGATCGCCTCGTCTGTCAAGCCAATCGTTCTCGGACGCATAATTGTGTAGAAGCTGGTTATCTAATATGCGACCTCATCATGTGAGTGTGTGCGTTGATCGTGGCAGATTAGAAGTTGTACTGTGTGTATGCTCTGGCTATGACATCCTATCTGTCTGAGTGCGGATGGTCAAATTCCCTAATGACCGTTTGGTTGTTATCCAAACGCACTTGTTACGTATTATTGGTTTTACCGAAGTGCTATCTAGTGCGTCCTTATCCTATTCTTGTAATTCTCTCTTCTGATGCGCTGGCTCATCAGTTTATACATTATGTCTGTCATCAACAGCATGACAAGCACCAGGCATTGTCTTTACATTAATAAATTTTGTTTTCCGAGTTTCAATCCTGTCTCAGGATATTGCGGTCAACACTAGCATATTTCAGCTGTATGTTGATTCCTAGGCTAGATTACGCTCATCAGCACGCCACGACTTTCTGAGCTACCGGCTCCATACTCTCGTGAGTTACTGGCGCGACTCGAACCCCTTCAGATTCTAGTGAGCTCACGTCAACCACGAGAGTATTCGGGGTTACGAAGAAAGCTGCTAACTCCTCAGCCAGGGAGACCGGCTTACATTAATTAAAACATTTCTAAATCTTTTATTAATTAGTATGTAGTCAATTTGGTTGCGTATTTGCTTATCAGGGTTTTTCCATGTGTATAGCCGTCTTTTATGGGGATTAAACCATGTGTTTCCAATTATCATATCATTGATATTAGCTCACTCTATTAGTTTTTCTCCTCTTTCATTCCTTGTACCTTAAAACCATAATTCCCCACTACATCGTCCATTTTCCCCTTTCCTACTTTTGCATTAAAATCTCCAAGGTTTATTTTTATTTCTTGTGATCCAATTTGAGCCATCACCATTTCTATTTCGTCGTAAAAGTGTTGTATTTCTTCGTCACTACTGCTTGTTCTTGGTGCATATACTTGTATAACATTTATATCTATTGCCTTACCTTTGATTTTGACCATTATAACTCTGCATGAAATACACCAGTATCCATTAATTGACTTGGCTGTTTCTTCGTCAAATATTATTCCTACACCTTTTTCATGTGTATCCCCTCCAGAATAAATTATTGTGTGGTTACCAGCTTCAATTTTACCCGATCCCTTCCATCTCATCTCACTTACGCCTAGTATATTCATTTTCATGCTATCCATCTCTCTTAGAACATTGTTCAACTTTCCTAGCACATGTAATGTCCTAATATTCCATGTTCCTACTCTAAATTTATTTATTTTAGTTATGATCTTGCCATCAGTAGCTGGATGACGGTGTGGTGTCACCTGTGGCTCATGACTGTCCCTACCGGGCGAGGATGTCCTAAGACAGCCATTAACGTCGTTCACTAACTCTGAAATATGGTTTGCCATGAAGTCTTGGGAAGATAATGTGGTGGTTTCCCCTTGCCTTCCACATTCACATGGTGGTCTGTTACCTCTGCCTTTGATAGCCATTTCCGACTGTATGGGCAAGTGAGTGCCCTGCTCTGCTCAGCTGCAGAGTTGTCCACTTACTCCGGTAGATACTCGGTCCCCAGAGCTATGTTAGCCACACTGTGGTGTGTTTCCATTTTCTAAAACGGGGAGGTGCAGTTGGGATTTTCCCTTCCTAGAGTTATGGTCTATGACTAGGGGTGCCAGACGTCCGGCAAAGAGAGGACATGTCCTCCTTTTTAGCCTAAGTCCTCCGTCCGACAGGCAAAGCTAAAAACCTTTAAAATGTCCGGCTTTTTAAATATTTTATGTTATTATTTGTTTTTATGTATTGTTGTTACAACTTACAATGTATCTAGACTCTACCTGTGTTTACATTCTTTATTAAAACCTATTGCTTAATAATATTTATTTAATTTTCCTATTTATACCAAATGTGAAATACCAATTATTTGTATAATTTGAATCGAACTGTTGCTCTATTCGGCAACATTAACAATGCTGTAGTCTCTATGGTCAAAATGTTAATGTTATTTCCGGTTCCGGTAGCAGAGACGCCACTTAAATTTTTTTTTTAAATTTGTAATTTTTGCCGTCTATGTTTATGATAATGGCTTCTACAAATAGAAAATGCAAATTCTCGAATACTATGAACAATAAGTTTCCATACTTCGTTGAAGGACGCAACGAGAATGAGGCAAAGTGTACGATTTGCGATAGTTTCTTGTCCGTTGCCAACAAAGGAACTACTGACCTGGAGCGCCATGTTGACAGTGAGAGACCTAGAAACCTAATCAAAGTGTCCGCGTCATCTAGCACATTGACGTCTTTTTTTCAGCCTAAGTACTCGAATGTGTTGCTGAAAGCGCATGCGGCTGAAGCAACTTTGGCATTTCATTCAGTGTGACATAATCAGTCTTACAACTCGATGACCTGCACAGCTGGTTTGATGCACACAAAATTTGAAGAATCAGAAATTGTTAAAAATATTGCTTGTGCAAAAGCAAAGACTGAAGCAATAATAAACCAGGTGATTCCCCTCCCCCATCCCCCCCCCCACACACACACACTGTTAATAAATTGGATAACTCTTTCTTTAAGTGGTATTTCATGTTTCGGTCTTTCGACAAATGCTAGCAATCACGGTTCGCAGAAAATATTTCCGATCGTTGATCAGTACTTTGACTTGAAAGCAGGTGGAATCCAAACTAAGATTCTCGAGTTACAACACACCAAATTAAACCTCAGAAACTATCACAGTATATTTTTAGAGCACTCCAAAAACATGATTTGTACTCCAAATGTGTTGCATTTGCTGGTGATGATGCCAATGTGAATTTTGGAGGCATTAACAGAAGAGAAGGTAGAAATGTGTTCTCGCATTTGAAGGAAGCGTTGAGCAAGCCATTAGTAGGCGTTGGATGTTCTGCTCATGGTCTTCACAACTCCATCCAACACGGTGCAGATTTAATGCAGATTGACTTTGAATCTATTGTCTTGAAGATATTACATTACTTTTCTATATACACTGTCAGAACTTAAACTGTAAAGGATGTTTGTGACTATGTCAACATTAAATATCAGCAACTACTCTGTCACTCTAAAACTAGATGGCTCCGTTTGTTTCCAGCTGTTGAGACTGTTTACTACTTTGAAAGAATATTTTCTTTCTGTAAACCAACCACCTGCTATGATAAAAAATTTATCGGCAGCTATTGTAATAAAATTGTACTTATTGTGGGTTTAATTTGGAACGATTTAAATGAAACATTCAATATGTCCTCCTTTGTCCCCCTTTTTGTCTTATTATGTCCTCCTTTGTCCTCCTTTTTTTAAATCTTATTATGTCCTCCTTTTGGTGCCCACGTATCTGGCAACCCTATCTATGACCAAAACTCTCCAGTACTTTTAGAAGACAGGAGTTCTCTAATGGTGTAATTTGCAGATGATTCATATTCTGTGTTCTCGCCATGCGATGTTCTTGCGGTCTCTGTTTGGCTGGTTTCTGGTATATATATATATATATATATATATATATATATATATATATATATATATATATATATATATATATATATATATATATATATATATATATATATATGTGTGTGTGTGTGTGTGTGTGTATGTGTGTGTGTGTGTGTGTGTGTGTGTGTGAGAGAGAGAGAGAGAGAGAGAGAGAGAGAGAGAGAGAGAGCGTGTGTGTGTGTTATGACAAACTACCTTCTGCAAAACTTGCCAAGAAATCTTAACAACAATGAAAGAAAACATAATAAGAAAGAGATCTGGTGGCGAGACCCCCAGGCCGGGCAGATCAGATAACACAGGGGAAGAGTGTGACACAGGGACCAGTACTAGTAATCGTGATGACGGAGTTAATCCTGACTGTGTTACTAAGGAAATCCCCCTGTGTCAGACTAAGAAACAGAGTGAGGATAGGAACGTGGAATGTGAAAAGTCTGTTTGAGGGGAAGCTTAAAGAAGTATGTGATGAGTTACTGAGGGTAAATATTCAAATTTTAGGACTTAGTGAACATCGCTGGAAAGGCAAGGGACATTGTACAACTGAAAATGGAAGCCTTTTCATTTATTCTTGTAGAGACGTCGGAGGCCAGAGTGGGGGGCATTTTGTTCAGATAAAACATCTGCAAAAGCTTTAATTGGGTATAACCCAGATAGTGATAGAGTCCTCACTATTAGACCTAAAGACCGACCAAAAAACACAACTCTCATACAGAAATATGCACCTTCTTCAACAGCAGAGGAGGACGAAATTGAAGATGTTTACAACACACTGCAAGACGAACTATGAAGATTAATTATTTTAATTTTTTTCAATAATTATGAAGATAATTATGAATTACGAAGATGGGTGTATCGGACGCGGACATCTTGCTTATGATCGAGTGGTTTCGCGTAAGGTTGTTATGGGAGCTGGGTTCTGCAAAGGACACACTACTGAATAAATGAACGATTGAATGATTGAATATGTTATGAACAAGAGAGGAATGTGTGTGGTTAATTTCCTTTGCATTGTTTGTGGCCTTAAGAGGCCAGTAAAAAAAATAGTTTTTGTAATAGTAAGTACGAATACATTAAAAGTGCACAAATGACATTTTATCAATAAATATGTAACTAAAAAGATCATTATAAAATGTAAGTATTTCAAAACTAAAAATATGTTGTATAAGAAATCTAAGTGAATTATATTTGAAATTAATACTATATATTTTTTTCTTAATCTTTTCATTTCTAAATAAATACAAGAGAAGTGTAATGTTAGTTCGTAATACTATCGCTAGTATAATATTTACTTTTTTAAGTGCAAGTAATTTCCCTTGCAACAATATTAGATAATTATGTCCCCTTCTCATTGCTTGTCTACGTGTTTTTCTTTTAGATATCTTGTAATTCGGCAGAATGCTTGAACATAATTGTTAAGTGTAATGATCAGTCAGTCGGTCTCCCTGGCGAAGGCGTTAAGAACGTTGTTCGTAATCCCATATACTTATACTCTCGTACGAAACAGCTGCGCGAGGTTCGGCAGTGGATCACGTGGCGTTGGTTACTGTCACTTACGGAGGGTATGTGAGCCGGTCGTTTAGAAAACAATGCCACACTACTGAACGTAAAACTTGCCAAGACATCAAAAGCCCCTAAAAAGTGCTGGTGTTGTCTGCAATGTCCTGTAACGGATATGCAAGGGGGGGGGGGGGGGGGGGTGTGTGTGATAAATCAAGGCATTACTACCACGAATGTCTATTTGCAATCCAATTGCGAATAAACGGACGGTCTATTCGCAATCAAAGGCTAATCACGTGACATACGTGAGGTCATCGTGGCATGTGTTTGACTATATTATACATTTTTGTTAAATTATCATCGTATATATGGTGTTTCGTGGGGGACTGGTGTGTTGACATTCTGGTGGCGGCATTATGCACAGTGTATCTGTGCGGGCTGTTGTTTGTCGAGACTCCTGTCTTTTCCACTTTTCACATTGGGCAGTGTGGAGCATTTTGTGTGATATTCACTGGCACAGGAACGGAGCATAATGGGGACGACCCGTTGCTGTGAAGTTGGAACTGCGACTAACTAACTATCATCGTATCCTCAGTAGCATAGCGGTAAGTATCTTAGGCTGTAACGCGGGTGAACGCGGTTCGATTCTCCACTGGTGAAATTTTTTTTTTCTTCATTTTTTGAGAAATTAATAAAGTGAAAGCGAAAAGATAAATATGTACAAAGACAGTTATTCGGCATTTTGACAAAATTAGCTATCTTACTGTGACAAGTTCACCTTGGGTAGTGAGAGTGAACCACACCCGAGGTGTCTCTGGCACTCCCGTGTATTCTAGCCCCAGGGGTTGGACGAGCAGATACACCTTTTTACTCTATGGTTGATCTCATATTAATTAATTACGTCTACAAGCCCCTCCAGATTCTAGACCCCCACTAACTACCTACATCTGTGGAACAATGAACATTTAGGCATCGTCCGAGACCACACTCAATCATTATACAAAGAGCAAGTCAACTTACATAAAGTTTATTCTACCCTTGAGAATATAGAACTGAAATGAACATCCTGATAGAAGAATCTATTTACACAAATAGAAGATAGAGTAGAGATAGAATCAGAGATGTAGGTGTCTTCATCGAGTTGAGAAGTAGATTGGATGCAGATGTCCCGTCCAGTCGGTCCGCCACTCACCCGGCTTCCTTCCAGTGAGATGACTAGAACCTTGGAGACCACTCTGTCTCCAGAGCGTGGATCCACTACACTAGATTCACTGCTGGACCACACTTCACTGGACCAACTGCATCTATATCACTCCCACGGAGTCACTGTTACGACAGTTCTCGAACAATACCGGTTGGGAGACCATCCTCCTGGACTTGACTCCAAGTATTAGTCACTTCGATGAACTCAAACAATCACTAACCAATCTAATGGTCTGTCCCTCATAACACAGTCCCACTGCAGAACAGCTATGGCATTGACCAATTCAATGGTCCCTTCGTCACAGCACCGGAACATGGATGGAAAAATGTCACGGACCAATCCAATGGTCTCTTACAGTTACACTGCTTGTAGTATCAGATATGGCTACTGATAATGTTACTGAGTCCTTCTAGAACACAGTTGATAATCTTGATATTGAGACAGTACATTAATAGAATCAGACATCTCTTTCACGGAAACAGTTCAGGTTGGACTATAACCCCATAGTCCCTTCCACCGGGTTACACTCGACACACGTCAATAACTGGTGTAGTTCTTCTCAAGACCTGCCACTAGAGCTGTCCAAAGAACCATTCAAGTGTCTGAAAATCAGTTACTTCTGCGTTTAGGCAGAACCCCCGTCAAACTAGACGGACCGGTGTTCCCTGTCGTTGAGCATGATTACTCAAAATGCTGAAATGTTCCTAGTAGAAACAGAGTGTCTTCTATTATCAAACGATCACAAACCATCGTTTCCCACACGTGCACCTTCAGGGTGGTGGTATTTCTTGAAGCAAACTTCACTCATGGTGCAGCACATTGGGGATCTGGTGTGGTTGAGTCTGGCGTGATAAGTAAAGAACTGAACCCTTCGCTCTGTCACACGAAGTGGTTTCCTGCCAACAACAATTATAGTTGACTGGTTCCTCAACAGGCAAACTCCTGAAAAGGAAGAGCGACCGGTGAGAGTATACTGGCCCAAACATTAGACCACATGCATCCTACCAATAACTACTCAACCCTCAGTCATGCTAGTTAGTTATGCATATAACCAAAGCATTATCTCTATATGGCGAGTAGTAAAGCATGGGGTTGCAAATGTTAGCTGGCCTCACAGAACAGCCCGTCAAACAGAGCCAGAAATCAGAATGACGAGTCTGATCTTTGGTCTCACCTATTCCTAATCATCTACCAGTCGTCGCTAACGTCCGTAGTGATACAAGGCTGTTATTATAGTTCTAATTTAATCGAACTAAACATAGGTAAAGAGTCCCTGGACTCGTTCCTAACATCATCAATGTACATTAAGAAACATAAGCTTGATCAATATCCCATCCCTCGGGATATAGGAATAGGACATGATCACATCCACTATGTACACAAGCCTGTTTGCTGGTGGGATCACCTGCCCACGCCATAGCAAACTCTTCTTATCAGACTCTGCCTTAGAGTCAAGAAGCCTTCTTGAGAATACATGTTCCCCACATGTTCCAAGGGTAATGTTCCAATTCTGCCCTCCCCAAGTGGTTTAGCCTTGGCATGGACTGAACTTCATCGTTGGCTTGGTCTACCAACACATACTTTCATAACTTGCTTTTACATCCCCCATATCCTATATTTCCCCAGTCTCATACAGCCTCCTTGCATCCTTCCATACTTCCAGCACCTGAGCATTCACTCGCACTAGCGCCAGTATGAAAGAAACAGGATAGCTCAGACAAGATTTCAGAACGCATATTTATATCGCGACGGCACGCAGTGTTATCTCGCGACGAGCTATTCGGCGTTCGGAAATACCCCAGGAAGTATCACATGCCATGACCTAATATATATACACACAATGTCAGATCATATATAGATATATAGATATAGCACCAAAGCAACTTACCTGTCCACAGAAATCCGCTGTTCCACACAATGAATTCACTATTAAGTTATTACACAATAGTTACATCATTCCTGGTGGCACAGAACTAAGTTCTTCCTTTACTTAGTAACTAAGCACAATTTTGTCTGAAACTCCACCTACCAACTTACCTGGTTTTCTAACCGTTCTCCTGGCTTCAGCAACTGACTGACATAATCTAAGTTTCCATCCGGCACAAGTAACTAGGTTTTATTCTAACACAGCAACCTAATAGATGCAACGATTGGCAAAATATAGTACATATATTTCAAACCCAAATCGCCCACATCACAATACGGCGTTCCTAACAGCTGATTCGCAAGCACACGGTAAACAAACACGTTTCGCCGTCAACTGCGTTATCGATCGGTTTGCTAATTAGTATGCAAGGGCATCCGCATAGGTAATGAGGTTAGAACAATGGCGTGTGGAACACACGTACAAAGTTAAATGATTTAACCAAATATCTACCTGCATTGGAGAACCAGATCTCCAGTCAGCTCCGAACTGTTCAAGGGCTTCTCATCTTCCTTGACATAACAGTCAGCCGAATTATGGTTGAGGTGAGACGCAACACAACAAAATTGGCTCACATCTGGCCTGCGTCCGTTCTGTTTGAACACAAGTAAGTGAATGACTGGTTTAGCCACATTCCCGCTTCGTGCCAACTCAATGCGCACTAGAAGCGAGTGCTTCTTGAGAAAAGATACTTTCTCGGGAAACCGTCATTTCCCGCCTAGAGTTTCTAGATCTCTCTGCACGGGAATTTAGAGCGATACCCAGCATCACGGGTTACTCGAATTCCGATGTTTCGAGAATATTCTAGATCGTAAGTCCTTCATCGGCTTCCCTCAGTCTATTTTTAGCTGGGAAAGTCCCCGATGACGCGCCAAAATAGTGCGGAATCTTGACGACCCAAGACAGATAATCGCGTTTCGTCACATAGACCCCCACTTTAAGAGGATCGACCCCGTCGTTCCACTTCTACGCAGAAGCTGTCTATGTCGTTCGTTCTTCTTTCTTAGAGACCGGATGGCGGGTGAGGAAGTCTAACCCGTCAATATTGTATAGAATACTTTTACCACATTAGGTGGGGTGACAAGCTACTCAGTATCACGGGTGATCAACGCCTACTCCGCAACTGCGATCGGGCATCTCGCAGTGTCTTGCGGACCAGAGCTCCCGTCTCGACCTGATTTAACGATCGTTCCTGCCAGAGTTTACTGGACTTCTGCAACTCCAGCTTCCCCTTTCGAGGACCCAGCTGGACTGCAGTCGGTCGGATTGAGGGACCAAGGGTCAGTGTCCGTTCTGACACACCACACCTCTTCCGACCACGGTTCTCAGTGTAGCTAGCACTGCGGGTGTTCCTTTGGCCGGTCATGTTCCCCCGAGCACCGGGCTGAACCGAAGAAGGTACCTGCACATACATATAGGACTTCCTATGGTGTGACAGGCTTTCCGCTACCTGACCTGAACCCCGAACCGTTCTTTCAGCGAATCTCTGCGCCCTTGGGCTGGTAGACTTATCATCGGGTTTCCCCTCATAGCGCATGAGGAGACTGGAATGGAAAGTAGAAGACTTTCCCAGGATCACCACTCCATAGTGCTTGTGGAGCCCCACTTTATCCACTAGGAATGGGCCCTGCCACCCGATTTCGAATTCGTTCCCCTCGATTGGGAGGAGTACTAGAACTCGGTCTCCAACCTCTAAGGATATCTTCGTCTTCGTCCGTTTCTCAAGTGGGCATTTACTGCACTCCGGACAAGACCTAATATACCTGCGCACGTCGCCTGTCATTCCCGGCCACCAATAGTACCGGGATAGACATTTACTGGTTGTCCCTACAGTCAGATGTCCGGTTGGGGACCTGACATGTACCGTTCGCAGCAGATTAGCTCTGAAGCTCTCAGGAACCAACTTACGTTCCCTCTGCCTTTTCTCTGTTCCAGTCTGAATTAACGGTGACTGGTTATCAGAGTTGAACTTACCCTGAATTAACGGGTTTTCATTGTTGGGCAACCATTCCGAACAAGGACACTCCGTCGCATCCTTGTTCCGAGCATTACTCATTCCATCCGGGTGAGTATTTCGGAGACTTACCTTTTCGAGACCCTCTTCCTCTGTACCTCTGACCTGCCTAGACTTATGGATGCTAGGGTGTTCTGGTTCACCCAGAAACACGTACTTCCGGCCAAGAATTAGGGGATAGAGAGGATCCGGTACGACTGCCGCCTGAATGCGTCCAGTAACGTACTTGCTCCGAATCTCCACATTGGCAATCGGGCAACGTAACGCTACAGCACTCCTACTGGCTGGCTGTATCTCCGTCATCTCCCCGGTGAGTTGCTCTGGGCCTGTCAGGTGGGATGCAATTACAGCTGAAAATTGCAATCCTGTGTCGTAGAGGCACAACACCTGTTGCCCATTCACTTCTACTTCCTCAACCACTGGAGGTCGCTCTGGTTCACCATTCCCATCAACCGACTTCACTTTCCTGCTAGGTCTATCCCTAACCTCTGCAAGACAAGCAAAGTGAAGGTCCTTGGGTTTACTCCTACACTCACTCGTATTGTGAGTGCTGGACTTACAGAATTTGCACCATCGTTCACTCCACTTCCTCTTTGGAGAACTAGGTGGGGTATTCTTACCTTGGTTGACGTTAGAGATTTTCTCTAAAGAGTTTCCCTGTTTCTTTGGTTCATCCGAACCTTTGGTCTTTGCCTTCTTCTTTGACTTACCTTGATCCGTATCTTTCGATCTCGGATCTGTTGGACTGGTGTCCCCAGTCTCGCCATAGACTTCAACGTATCTTTCGGCTAACTTGGTGACTATATCCAATCTCTCAGCCCCATTCTCACCTAAGAAGTTTCGCAAGGGTTTAGACATTTGCATTCGCATCTGATCTACAACCATCAACTCACGCAAACTTTCATACTCCTCTTTAAATCCGGCCAAGGCCATCCATTTAAGAAGGTATGAGTTCTTCTTCTTCTTCTTCTTTGCGTTCATCCGGAGTGATTTTTTCAGATGTGATTGCGGTGTGTCTGGTTAGGCACCTTCGGGTCGAAACCCTCAGGCCAACACATCCGACTTTAGCGTGCATTTTTGACCAGGTTAGCAATCCTGGGAGACTCTCACTTTTGTGGTATTGTCCACCTCCCAGCTGGTAAAGTTGGAAGAGTCGGAGACTGCACGGTCATCCCTCAAATGAAGGCAGGGACAGTCCATAGCATTTTCCGCCATCCTGGGTGGCTTCCATAATTGCAGGGCCGGCACATAGCGCCCTGGTACTGGGCACACAGAGGGAATCGCCACGTCCTGCTCATGGCTGCTTTAATTCCTCACTTCAATGTATTGGGCATTTCGTTCACCCCGAGCCTTTCCCGCACAAACCAAGCTGGTCTGCAGTCAGTATCCACTAAGCGAGTTTTTCGGACATGTGCTTGTCGTTGTGTCCGTCAGAGCTGTTCCAGACACGTCGGACATTCGGAAACTACCTAGTCAGAGCTGTTCCGAACAAGAGCGGCATTCGGAAACTAGGTAGTCAGAGCTGTTCCTAGCACAAGAGACAATCGGACGAGACAATTCACTCGGACGTAATTGCGTAGTGTCAATTTTTAGTTTGCCACCCGTAGGCCGACACTTCCGACTTCCGGCGGGCATTTTTTAATGAGGTTAGCCTTCCTCTGAGGTATGAGTTCAATCTCACACTGTATGATGAAAACAGTTCACCAGGTTCCCGCTTCGCAGTTCGAAACTTCCTTCGGTATGAGTGCGCTGTGATCTCGAATCTCTTCAAGAGAGCCGCTTTCAGTGCCGGGTAATCATTCTGTAGACCCGGTGGCAAGCGTGCATACACCTCATAACCTTCGGCACGGAGTCCCTGGGAGAGTTTTAAACACCATTTCTGTTTGTCTGATCCCATTGCAATAGCCATGGCCTCATACTTCTCTAAGTATTGGTCTATCCGTTCCTTCTCGGGTTCGAATGGCTGTAAAGGCCATTTCATAGCCTGGTAGTCACGTCTACTGGTTGACTCTGAGCCAGGAGGTACACCTCCTCCCATAGCTCCATCAGTTACACCTGTAGCAGGCCCTTGTGCCTCAAGTAGCTTCATTCGATACTCATGGTCACGTTTTTCTTTCTCGGCTTCCAACTCAAGCCGTTTCATCTCAGTATCAGCCGCTATCCTCTTTTCCTCAAGAGCCACTTTACTGGCTTCCAGTTCTCTTTCTGCTCTCCTCCTCTCTCTTTCCTCTTGGCGAAAATTTCTTTCCACCTCTTGCACATAGGATTTCAAAGCATCTCCTTCAAGACCAGACTTACGTCCAGTTTCCTGAACTTTGTCTAAGTCTAACTCTTGGGTAGACATGTTGACTATGATAGGTGGGTACTCAAGTATGTGTGGGTGAAGCAATACAATGAACCAATAATCAATAGTACTAACTAATCACCACAACACAAATGTCCGTCAGACAGTTAGGAGATAGGTAGAAGTAGTAGAATCTTATGTAGACTGAAGTAGAGGATAAAGACTAAGTCCCTATCCCTATGTGAGAGGTCTACAACACACAGAGATCTTGGAATAATCCCGGACGGGCCCCCACTCTGTATGGAGTGTGACAAGTTCACCTTGGGTAGTGAGAGTGAACCACACCCGAGGTGTCTCTGGCACTCCCGTGTATTCTAGCCCCAGGGGTTGGACGAGCAGATACACCTTTTTACTCTGTGGTTGATCTCATATTAGTTAATTACGTCTACAAGCCCCTCCAGATTCTAGACCCCCACTAACTACCTACATCTGTGGAACAATGACCATTTAGGCATCGTCCGAGACCACACTCAATCATTATACAAAGAGCAAGTCAACTTACATAAAGTTTATTCTACCCTTGAGAATATAGAACTGAAATGAACATCCTGATAGAAGAATCTATTTACACAAATAGAAGATAGAGTAGAGATAGAATCAGAGATGTAGGTGTCTTCATCGAGTTGAGAAGTAGATTGGATGCAGATGTCCCGTCCAGTCGGTCCGCCACTCACCCGGCTTCCTTCCAGTGAGATGACTAGAACCTTGGAGACCACTCTGTCTCCAGAGCGTGGATCCACTACACTAGATTCACTGCTGGACCACACTTCACTGGACCACCTGCATCTATATCACTCCCACGGAGTCACTGTTACGACAGTTCTCGAACAATACCGGTTGGGAGACCATCCTCCTGGACTTGACTCCAAGTATTAGTCACTTCGATGAACTCAAACAATCACTAACCAATCTAATGGTCTGTCCCTCATAACACAGTCCCACTGCAGAACAGCTATGGCATTGACCAATTCAATGGTCCCTTCGTCACAGCACCGGAACATGGATGGAAAAATGTCACGGACCAATCCAATGGTCTCTTACAGTTACACTGCTTGTAGTATCAGATATGGCTACTGATAATGTTACTGAGTCCTTCTAGAACACAGTTGATAATCTTGATATTGAGACAGTACATTAATAGAATCAGACATCTCTTTCACGGAAACAATTCAGGTTGGACTATAACCCCATAGTCCCTTCCACCGGGTTACACTCGACACACGTCAATAACTGGTGTAGTTCTTCTCAAGACCTGCCACTAGAGCTGTCCAAAGAACCATTCAAGTGTCTGAAAATCAGTTACTTCTGCGTTTAGGCAGAACCCCCGTCAAACTAGACGGACCGGTGTTCCCTGTCGTTGAGCATGATTACTCAAATGCTGAAATGTTCCTAGTAGAAACAGAGTGTCTTCTATTATCAAACGATCACAAACCATCGTTTCCCACACGTGCACCTTCAGGGTGGTGGTATTTCTTGAAGCAAACTTCACTCATGGTGCAGCACATTGGGGATCTGGTGTGGTTGAGTCTGGCGTGATAAGTAAAGAACTGAACCCTTCGCTCTGTCACACGAAGTGGTTTCCTGCCAACAACAATTATAGTTGACTGGTTCCTCAACAGGCAAACTCCTGAAAAGGAAGAGCGACCGGTGATAGTATACTGGCTCAAACATTAGACCACATGCATCCTACCAATAACTACTCAACCCTCAGTCATGCTAGTTAGTTATGCATATAACCAAAGCATTATCTCTATATGGCGAGTAGTAAAGCATGGGGTTGCAAATGTTAGCTGGCCTCACAGAACAGCCCGTCAAAGAGAGCCAGAAATCAGAATGACGAGTCTGATCTTTGGTCTCACCTATTCCTAATCATCTACCAGTCGTCGCTAACGTCCGTAGTGATACAAGGCTGTTATTATAGTTCTAATTTAATCGAACTAAACATAGGTAAAGAGTCCCTGGACTCGTTCCTAACATCATCAATGTACATTAAGAAACATAAGCTTGATCAATATCCCATCCCTCGGGATATAGGAATAGGACATGATCACATCCACTATGTACACAAGCCTGTTTGCTGGTGGGATCACCTGCCCACGCCATAGCAAACTCTTCTTATCAGACTCTGCCTTAGAGTCAAGAAGCCTTCTTGAGAATACATGTTCCCCACATGTTCCAAGGGTAATGTTCCAATTCTGCCCTCCCCAAGTGGTTTAGCCTTGGCATGGACTGAACTTCATCGTTGGCTTGGTCTACCAACACATACTTTCATAACTTGCTTTTACATCCCCCATATCCTATATTTCCCCAGTCTCATACAGCCTCCTTGCATCCTTCCATACTTCCAGCACCTGAGCATTCACTCGCACTAGCGCCAGTATGAAAGAAACAGGATAGCTCAGACAAGATTTCAGAACGCATATTTATATCGCGACGGCACGCAGTGTTATCTCGCGACGAGCTATTCGGCGTTCGGAAATACCCCAGGAAGTATCACATGCCATGACCTAATATATATACACACAATGTCAGATCATATATAGATATATAGATATAGCACCAAAGCAACTTACCTGTCCACAGAAATCCGCTGTTCCACACAATGAATTCACTATTAAGTTATTACACAATAGTTACATCATTCCTGGTGGCACAGAACTAAGTTCTTCCTTTACTTAGTAACTAAGCACAATTTTGTCTGAAACTCCACCTACCAACTTACCTGGTTTTCTAACCGTTCTCCTGGCTTCAGCAACTGACTGACATAATCTAAGTTTCCATCCGGCACAAGTAACTAGGTTTTATTCTAACACAGCAACCTAATAGATGCAACGATTGGCAAAATATAGTACATATATTTCAAACCCAAATCGCCCACATCACAATACGGCGTTCCTAACAGCTGATTCGCAAGCACACGGTAAACAAACACGTTTCGCCGTCAACTGCGTTATCGATCGGTTTGCTAATTAGTATGCAAGGGCATCCGCATAGGTAATGAGGTTAGAACAATGGCGTGTGGAACACACGTACAAAGTTAAATGATTTAACCAAATATCTACCTGCATTGGAGAACCAGATCTCCAGTCAGCTCCGAACTGTTCAAGGGCTTCTCATCTTCCTTGACATAACAGTCAGCCGAATTATGGTTGAGGTGAGACGCAACACAACAAAATTGGCTCACATCTGGCCTGCGTCCGTTCTGTTTGAACACAAGTAAGTGAATGACTGGTTTAGCCACATTCCCGCTTCGTGCCAACTCAATGCGCACTAGAAGCGAGTGCTTCTTGAGAAAAGATACTTTCTCGGGAAACCGTCATTTCCCGCCTAGAGTTTCTAGATCTCTCTGCACGGGAATTTAGAGCGATACCCAGCATCACGGGTTACTCGAATTCCGATGTTTCGAGAATATTCTAGATCGTAAGTCCTTCATCGGCTTCCCTCAGTCTATTTTTAGCTGGGAAAGTCCCCGATGACGCGCCAAAATAGTGCGGAATCTTGACGACCCAAGACAGATAATCGCGTTTCGTCACACTTACTGGTAACTGATAATAATTATTTATTAAAGTAAGCCGTTGCGGTCTTTTATTAGGTAAGGAAGCTATGACGGGTCTAGCAAACCGGTAGGAAACTGGAGGAAAGGAGCTAGTCACAGGCGCTGGAGCTTCAATTAACCTTCTTCATGACACCTAACGACATAAGTGGAAGACAACAACAACACCAACTTCTGGAATAAATGCCGTGGTTGATTGTGATGTCCTGTAAAAGATATCCAACTAATTGTACCTTCTGAAACAAACATGAATAGTCGCCGGGTCTGTAGTGAAGTGGTTATGAATGCATTTCGTAATCCTGCATACCGCGTTCGAAACCTGGCTGCGGCGATTTGGAAGCAGACCACCTTGCGTTGGTTTTCAAACAAAGGTATGAGTGCCTGTGGTTCACAAAGAAATGGCAAACTACTGAACGTAAACACGCTCGGGAATAAAATAAAACACACATTCTGTTGATTTGCCAAACCAAGCCATACATCACAGTTTCAGGATTAATTCACGAAAATATCAAATATATCATGATAGGTTTATAGGATATCTGAATTTGTTGTGTTGTTTGTTCGTTCGCTTTGAACGCAAGCCAATATTGGTGCTGCTACTAATAACTGCCACTTCTGGAGAGGGCACTGGACTGATATTTGCATGTGGATTATTTTTCCTATTACCATTGTCCCTCACCATCAGGTACACCCACTCAGACTTCCGGCAGAGGCAGACTTTAGGCATTCCCCGCACATGGCTGCTTAATTGTATAAGCTTCTACACTGGTTTGTTAGATGTGTACTCACTCCATATTGTTTAAGGATTTCCCACAGCTTGTGTGTATCTACTCTTGATTGCGAATAGAGACTTCGTTTATTCGCAATTTGATTTCGAATAGAGACTTCATTTATAACTTCAGATGGAAGATGTTCAACAGAGATAAAGGGCAGAATAGGGTAAGGAAAAGCCGCATTTCAGAAAATGAAGAGTATCTTATACAATAAGTCACTATCGCTGAATGTTAGAAAGAGAGTGCTGAAATGCTATGTAGAACCAGTTTTGCTGTATGGCAGTGAATCTTGGAATTTAAATGGACAAATTAAGAAGAAATTAGAAGCAACAGAGATGTAGTTCCTGAGACGAATTTTGCGAATTCCTTGGACTGCCAGAGTAACTAACAATGATTGCCTGAAGGGAGACTTTATTCGCAATAGAATTGCGAATAAAACTGATCTTTATTCGCAATCGAATTGCGGGAATAAACAAACATGTCACAGCGTCCGCTCACTAGTCAATTTTAGTTTGAGCCAGTAAGAAGGTGGTTAATTTGGGACGATATTTCGTTTGTCAAATAAAATTCACGTTAAACAAAGACATCTATTGGATTCATCGATTCCGACACTCGATCACTCCGTCGATGCGTTCCCCGGCAGATTCCACAGATCCATAGAGCACACTTTATTCACAAGCTTCTATATTTTAGCTCCAAGTGTTTTATATTTTTATTAAAAAGTTGCTTTCACCTAATTAATTGTTAATTGCTGAAAAATGAAATATATATATATATCATATATATGACCAAAACTCTCCAGTACTTTTAGAGGACAGGCGTTCTCTAATGGTGTAATGTGCAGATGGTTCATATTCTGTGTTCTCGCCATGCGATGTTCTTGCGGTCTCTGTTTGGCTGGTTTCTGGTATATATATATATATACCAGAAATATTATATACATAAGTGCTGGCTAACAAACAATCATAGCACTCAGGCAATCACACGAAACCCTGCATTCAAATACTCGCACACACACACACACACACGCACACACACACATATATATATATATATATATATATATATATATATATATATATATATATATATATATATATGTGTGTGTGTGTGTGTGTGTGTGTGTGTGTGTGTGTGTGTGTGTGTGTGCGAGTATTTGAATGCAGGGTTTCGTGTGATTGCCTGAGTGCTATGATTGTTTGTTAGCCAGCACTTATGTATATATTGATGTAACCGCCTTATGTGCGCATTGTAACGATAATCAGGGTCTCCTGAATAAATATTTGCTACCACATGCAAGACTGATATTTTCTTGAGTGCATGTGAAGGATCTAAGAATACCTGTGTACGTGTGAGACGTTGACAATATATATATATATATATATATATATATATATATATATATATATATATATATATATATATATATATATATATATATATATATATATATATATATATAGAATAGAATAGAATAGAATAATAGAATAGAATAGAATAGAATACGACATGAACAAAGTATATGCATGGCATAAATATATAACTAAAGAATAGACTTGAATGTTAGAAACAGTGCAGCCAGAAATGACTGATGATGGATAGTGTTCTCGGCGCACACAAAAGTCGACGTAGCACATATCGTGCGTCAATGGGATTTCGATAAACATTGTAGATTGTAATGACGTACGGCATTAGACACAGGATGACCCAGAGTCTGGTTGGCTTGTGTAGGGGTCGTTTTGTTTATGTTTGGGGTTACAGAGACCTATATTTACTACATGATGCTCAGGATTGAGTAGATGTCATGATATTTTATACAAGTGGTCAGTCGTGAAACATGATAACAGCCAAAAGTGCTGGCGGCGGCTGAGACTTGGTTTTTATTTAATCCTTGTGTCTGATGCCTAAGCGTTTTATGCTGTCTTCATCGAATATGGTATTCCCAAGACGAGTGATTTGTATCTATACCGACTATAAGTAATTTACATCGAAACTGTCATTCCTGCACATGCCTGATAGAATTCAGACATAGATGGAAATGTTTTTCAAACATTTTATTTTTTTGTGAGGCAGAAATGTATTGTGGCAGACATGAGTTAATTAGTTTGCACACACACAAACTAATAATAGAAATAGAAGAATAGAAATTAAGCACTAAAAGTAACTATAAACCGCACCACGATAGAAATACGTCACAGATTTGCAATATTTAACAACGAAAACGACGCAACCGCTCTTCAGCACGGAACACCGTCACTAACGCCACTAATATTCTACACTCTCAAATTAAGACCATTAGGACCAGGTACAGACATGATATCATTAGCCTTCAACATGATACTTATAGAGCACGTCAAGCGGCACATGGACATTAAGGGTAACAGTGCCGGATTCTAATTGAATGGACATTATGCAGAAAAACCTGGTCACCAACCGCCAGGGGCGTCCAGCAAAGGACCGCTACACACTAGGGACACCCACACTCACGTGGGACGGTTGCAAGTGGGACGGATGGCAGTATTGTAACAGTGTCTACAGCGGGAGTATGTACAATGGTAGATCAGTAGTTAACTGCTGGCCGTGGCATACTTGTAACCGTGTCAACAATGCAACACTGCGAATAAAGCCTTTTTTTGTTTGGTCCCTCGTCAGCCACAGTCTTGTTATATATGGAGTGGAGAAGTCCTCTGGCCGAGAGTTGCAGTCGAATGGCGTGAGAAACCCCTAGGTTTTGGCTAGCGTGACTGTTGTCTACGAATCATCCACCTAGATACAGAAGAAGTACACAGCACTGCTGGTGAACATTCACAACGGGGCAACATCAGCGGTGAGATCGTTGATCATTGAAAGAGCCACCGAAGAAGAAGAACCGTATGCTCCCCTCACAACAAGAGAGCAGCAAGGGAGACCTGAATGTTTCCCCCCTCAACACACCCCGCCTCTTGACACTGGCCATCTTTGCTTTTTAAGGTTTTCATTTGTAACCCGTATGATGAGATTGAAAAAGCCACTACGACACTCTACAGGCTACTAATAACCGCTACCCATCCATTAGCAACTAATTTCACTAAGCCATACCCACTACAATCAATACCACCGGCCATCAATACTTTTTAAGGTTTTCATTTGTAACTGTATGATGATAGTAAATAAGCCACTACGACACTCTACAGTCCACTAATAACCGCTACCCACCCCTTCTCAACTAATTTCACTAAGCCATTCCCACTACAATCAATACCACCGGCCATCTTTACTTTTTTAAGGTTTTCATCTGTAACCCTATGATGATAGTGAATAAGCCACTACGACCTCTACAGACCACTAATAACCGCCACCCACCCTTTATCAACGAATTTAACTAAGCCATATCCATTACAAACAATAATACCGGCCATTTTTACTTTTTTGAGGATTTCATTTAAAATATACACCCACCAAAAAATAAAAATTCCCAACATTTTTTCCACCCACCAACATTTCCCACCTTCTAATCCCCCCCCCCCCCCCCCCTCCAGAAAAACAAAAATTTCCCTGGTCGAACCAAGGAGCCGCCCTCGCCGCCGCCGTTTCCACCAACCCTCAGCCAGATTTCCACATTGTAATCGACATACTTCACTAATCATGATAACTACTACAGTCAGCACTGTCATAAAGCGTTCTAGTGAGTGCATGACACGCTCCATGAACTAGCTTGTTGCAAGGTCTACCAGTTAGCCGGACGCTGTGCGTCCACCCGTGGGTATAGATATACAGGTATGCATACAATAACACCAGTTGAACATTTGTACGAACTCAATGACGCTCTCGTGCAGAGATCAATGATATGTATTTATTTGTATGTGTTTTTGTATCTATCTCTTCTCATTCATACGCTTCTCTACATTCATCCATCTTGAAATGATACAGCTAATTTCTAATTATTCATGAACCTATACACTATTCATATGAAAGTAACAACAAAACAAATACTTATCATAAACTTCAAAGTCATAAATATCAACAATCATAATAGATGAAATAGATGATAAAATTATAACTATAAAATTAAACTAATTTATCTATAAGCAATTAATTAACTAACCTTTTCCTGATTCCTTATCACGGAAACTCACACCTATCTACATATGTCAATAATCACACTAAATCATGTTACTTTCTAATAACTATATACTATAATCATTGACTATTTCCATATATTGTTTTGTTTGAACGATCTTACACAACACAATTAACGAATAAGTCCCAGTGTCAAATAGCACAAGCGTATACCACCCTAACGAAATTTTAATATGGCAACTGCACTCTTCTATGTCCCTCGATTAGTATCCATGACTATCAGATCATGCACGGACATACCTGTTCATCAGTTTATCTGCAACATTAATAACCACAAGTGACTAAATTATGTCTACACAATTATATATATATATATATATATATATATATATATATATATATATATATATATATATATATATATATATATATATATATATATATATATATATATATCTGTGGCGTTTCAGAATAAAGCCAGAGTCACAATACTATAATCTCATATTTACACATTATAATATTCTAACCTACATCACACTACATCAATCTATTTACAACTTTTCACATTTTACAATCGACTTAGTAAATCAGCCAAGTTATTCTCATTTCCAGATATATGAGCAACAGTAAAATCAAAATCCTGCAAAAGTAACGACCATTTGTGAATTCGAGTATTTCCAGGAGAGCCATCTTTAAAGATTTTCAAAGGTAATTTTGTCTGAGATGACCAAAAACTTTTTACCCAAAAGATATTTAGCAAATTTCTTAATAGAATCCACTAATGATAGAGTAATTACATACCGCTTGTGCGATTCATATACCTTTCTACTAGAGCAGTGTTTCCCAACGTGGGGCCCACGCCCCACAGGGGGGCAATTCGACTGTTAAGGGGGGCAATTCGAAAATGGAAGAAATCGGCTGAATATAACAAAACAAGACTTGACACTGAAGTTAACTAAATTGGAACCTGACATAAGATCTCTTTGCAGCAAGCATCAAGCGCAAGGATCTCACTAAATTTAAATAATAAATAATTACTAATAATTAAAATAATATAGAAAAATCTGTCATTAAAATTATTTTGTACTTGAATTTCAGTTCTCCATTATATGTTTTGAAAATTTACTTACTGTGTTTGCTCAATAATTACCTAGTGATTTCTTCCTAAAACCTACCATTCAAGTTTCTTTAGTGAACATTTCAATTTTTGAATATTAAAAATAATGTATATGTTGAGGGGGGGGGGGGGGGGCAGGGGAGGGGGGCAATATGAATTTTAGAAAGGCTTAAGTGGGGCATGGCACAAAAAAGGTTGGGAAACACTGTACTAGAGTATAAGACAAGATGTAGTAATTCATTATACCCTTGTGGAAGAATGTACACAATAGAAAGCAGACAGGTACCATTTATCATAACACAACCATTTGATATGAGAATGATCTGAGAATTGAACATCGAATGTAATTCTTGCAAGGGAATTTCAGATTCGCTATGTTGTGTTGTCAGGCAGACTTTTCGAATATGCTGTATAGTACCATCATAGATACATTTAATATGGTTCAATCTTTGGCGCAAAACACATTGTAACATCTTCTTCAAATTTACCACAGTTACAGCGATACGTTTTATCACTTTGTTTAGTATGAAAGATAAGATACTACCTATTATGAACATCAACCAGAAGAAATTAACGACCAAACTAAATGAAGTATTTGTTTTAATAAACACATCCTCCGGCTCACACGAAAGAACTGTCACTGAGACAATATATGCCTGTGGTTGTCTATCCACCCGAGTGATGCTGTGCTGCAGCGATATAGCTGCGGCTTGAACTGTACTAATATCTGTAGGTTTTACTACCACTGGATGTGATATGTGTGCATTCAAAACCAGAGTATCATGAGGTAACTGATTTTCTTCATGCATTTGTGTACTATCAATAGTGTTTGCTATCACATGCTTCCCTTCCCATTCTGCTATGTCCTCAATTGAAACATCACGTAATTGAGGGATGTTTCCGATAAAGACATCCACAAAGGGGTCAGGCGGCACAGCCACCTTTATTTTCCAGAAAAATATGGGCAGTTTATATCAGCCCAAGCAATTGGAAACTTTTCTCTTCTCCCTCCAAAAGTTCTACAAGTTACATGTTCCCCAGTGTAGTTCGCTTCTTTTATTAATCGTTTATGTATCCCGACTATACTACAACCGGAATCACGGACCAAACTACAGTTCTGTCCATTTACAATGGCCTGCTGTACAACCAATGTACCATTTGTGATTTGAACTGCATTAGTCTCCTGCACGGGGACCTGATGACCACGCATCAAACTACCGTATTTATGGAAAATCTGGCAAGTATTACATGCTGGATTGATGTGAGAATACCCCCCCCTCAACCGTATTTGTATGATTGGTACCTTCTGAGTCACTGTCACTACTCGATGTCAACATACCAATGTTTGCCTCTTTATATAACCGTCTTAAAGTACAAATTTTGAAAACATGGCCAAAAGATTTACACCGAAAACATTGTGTCTGTCTTTGATAAGTATTAAATTTATCCCTGTTCTTAGCAGCCAACCTTTTTATGTAGTTATCAAATTCCGGACTTTTATCGCACATTTGCAAGGAACCATGTAAACTTTTACAAAATCTACAAGTAGTCCAAACACCCTTTTTCTCTTGTTTAGAGTAAGGCTGGTACTTTGGTTGTTGTTTCTCTCGTCTTTGATAAGAATGTCCACCAGATTGTTGTTGTGTTATATATCCCTGCATCCTTGATTTCTGAGGGAATCTCTCACAAGCATTTGTCTCCACTAATGGGGACGAACTATGATTAAAGATGTCCTTATGTGCATTGAAGAATGACTCGCCCTTATCTTCAAGCTGCTGAATGTTCGAACACTTATGTTCGATCAAAAACATGGACATAGAAGATGGTATTGCTAAAATAAGTTTGTCTCTAATAATAAGATCACGCAACTTGTTATAATCATTCATAACATTGGCTGATCGAGCCCATTTGTCAAACGTCATTTGTGTTAAAGAAGAAAAGTCAAGGAACGCCTGTCCTGCTTTAGGAACAAGATTCTTGAAAGATGAACGTAGACTAAATTTATCTAAACAGAAATGTAACAGTAATATGTTACGAATATACGAGTAATTACTGCGCAACTCGTCTGGAATCAGTTCCACAACCTGCAAAGGCTCTCCACTGAGATGTCTGTGCAGTAAAACGGCCCATTCTGTTTCCACAATTCCATAATGCCTAACTATAAGCTCGAAATTAGTTAACCATGCAGAAATGGAATCAGAGTTCGAATATGTCTTGACTATTCCATTATATTTCTTAATAGCATCCGTAGAATATGCCTCTATCTTATTCTTAGCGATCTGTTCATCTTTGTCCTTTTCGTACTGTTTCATTTTAAAGTTATTTTCCAATTCCTTCTCTTTCAGAAGTTTTTCTGTATTCAGTTTCTCAAGATTAAAAGCCAACTCCTTTTCCCTCATCTGAGTCTCCATTATAATCTTTTCTTTCTCTCTATCCATCTTTTCTTTTTCTGCTGCTAATTGAGTTTCAAATTTCTCCCGTTCAGCAGCAATTTGCAACGCTATTCTTTCATTCTCCGACGCTATCTTTTCCTTTTCAAATAATCTTTGTTTCTCCTGGTCATCTATACGATCTTTTTCCAACTGTCTAATCGTGGCTCTTTCATCTCTTTCATGAGCCTGAAAAACCGCAAATTGTTTTTCCTGACCAAGTTATAAGCTCTGGACCTGTCAATCCTGCCTCTTTACCAGTGGCTACAAAATCCTGTAAAGACGTCATGTTCCTATGTCTGTCACCCAATAACTGATCATACCCAAGAGATTGTCTCCTGATAAATAAATAATGCAAGATTTGCAAAAATATTTACAGACAGTAAGCTATGTAACTCATTAAAGTCAAAATAAATAGAGTTAAATGTCTTTAAATACATAAATAAATAAATAAATAACTAGAATGTCGTACACTAAAATAATATGACTATAAATATATAGGAAACAATAAGCACCAAAGAATTTATCAATGCAGAAAGAATTCAGAGCAAAAGTAATAAAGCTTATACATAATAAAGTCGATAATGAAAGCAATATTAAAAAATAACAAGAGATAGTTAATTTCGCTGCAATAATTTCCAAGTAATAAATAAAGAAATAATATTTATATAATAATTAAGGGAAATAACTCATTAAATAAAATACAAAGTTAAAAAATGCGCGCGCAAAATTAAGAAAATATAGCGCAATATCGCACCATAATGTATAACGCGCCAATGACGTCACTAAAGACCTGAGCGACTAAGGAAATAATAAAATGTGCAACATTATAATATTCTGACTGTAACTCTTTGACTGAGACACCACAAACATCTACTTAGCTCAGAAAAAAATCAGCGATTCCTCTCACCGGCGTATTCAACTGAAATATCAGACACTCCTGCTCGCGCCTGACTCAAATTGTAGACCAACAGAAATCGATAAATTGATAGAAACGATTCTCTGGCTTCGTAATTTCAATATACTGAGGTTTCTTACGATAATAAATGTAATTTCCACGTATAGCTGTAGTTAATCTTCCCTCTTGTCACTGTGTCATCTAGTAATCCTCCTTGTCCTTTTGTCGTTGTCCAGTAATCTTCTGTGATGCTTCAACCCCGATGAGGCGTCGACACTCTCCACTCAGTACAATGAGCTGGTACAGAACTTAAGACAATTGGCGTTCAGTACCAAAAGACGTCTCTGAATCAACATGCCGCTGAATCTGATGCTTAGACCAGCCAGCAAAAGTACCGCATCGTAGACTTGGATCCCACAGGACTCGAGAATCCTCCAAGAACCTGGCAATCACGAACAGTCACTAGTAATAGTGTGGCTCCATAGGTAGAGCGACAAAACGATGGCTTCTTGAAACAAACGATGAAGCAATTCCAATCCTGCTCCTGCAATAGAGACATAACGCTGAAAACCAAGAGTTCTCTGGGTGGGATAACTGTTAGAGCACTCATTTAAGAATAAATCTGTAGCAATAAACTTACACTCCTACCACTGAGTGTATAATAGACAGATGATCACAGCTAGTACCGACGTTCTGTCTATCCAGAAAAACTGCTTCCGGATAATAATGCCTTTGCCGTTAAGACTAACGGATGACTATCAACGAAGAAATGATACACATGAACAAACGAGGATGCGCCATCTGGTCACACCACCAACATCGACCGGCATGATCCTCCCAACTAAAGACGAAGTTAAATAACTGTGTATCTGTTGTGTAAGGAATCTTCAGAGTGTTGTCTTGTGCTTTCAACGGTTGACCTTGACTCAATGATAAACTCCGCTGTAGACGATCTACTGGTTCAGATCTCTTCGGACGACGATCCCCGTGTTATAAAGCGTGCTGGGGAGTGCCCTGACACGCTAAGAGATCTGGCGGGGTTACCAATGAGCTGGACGCTGTGCGTCTACCTGACCACACAAAGATGTATATGACAATACCACGAAGGAACATTCATGAGAACTCGAATACGCTTGTTTGCAGAGATCAATGACATCTTTATCATTGGACGGTATTGAAAGATGGATGAGCATGTCTGTGTTGATTACGCCTTCAGGCTCTCTCATACATCTGGCATTCCTTCTTCATCCCGACAACATCCACTGCATGATAAGCTAGAGTATGGAATGCCTAAAGTTGTCTGTCGTTAACTGTGCACTGCGTTCAGAAAAGCCCACTCCCGTGTTTCAATGTAATAATGGTTCATTCAGGCCCTAACAGCCGCTATCAGTTATCCGGACCGATTAGAGTACTTACAATTACCCAGGTGTTTGATCGCCTCGTCTGTCAAAAACCAATCGTTCTCGAACGCATAATTGTGTAGAAGCTGGTTATCTAATATGCGACCTCATCATGTGAGAGTGTGCGTTGATCGTGGAAGGTTAGAAGTTGTACTCTGTGTATGCTCTGGCTGTGACATCCTATCTGTCTGAGTGCGGGTGGTCTAATTCCCTAATGACCGTTAGGTTATTATCCAAACGCACTTGTTACGTATTATTGGTTTTACCGAAGTGCTATCTAGTGCGTTCTTATCCTATTCTTGTAATTCTCTCTTCTGATGCGCTGGCTCATCAGTTTATACATTCTGTCTGTAATCAACAGCATGACAAGCACCAGGCATTGTCTTTACATTAATTAATTTTGTTTTCCGAGTTTCCATACTGTCTCAGGATATTGCGGTCAACACTAGCATATTTCAGCTGTATGTTGATTCCTAGGCTAGATTACGCTCATCAGCACGCCACGACTTTCAGAGCTACCGGCTCCATACTCTCGTGAGTTACTGGCGCGACTCGAACCCCTTCAGATTCTAGTGCGCTCACGTCAACCACGAGAGTATTCGGGGTTACGAAGAAAGCTGCTAATCCCTCAGCCAGGGAGACCGGCTTACATTAATTAAAACATTTCTAAATCTTTTATTAATTAGTATGTAGTCAATTTGGTTGCGTATTTGCTTATCAGGGCTTTTCCGTGTGAATAACCGTCTTTTATGGGAATTAAACCATGTGTTTCCAATTATCATATCATTGATATTAGCTCACTCTATTAGTTTTTCTCCTCTTTCATTCCTTGTACCTAAAAACCATAATTCCCCACTACATCGTCCATTTTCCCCTTTCCCACTTTTGCATTAAAATCTCCAAGGTTTATTTTTATTTCTTGTGATCCAATTTGAGCCATCACCATTTCTATTTCGTCGTAAAAGTGTTGTATTTCTTCGTCACCACTGCTTGTTGTTGGTGCATATACTTGTATAACATTTATATCTATTGGCTTACCTTTGATTTTGACCATAATAACTCTGCATGAAATACACCAGTATCCATTAATTGACTTGGCTGTTTCTTCGTCAAATATTATTCCTACACCTTTTTCGTGTGTATCCCCTCCAGAATAAATTATTGTGTGGTTATCAGCTTTAATTTTACCCGATCCCTTCCATCTCATCTCACTTACGCCTAGTATATTCATTTTCATGCTATCCATCTCTCTTAGAACATTGTTCAACTTTCCTAGCACATATAATGTCCTAACATTCCATGTTCCTACTCTAAATTTATTTATTTTAGTTATGATCTTGCCATCAGTAGCTGGATGACGGTGTGGTGTCACCTGTGGCTCGTGACTGTCCCTACCGGGCGAGGATGTCCTAAGACAGCCATTAACCTAGTTCATTAACTCTGAAATATGGTTTGCCATGAAGTCTTGGGAAGATACTGTGGTGGTTTCCCCTTGTCTTCCACATTCACATGGTGGTCTGTTACCTCTGCCTTTGATAGCCATTTCCGACTGTATGGGCAAGTGAGTGCCCTGCTCATGCTCAGCTGCAGAGTTGTCCACTTATTCCGGATGATACTCGGTCCCCAGAGCTGTGTTAGCCACACCGTGGTGTGTTTCCATCCTCTACCACGGGGAGGTGCAGTTGGCATTTTCCCTTCCTAGAGTTATGGTCTATGACTAGGGGTGCCAGACGTCCGGCAAAGAGAGGACATGTCCTCCTTTTTAGCCTAAGGTCCTCCGTCCGACAGGCAAAGCTAAACACCTTTACAATGTCCGGCTTTTTAATTATTTTATGTTATTATTTGTTTTTATGTATTGTTGTTACAACTTACAGTGTATCTAGACTCTACCGTGTGTTTACATTCTTTATTAAAACCTATTGCTTAATAATATTTATTTAATTTTCCTATTTATACCAAATGTGAAACACCAAGTAGTTGTATAATTTGAATCAAACTGTTGCTCTATTCGGCAACACTAACAATGCTGTAGTCTCTATGGTCAAAATGTTAATAAAATTTCCGGTTCCGGTAGCAGAGACGCCACTTAAATTTTTTGTTTTTATTTTTAATTTTTGCCGCCTATGTTTATGATAATGGCTTCTACAAAGAGAAAATGCAAATTCTCGAACACTATGAACAATAAGTTTCCATGCTTCTTTGAAGGACGCAACGAGAATGAGGCAAAGTGTACGATTTGCGATAATTACTTGTCCGTTGCCAACAAAGGAGCTACTGACTTGGAGCGCCATGTTGACAGTGAGAGACATAGAAACCTAATCAAAGTGTCCGCGTCATCTAGCACATTGACGTCTTTTTTCAGCCTAAGTACTCAAATGTGTTGCTGAAAGCGCATGCGGCTGAAGCAACTTTGGCATTTCATTCAGTTTGACATAATCAGTCTTACAACTCGATGACCTGCACAGCTGGTTTGATGCACACAAAATTTGAAGATTCAGAAATTGCTAAAAATATTGCATGTGCAAAAGCAAAGACTGAAGCAATAATAAACCAGGTGATTCCCTCCCCTATCCACCCTTCCCCCCCCCCCCTCCCCAAACACACTGTTAATAAATTGGATAAATCTTTCTTTAAGTGGTATTTCATGTTTCGGTCTTTCGACAGATGCTAGCAATCACGGTTCGCAGAAAATATTTCCGATCGTTGTTCAGTACTTTGACTTGAAAGCAGGTGGAATCCAAACTAAGATTCTCGAGTTACAACACACCAAATTAAACCTCAGAAACTATCACAGTATATTTTAGAGCACTCCAAAAACATGATTTGTTCTCCAAATGTGTTGCATTTGCTAGTGATAATGCCAACGTGAATTTTGGAGGCATTAACAGAAGAGAAGGTAGAAATGTGTTCTCGCATTTGAAGGAAGCCTTGAGCAAGCCATTAGTAGGCGTTGGATGTTCTGCTCATGGTCTGCACAACTCCATCCAACACGGCGCAGATTTAATGCAGATTGACGTTGAATCTATTGTCTTGAAGATATTACATTACTTTTCTATATACACTGTCAGAACAGAAACTGTAAAGGATTTTTGCGACTATGTCAACATTAACTATCAGCAACTACTCTGTCACTCTAAAACTAGATGGCTCCGTTTGTTTCCAGCTGTTGAGCGGCTTTTGAGACTGTTTACTTCTTTGAAAGAATATTTTCTTTCTGTAAACCAACCACCTGCTATGATAAAAAATTTATCGGCAGCTATTGTAATAAAATTGTACTGATTGTGGGTTTAATTTGGAACGATTTAAATGAAACATTCAATATGTCCTCCTTTGTCCCCCTTTTTGTCTTATTATGTCCTCCTTTGTCCTCCTTTTTTATCTTATTATGTCCTCCTTTTGGTGCCCACGTATCTGGCAACCCTATCTATGACCAAAACTCTCCAGTACTTTTAGAGGACAGGAGTTCTCTAATGGTGTAATTTGCAGATGGTTCTTATTCTGTGTTCTCGCCATGCGATGTTCTTGCGGTCTCTGTTTGGCTGGTTTATATATATATATATATATATATATATATATATATATATATATATATATATATATATATATATATATATATATATATGTGTGTGTGTGTGTGTGTGTGTGTGTGTGTGTGTGTGTGTGTGTGTGTGTGTGTGTGTGTGTGTGTGTGTGTGTGTGTGTGTGTGTGTGTGTGTGTGTGTGTTAGACAAACTACCTTCTGCAAAACTTGCCAAGAAATCATAACAACAATGAAAGAAAACATAATAAGAAAGAGATCTGGTGGCGAGACCCCCCAGGCCAGGCATATCAGATAACACAGGGGAAGAGTGTGACACAGGGATCAGTACTAGTAATCGTGATGACGGAGTTAATCCTGACTGTGTTACCAAGGAAATTCCCTGTGTCAGACTATGAAACAGAGTGAGAATAGGAACGTGGAATGTGAGAAGTCTGTTTGAGGGGAAGCTTAAAGAAGTATGTGATGAGATAGTGAGGTTAAATATTCAAATTTTAGGACTTAGTGAACATCGCTGGAAAGGCAAGGGACATTTTACAACTGAAAATGGAAGCCTTTTCATTTATTCTTGTAGAGACGTCGGAGGTCAGAGTGGAGGGCATTTTGTTCAGATAAAACATCTGCAAAAGCTTTAATTGGGTATAACCCAGTTAGTGATAGAGTCCTCACTATTAGACCTAAAGACCGACCAAAAAACACAACTCTCATACAGATATATGCACCTTCTTCAACAGCAGAGGAGGACGAAATTGAAGATTTTTACAACACACTGCAAGACGAACTATGAAGGTTAATTATTTTAATTTTTTTCAATAATTATGAAGATAATTATGAATTACGAAGATGGGTGTATCGGACGCGGACATCTTGCTTATGATCGAGTGGTTTCCCGTAAGGTTGTTATGGGAGCTGGGTTCTGCAAAGGACACGCTACTGAATAAATGAACGATTGAATGATTGAATATGTTATGAACAAGAGAGGAATGTGTGTGGTTAATTTCCTTTGCATTGTTTGTGGCCTTAAGAGGCCAGTAAAAAAATAGTTTTATCTTACTAATTTGCGAATACATTAAAAGTGTACAAATGACGTTTTATCAATACATGTATAACTAAAAAGATCATTATAAAATGTAAGTATTTAAAAACTAAAAAAATGTTGTATAAGAAATCTAAGTGAATTATATTTTGAATTAATATTATATATCTTTTTCTTAATCCTTTCATTTCTAAATAAATACAAGAGAAGTGTAATGTTAGTTCGTAATACTATCGCTAGTATAATATTTACTTTTTTAAGTGCAAGTAATTTCCCTTGCAACAATATTAGATAATTATGTCCCTTTCTCATTGCTTGTCTACGTGTTTTTCTTTTAGATATCTTGTAATTCGGCAGAATGCTTGAACATAATTGTTAAGTGTAGTGATCAGTCAGTCGGTCTCCCTGGCGAAGGCGTTAAGGACGTTGTTCGTAATCCCATATACTTATACTCTCGTACGAAACAGCTGCGCAAGGTTCGGCAGTGGATCACGTCGCGTTGGTTACTGTCACTTAAGGAGGGTATGATGTGAGCCGGTCGTTCAGAAAACAATGCCACACTAAAAAAAAAATGTTTTGCATATCCTTTACAGGACATCGCTGTCAACATCAGCATCTTTCAGCTGTATGTTGATTTCTTGGCAAGATTACGCTCAGTAATTTGCCATTGCTTTCTGAGCGGCCGGCTCAGTTATCTCGCAAGTCACCAGCGGGGATCAAACCTACCCAGCTCTCGCCCCGCTACGAGACTCTGCGTGATAAACGGGATTACGCAGAAAGTGTTGTAATCCCTTGGCCAGAGAGACCGGCAATAATGCCACACTACTGAACGTAAAACTTGCCAAGACATCAAAAGCACCTGAAAAGTGCTGGTGTTGTCTGCAATGTCCTGTAAAGGATATGCAAGGGGGAAAAAAGGGGGGGGGGGGGTGATAAATCAAGGCATTACTACCACGAATGTCTATTTGCAATCCAATTGCGAATAAACGGACGGTCTATTCGCAATCAAAGGCTAATCACGTGACATACGTGAGGTCATCGTGACATGTGTTTGACTATATTATACATTTTTGTTAAATTATCATCGTATATATGGTGTTTCTTGGGGGACTGGTGTGTTGACATTCTGGTGGCGGCATTAAGCACAGTGTATCTGTGCGGGCTGTTGTTTGTCGAGACTCCTGTCTTTTCCACTTTTCACATTGGGCAGTGGGGAGCATTTTATGTGATATTCACTGACACAGGAACGGAGCATAATGGGGACGACCCGTTGCTGTGAAGTTGGAACTGCGACTAACTAACTATCATCGTATCCTCAGTAGCATAGCGGTAAGTATCTTAGGCTGTAACGCGGGTGAACGCGGTTCGATTCTCCACTGGTGAAATATTTTTTTTTTTTCATTTTTCAGAAATTAATTAAGTGAAAGCGACAAGATAAATATATACAAAGACAGTGATTCGGCATTTTGACAAAATTAGCTAACTTACTGGTAACTGATAGTAATTATTTATTAAAGTAAGCCATTACGGTCTTTTATTAGGTAAGGAAGCTATGACGAGTCTAGCAAACAGGTAGGAAACTGGAGGAAAGGCGCTAGTCACAGGCACTGGAGCTTCAATTAACCTTCTCCACGACGCCTAACGGCATAAGTGGAAGACAACAACAACACCAACTTCTGGAATAAATGCCGTGGTTGATTGTGATGTCCTGTAAACGATATCCAACTAACTGTACCTTCTGAAACAAACATGAATAGTCGCCGGGTCTGTAGTGAAGTGGTTATGAATGCATTTCGTAATCCTGCATACCGCGTTCGAAACCTAGCTGCGGCGATTTGGAAGCAGACCACCTTGCGTTGGTTTTTAAACAAAGGTATGAGTGCCTGTGGTTCACAAAAAAAATGGCAAACTACTGAACGTAAACACGCTCGGGAATAAAATAAAACACACATTCTGTTGATTTTCCAAACCAAGCCATACATCACAGTGTCAGGATTAATTCACGAAAATGTCAAATATATCATGATATGTTTATAGGATATCTGAATTTGTTGTTTGTTCGTTCGCTTTGAATGCAAGCCAATATTGGTGCTGCTACTAATAACTGCCACTTCTGGAGAGGGCACTGGACTGATATTTGCATGTGGATTATTTTTCCTATTACCACGGCCTTTCACCATCAGGTAAACCCACTCAGACTTCCGGCAGAGGCAGACTTTAGGCATTCCCCGCACATGGCTGCTTAATTGTATAAGCTTCTTCACTGGTTTGTTAGATGTGTACTCATCCATATTGTTTAAGGATTTCCCACAGATTGTGTGTATCTACTCTTGATTGCGAATAGAGATTTCGTTTATTCGCAATTTGATTTCGAATAGAGACTTCATTTATAACTTCAGATGGAAGATGTACAACAGAGATTAAGGGCAGAATAGGGTAAGCAAAAGCCGCATTTCAGAAAATGAAGAGTATCTTGTGCAATAAGTCACTATCACTGAATGTTAGAAAGGGAGTGCCGAAATGCTATGTAGAACTAGTTTTGCTGTATGGCAGTGAATCTTGGAATGTAAATGGACAAATTAAGAAGAAATTAGAAGCAACAGAGATGTGGTTCCTGAGACGAATTTTGCGAATTCCTTGGACTGCCAGAGTAACTAACAATGATTGCCTGAAGGGAGACTTTATTCGCAATCGAATTTCGGGAACTAACAAACATGTGACAGCGTCCGCTCACTAGTCAATTTTAGTTTGAGCCAGTAAGAAGGTGGTTAATTTGGGAAGAGATTTCATTTGGCAAATAAAATTCACCTTAAACAAAGACATCTATTGGATCCATCGATTCCGACACTCGACCACTCCGTCGATGCGTTCCCTGGCAGCTTCCACAGATCCATAGAGCACACTTTATTCACAAGCTTCCGGTTTCTCAGTTCTATATTTTAGTTCCAAGAGTTTTACATTTTTTTAATTAAAAAGTCGCTTTCACTTAATTAATTGTTAATTGCTGAAAAATTAAAAATTATATATATATATATATATATATATATATATATATATATATATATATATATATATATATATATATCCCGGCAGGGATTCAGATCTCAAACTCCCGCGTGACAGGCGGAGACTCTTACCACTTCACTACTGAGGACACGATCATAGATAAACAGATATTTATAATATAGTCGCACGCATGTCCCGATGTGACCAGCCGGGGTTTCCGGGGCTGGAAATAATCACGTGACCAGCTGGGACAATTCGATTGCGAATAACATTTATCTTTATTCGCAATATTGCTTGAAACAGGCTAATTAAACTAGAACATTATATACAACAATAAGAAAGAGACAAACATCTTTCTTCGGTCATGTGATGAAAAGAGTGGCATTGGAGAACATCATGACAACTGGAAAGATGGAGGGTAATAGAGGCAGAGGCAGACCATGAGAAATGATGCTGGATGGATTGAGACGGTGGCATGGAGGAATATCATCGGCAGAGTTAATACAGAAAACCAAAGACCGAAATCTGTGGAGAGTCATGAATGCTTATGCCAGCTGGCAGGGCACTTGATGATGATGATTATTATATGAGAGATATTTATGTTAAAGAAATAGGCGGGGGGGGGGGGGGGGGGGGGTAAGAAAGCAATGCACAATTTGGCAGAGAGAGAGAGAGAGAGAGAGAGAGAGAGAGAGAGAGAGAGAGAGAGAGAGAGAGAGAGAGAGAGAAAGAGAGAGAGAGAGGAGAGAGGGTGAGACAACTATTTGTTCAAAATGAATGAAATTTACAAATCTTTTAATGACTGTACAGTGTTATAAAAATATTGCCGGTCCAAGTTTTGTATTTACCAATTGTGTTGCTTGAACTTTACAGTGTGTGAATACAAAACTTGGACCGGCAATATTTTCATTTACAGCACAGTCATTAAAAATACACCCTATATAGATTACTTTTCCACTATTTATAATATTTGTCTATATAAACCCCATACATTTGCACGGCCTTTCGCCAGCGCGGAAATAACAGTACACGCAGGTCTTGACTGTACCAGGCCAGTGTTTGTCCTGCTCACTTCGCCTATTAATCTTACATCTCTAATTCCTATCTCCTAGGCCATAGTCACCAGTCAAACCACTACCTTTTTGTTGCCTACTTTGGCATTGAATTCCCAAAGGATGACAGTCATTTCAAAATGTTTACTCTGGTCCTCGGCCATGTCTAATTCATCATAAATTATATCTAAATCTTCTTTACAGTCTGCTTTTGGCGCTTATACTAGTATTATGTTAATATTCAGAGGTTTACCATGGAGTTTCACTAATAATACTCTATTTGAGATTGTCCAAAATCCTGTAACTATCCTTGCACTCACTTGTTCCAAACTCATGCCAACTTCCCTTATGTTGTCTTTTCCTGCTAAGTAAATAATTCTATACTTATCTAAACATTTTCTCCCTGAACCTGGCCATCGATTTTCACTACTCATTAATATATTTATCTTCATTCTTTCCATTTGTTTCTTGATTTTATCTAATTTTCCATTCAAGCTATGTGTTCTGTCATTCCGTGTACCAAAAGTGGAAGATGATAATGACGATTGATCCCAAGATCATGTTTCCTCATGATGTCCCCCTAACATGTTATCTCATTCTCTCATGGCATTCAGTTTATCAATCACAATGTTGTTATTGCCATTTCTTTGATTACCACAAGATCACATTCATAACTCCCCCCCCCCCCCCCCCCCAACACCTACACCGGTTGGCAGGACTTTAAAGTTGACTTCTCTTTCAGACAGATGTGACAAACAACTGAACGTAAAATTGCCTAAACATATTAATCTATGGTTTAACGTAATAGTCTGGGAAGGACAACATGAAATTTTTTGTGTTTCTAAACCAGTAGTTCTCAACCTTTTTGGCCCATGCCCCCTGACACATGCCTGGGGTCATTGACATTAAGATCAGTGTCCTGGATAGCAAGGGTACACATAAACAAGTTCAAAAGATAAAATAGGGCGGGTAGTAAGTCCCCCAGAGGGGGAAAATGAGAAGACAGTGATTGAAGGGGGAGCTGAGAAGAGGTCAGCTGGCTAGGATAATTGTGAGGCAGACAGTTGGAGCAGTGAGGTAGTGTTTGTGTGGAGCATTGTGAGGGGGCATAGACGGGTTTAATAAGACAGGGACAAACATGGACGAGGAGAGTTGAGTTTAGACCGGACTAGGAGGAGGTCGTGGTCTGAGAAAGTGAAGAATTGTGACGGAGTTAGGAAGAGAACTCCGCACTGTGGGTTTCCAGGGATAGTGAGTGGAATTTGAGACCCAGAGTGGGTTACTTTGAATCGGGCCTAGAGAGAGGCTAGTATACCTGTCGTGTGGGATGAGATTTAGTAGGCCTTGACAGGCAGTGTTATTCGAAGTGTTCCATTGGGATGGAGATATATTCTGAGAGAATTATTGTTTCTGGATTTATATGTTACGTGTGTCCGTGTTAATTCAGAATTAAAGGAATATTATGTGCGCCAATTAACGCTTGTTCACTGACTGGTGTTTGGTTGTGATTCATCGTGGTTGATCGGTTGTTCAACATACCATATAAACTGACATTCCCCTAGACACAACCATAGCCACTCTGTCACCATTCACTTTGTGTCACCTCCTTTACCAAATGTTCAGAACGTCATTCTCCCCCTACAACAGACATGAACCAATATGTAAAACAGTTCACGACAAGAAGCAACTGCTGTTAAACAATTTATTCAGCTGATAACAGCTACAGAGTAACAAAAATAGATTATGTTACTACATGAGTACTACATGAAGTCTATACCTATACAAATATAATCAATTAATCTGCCTTCGGTCTAACAAACATATACCAAACATATGCAATTAATGCCATGTGGGAATTAAAATTAAAATGATGTGCTAAATATATGACTTGATAATATTTCATTAAGATAAAATAAAAACCGCATGTGATAAAATGTCAAGTGATGATTAGAAACAAATTAATTTGATAAAAACTGCCTATTATAAAATGTGTCTATATTTTAAAAAAAAAGAAAGGCAAAGTTACAATTCTCAATGCTAAAAACAATCAAGGAGAACCACGCTTATGATATACAATACATATCTAATCATAAACAATACAGATCATAAATGATAATAAGTACCAAGAAATATTCATAAACAGCACCAATACAATCCATGCCAAAGTGTTCTCCGTTAACACATAATGGCAACAGCCAAAGCTTTGTACACAGATAAAAGGTAGCGCACAGAGTATCAAAAACACACTTTCAAGATGTGTAAAGGCACACTTTCAAGATGTGTACAGGATGGAATCAACTCCCAGACCATCAATAACAAGTACTATGTCCTTGAGTTAATTATGAAGGTTCCTGGTAATTGCATTTTATAGGTGTCCTGTTCTGTGGCACTCTCTTTATTCCATGTATATTTACACTGAAGGATCCGTGCATGGAAACTTAAGTTGTTTTTCTTGGTATGCCACATCCCTTTTTCTTCAAAATACAAAGAGCATACTAGAAGGCACAATGAAATAAATAAAACTCCCTGAACTACGATGCCAGCTCTCTCTTTGATGTGGTAGAGTTGCATCTCTGTACCTTATGACTGCAAGAACTACGCCGATTGTAGAGTAGCATGTGTGTGCCTGATGACTGCAAAAACTACGCTGATTGTAGAGTAGCATGTGTGTGCCTGATGACTGCAAGAACTACACTGATTGTAGAGTAGCATGTGTGTGCCTGATGACTGCAAGAACTACACTGATTGTAGAGTAGCATGTGTACGCCTGATGACTGCAAGAACTACACTGGTTGTAGAGTAGCATGTGTGTGCCTGATGACTGCAAGAACTACACTGATTGTAGAGTAGCATGTGTACGCCTGATGACTGCAAGAACTACACTGATTGTAGAGTAGCATGTGTGTGCCTGATGACTGCAAGAACTACACTGATTGTAGAGTAGCATGTGTACACCTGATGACTGCAAGAACTACACTGATTGTAGAGTAGCATGTGTACGCCTGATGACTGCAAGAACTACACTGATTGTAGAGTAGCATGTGTACACCTGATGACTGCAAGAACTACACTGATTGTAGAGTAGCATGTGTACGCCTGATGACTGCAAGAACTACACTGATTGTAGAGTAGCATGTGTGTGCCTGATGACTGCAAGAACTACACTGATTGTAGAGTAGCATGTGTACACCTGATGACTGCAAGAACTACACTGATTGTAGAGTAGCATGTGTACGCCTGATGACTGCAAGAACTACACTGATTGTAGAGTAGCATGTGTACACCTGATGACTGCAAGAACTACACTGATTGTAGAGTAGCATGTGTACGCCTGATGACTGCAAGAACTACACTGATTGTAGAGTAGCATGTGTGTGCCTGATGACTGCAAGAACTACACTGATTGTAGAGTAGCATGTGTACACCTGATGACTGCAAGAACTACACTGATTGTAGAGTAGCATGTGTACGCCTGATGACTGCAAGAACTACACTGATTGTAGAGTAGCATGTGTGTGCCTGATGACTGCAAGAACTACACTGATTGTAGAGTAGCATGTGTGTGCCTGATGACTGCAAGAACTACACTGATTGTAGAGTAGCATGTGTGTGCCTGATGACTGCAAGAACTACGCTGATTGTAGAGTAGCATGTGTGTGCCTGATGACTGCAAGAACTACACTGATTGTAGAGTAGCATGTGTGTACCTGATGACTGCAAGAACTACGCTGATTGTAGAGTAGCATGTGTGTGCCTGATGACTGCAAGAACTACACTGATTGTAGAGTAGCATGTGTACACCTGATGACTGCAAGAACTACACTGATTGTAGAGTAGCATGTGTACACCTGATGACTGCAAGAACTACGCTGATTGTAGAGTAGCATGTGTACACCTGATGACTGCAAGAACTACACTGATTGTAGAGTAGTATGTGTACACCTGATGACTGCAAGAACTACACTGATTGTAGAGTAGCATGTGTACACCTGATGACTGTAAGAACTACACTGATTGTAGAGTAGCATGTGTACACCTGATGATTGCAAGAACTACGCTGATTGTAGAGTAGCATGTATGTACCTGATGACTGCAAGAACTACGCTGATTGTAGAGTAGCATGTGTACACCTGATGACTGCAAGAACTACACTGATTGTAGAGTAGCATGTGTGTGCCTGATGACTGCAAGAACTACACTGATTGTAGAGTAGCATGTGTACACCTGATGACTGCAAGAACTACACTGATTGTAGGGTAGCATCTGCATACCTGATGACTGCAAGAACTACACTGATTGTAGAGTAGCATGTGTACACCTGATGACTGCAAGAACTACACTGATTGTAGAGTAGCATGTGTACACCTGATGACTGCAAGAACTACGCTGATTGTAGAGTAGCATGTGTGTGCCTGATGACTGCAAGAACTACGCTGATTGTAGAGTAGCATGTGTGTGCCTGATGACTGCAAGAACTACACTGATTGTAGAGTAGCATGTGTGTGCCTGATGACTGCAAGAACTACACTGATTGTAGAGTAGCATGTGTACACCTGATGACTGCAAGAACTACGCTGATTGTAGAGTAGCATGTGTACACCTGATGACTGCAAGAACTACACTGATTGTAGAGTAGCATGTGTGTGCCTGATGACTACAAGAACTACACTGATTGTAGAGTAGCATGTGTGTGCCTGATGACTACAAGAACTACACTGATTGTAGAGTAGCATGTGTGTGCCTGATGACTGCAAGAACTACACTGATTGTAGAGTAGCATGTGTGTGCCTGATGACTACAAGAACTACACTGATTGTAGAGTAGCATGTGTGTGCCTGATGACTACAAGAACTACACTGATTGTAGAGTAGCATGTGTGTGCCTGATGACTACAAGAACTACGCTGATTGTAGAGTAGCATCTGCATACCTGATGATCGCAAGAACACTGATTGTAGAGCCTTTGCAGGATCTTCCAGTGTTTTAACAAGCCTAACAGCAAGGACCAGACACACACCTGTTGCCTTGCAGATAAGGGCAAAACAAGCTAACACTGCAGAAAGCAGACCTGGCATAAATATCTATTGAAATCAGATTTACTGGCCATTACAAAAAGTTCCAACAAAAATCCCCATATTATTGCAACTATGATTGTATCATTTTACCAACAAAATACTTACCCATCATCTAATAATAAACAAGTTGTAAGCTGTCAGGAAATGATCAGAACTTTATAATAAATAATTACTAAAAGCCGGATTAGACCATGTTAAAACCTGTTTACATAAATATGAATATTGTTTTCTCACTGTAATGTCATGAACTGAAAAACTAGTTCGCATGAAACTATCAAACTTGATTATATGAAGATGGGCCAGCAGTCTCAAATTGATGACCGAATGAATCCATGACACTCAAAATGTCTTGGCAATGGCTATTCCAACAGCGAGTTTGCTTTAGTAGCACCAAGCCCTTGCATCTGGGGTGTGCAGTGGTATGTCTTCATGGGCCATGACTTAAGGTGGGGTAACCAGTTACATAGCTCACTATCTTTCCTTTCCAGATGTATTACCTGACACCCACTTTACGACCCCAGAGCTGTACTGGAAGGGGGGAACAAACAGAATCCAACAGCCGCTGAACCCATAGGAAGCAAGGGCACTAACCTTGAACCCATAGCAAGCAAGGGCACTAACCTTGAACCCATAGCAATCAAGGGCACTAATCTCTATACTCTTACAGTGTACATGGTAAAACAACAATTAAAATAAAGGGTCTCTTTTTACCCTACGTAGGGCATATGGTGCTCGTAAATATTTTTAGACTAATCAGCACTCGACTGAAGATAAGGATAATACCACGCCAGCCATCTCGACCTCCCAGGAACTGTCCTGGTACCCAAGTCAGACAGGGGTCAACTTGAGAGCCCAGGTCAATGAACAACAATCCCTGCATGGATGGGGTTTGAACACACAACCTGAGGCCAGCCTCTGGACAACCATGGCATCCAGCGTACAGGACAATTATCGTTAAAACTTGTTAAATAAAGAAATGAAGCATTTACACCACAATAAGTTAGGACAAATGTTTTTTGTATCTCTTGATTGGTGTTCCATGGATCTATAAGGGTGTTCCCATCTCTACAGTTCTATCTCTTGATTCATGTTCCATCTTTATAATGTGTATTTCCATCTCTGGAATGGTGTTCTCTGTTCCTATATTGGTGTTTGTCTCAACAGTGGTGTTCACACACCTTGATTGGTGTTCATGGTATCTATACTAGTATTCACACCTCTTGATCAAGTTCCTTGTCTTTACAGTGATGTTCCTTCCTTGTCTCTATAGTGATGTTTTCATCTCCTGATTGGTGTTTTCATCTCCTGATTGGTGTTTTCATCTCCTGATTGGTGTTTTCATCTCTTGATTGGTGTTTTCATCTCTTGATTGGTGTTTTCATCTCTTGATTGGTGTTTTCATCTCTTGATTGGTGTTTTCACCTCTTGATTGGTTACCCCTTGCTTCAATAGTGTTCCATCTCTTGAATAGTATTCCCTATGTATATAGTAGCATACAATCACCATAGAGTAGTTTGCCATCTCTATGTAGTGTTTCTAAACTTGTCCTCCCAATTTCTAATGAATTGTTCTCTGTCCAAATAGCTGTTCCCTATTCTTACAGAATGTTCCCAATTGATATAATAGTATTGTCTTAACAGTATGTTCTGTACTTTTAAAGTATTTCTTCTTATTTCTACAGTACTATTACTATAGTATGTTCCATAATTCTATAGTAATGTTCTCTGCCTCTAGTAGCACTTCTTTATCCTTGAGTAGCGTTTCCATAGTAGCATTCTACAGTCCTGAGTTCCCCGTTTCTTGACGAGTGCCCACTATGCAGAATAAGGTTCCCTGTTGTTACTTATCTTTGCCCCTGTTACACAGTGACTGAATGTGGTTTCTGCAATATAATCTGTCACAGTGTCTGAATGTGGATTTTGCAATACAATGTTCCCCTTAAATTAATCTTTGTGTTTAGTATAAAAAAAATGCCAAGTTTCTACTGCTAATTTACCACATAATTAATCCATGTGGCACTTGAAAAGCCCTGGCACTGGCTATTCCGATGGGAAACCACCTGCCTTAGTGGCACTGAACACTTACAGCGGAGTAATTATAGAAGCACATGACAGAATATATGTAGGGGTGCGAGTGCTAAGGCTGGACTACTTCCAAGATTAGATAACCAGGGACACTGCAGGGCAAGATGTAGGTTATCTTCTCTTCCCGTCTCATCATGATCAAAGAAAGACCACCATCTCTCGGTTCAACCCTGCTATCCCCAATTTGTCAAGAGAGTAGTAATAAAAAAAAATCCACCAGGCAGTGGACAGGGTGGAAAGTTTGTAAGAATACATCAGTCTCATTCTGTGACCCTTCACCTCTATACAAGGATACTGAACATAAGAGCTTGAGATCTTTCACATCGCATGCGTGTGTACATGTATGTGTATGTATATGTCTATGTGTGCATATGTATGTATATATGTATGTGCGTATCTATGATGTATTTGTATGTATGTGCATGTATGTGCGTGTATGCTTGTGTGTGTGTCCATGGGTGTATATATCTCTCTCTTTCTTGACAAGACACATATATCGTGTCTGGAATTGCTACACAAGGACTATCTAAAACAAGGACTATCTAAAACAAGGACTATCTAAAACAAGGACTATCTAAAACAAGCAATAACTAAACTCATCACTAATGGAAGTGCCCCTCCAATAGTGCACTTGGTTACAGTTGGGGAGACTCTCTCTCCACTCAAGAATAACTTCAAAAAGCCATCAAATATAATCCTTTCCAACAGTGCACATAGCTGCCAAGTCTCTGTCTCTCTCTAGGTAAGAATAACTATCCCAATAAAAAATATTTTAAATATCACTAATTAATATCTCCCCCACTAGTACACAGCTGCTTTTGGGGAGTCTCTCCCCCTCTCTCTATTCAAGAATAACTACCCCCAAAAAATCACCAATTAAAATCCCCTCCACTGCTACACAGTTGCTTTTGGGGAGTGTCTCTCCCTCTCTATTCGAGAATAACTACCAAACAAATCACTAATTAAAATCCCCTCCATTAGTACACTTACTTGCTATTGGCATGTCTCTCTCTACTCAAGAAAAACTACAACAAATCAAACAATTAAAATCCCCTACAATAGTACACAGTTGTTACTGGTGAATCTCTACTCAAGAGTGACTTAACAAAATCAACAATTAAAATCCCCTACAATAGTACACATAGTTGTTACTGGTGAGTCTCTACTCAAGAATAACTATAACAACATCAACAATTAAAATCCCCTACAATAGTACATATAATTGTTACTGGCAAGTCTCTACTCAAGGATAGCCATAACAAAATCAACAATTAAAATCAAATAATACATATAGCTGCTGGTGAAGAGACAAACAATTGACCTACTTCACAATGATTAAAATGAAATTAACATCATCACACCAAAAAAAGCAGCTACTGGTAGGAAAGACAGGCGACTGATCTACTCAGTCGTTAAACTAAAATCATATGCATTAAAAATTGTCAATGCTAATTTTTAAAACCAAAAATCTGACAACATTTAAGAAGGATATGAAATGGACATCGTAAAAAAAAACATACAATTTAAAATACTGAGGCTGGAATTAATGACTTTGCTGAAGCTGTGACAGGTAATTTCTCATCCTGTGACATCCTGTGCTGGAATGAAAAGTATAAAATGTTAGTAAACTGTGTATGATGTCCTATATGTCATTAATGACGGATAGATCATAACTATAGTCAATAACTTAAGTAATCACACATCATAACTATAGTCTATAACATTGGTAATCACACATCATAACTATAGTCTAACTTAAGTAATCACAGATCATAACTATAGTCTATAACATAGGTAATCACAGATCATAACTATAGTCTATAACATAGGTAATCACACATCATAACTATAGTCTATAACATAGGTAATCACACATCATAACTATAGTCTATAACATAGGTAATCACACATCATAACTACAGTCTATACCATAGGTAATCACAGATCATAACTATAGTCTATACCATAGGTAATCACAGATCATAACTATAGTCTATAACTTAAGTAATCACACATCATAACTATAGTCTATAACATAGGTAATCACACATCATAACTATAGTCTATAACTTAAGTAATCACACATCATAACTATAGTCTATAACATAGGTAATCACACATCATAACTATAGTCTATAACATAAGTAATCACAGATCATAACTATAGTCTATAACATAGGTAATCACACATCATAACTATAGTCTATAACATAGGTAATCACACATCATAACTATAGTCTATAACATAGGTAATCACACATCATAACTATAGTCTATAACATAGGTAATCACACATCATAACTATAGTCTATAACATAGGTAATCACACATCATAACTATAGTCTATAACATAGGTAATCACACATCATAACTATAGTCTATAACATAGGTAATCACACATCATAACTATAGTCTATAACTTAAGTAATCACACATCATAACTACAGTCTATACCATAGGTAATCACAGATCATAACTATAGTCTATAACTTAAGTAATCACACATCATAACTATAGTCTATAACATAGGTAATCACACATCATAACTATAGTCTATAACTTAAGTAATCACACATCATAACTATAGTCTATAACATAGGTAATCACAGATCATAACTATAGTCTATAACATAAGTAATCACAGATCATAACTATAGTCTATAACATAGGTAATCACACATCATAACTACAGTCTATAACATAGGTAATCACAGATCATAACTATAGTCTATAACATAAGTAATCACAGATCATAACTATAGTCTATAACATAGGTAATCACACATCATAACTATAGTCTATAACATAGGTAATCACACATCATAACTATAGTCTATAACTTAAGTAATCACACATCATAACTATAGTCTATGACATAGGTAATCACAGATCATAACTATAGTCTATAACTTAAGTAATCACACATCATAACTATAGTCTATGACATAGGTAATCACAGATCATAACTATAGTCTATAACATAGGTAATCACACATCATAACTATAGTCTATAACTTAAGTAATCACACATCATAACTATAGTCTATGACATAGGTAATCACAGATCATAACTACAGTCTATAACTTAAGTAATCACACATCATAACTATAGTCTATGACATAGGTAATCACAGATCATAACTATAGTCTATAACATAGGTAATCACACATCATAACTATAGTCTATAACATAGGTAATCACACATCATAACTATAGTCTATAACATAAGTGACCACAGATCAAAACTATATAAAAAAAAGTAATCATAAAAAGGTGACAAAGGCATAAATAAATATAGCCAGCTCTGTGACAAAGGGGTTGTGGACACGATTCGTAATCCAGCATATCACTTTTGAAACATAAATGTGGGCGAGTTAGAAGCAGACCGCCTAACGATGGTTTCCACACAATGGTATGAGTGCCAGTTCAGAAAGCAATGGCAAGCTACTGAATGTAAACTTGCCGAAGGAATCACAAACAGCCGAAAAATGCTGGAGGTGATCGATATGTCCGGTAATAGATATGCAACTAACTTAACATATAAATAAAAGAGGCCAGGCAACAGAAAATGCAACAACTGTTTATAAGATATAGTTAATGACAGACAGATGACAGTAAAACCTGCAACAACAATGTATTACAACAAAAATAATGGCAGACAAATACAGCAAAACCTGCAACGACAATGTTCTACAACAAAAATAATAGCAAAGACAGTAAGACCTACAACCACAATATTCTACAATAAAAATAATGGCAGACAAAGACAGCAAAACCTACAACGACAATGTTCTACAACTCAAATAATAGCAGACAAATACAGCAAAACCTGCAACAACAATGTTTTACAAAACAAATAATGGCAGACAAATACAGCAAAACCTGCAACAACAATGTTTTACAAAACAAATAATGGCAGACAAATACAGCAAAACCTGCAACAACGTTTTACAAAACAAATAATGGGTGACAAATACAGCAAAACCTGCAACAACGTTTTACAAAACAAATAATGGCAAAGACAGTAAAACCTACAACTACAGTGTTCTACAACAAAAATAATGGCAGACAAATACAGCAAAACCTGCAACAACAATGATATACAACAAAAATAATGGCAAAGACAGTAAAACCTACGACGACAATATTCTACAACAAAAATAATGGCAGACAAATACAGCAAAACCTACAACAACAATGTTCTACAACTCAAATAATGGCAGACAAATACAGCAAAACCTGCAACAACAATGTTTTACAACTCAAATAATGGCAGACAAATACAGCAAAACCTACAACAATGTTCTACAAACCATAGACAAAATGCATGCTCTCAAAACAGACTGCTATTTCTGGATAGTTAGTAAGTTAGTCGACAGATCATCCTCTTTGCACATCGAACCACTCAGTCCATAAGTGCTTGGATCCCCTCCTCAGCAAATCCCACAGCATGTAGCGGCTAACGACACCAGTTCTGTGTTGGTTTATCAGTCTTCTTTGGCTTCCTGTGTAGTGTTCTTGTTTGGCCACCCCTCTTTTAATTTGCTGTTCTCACAGTTTGGCCATGGTTGTAGATTTACAACCACATTTGGTGCCAGACCCATATTTGTATAGGCCAGTCCGCACTGGGCAGGTGATGTTATCAGTGTCACGTGGGTCACCTTTACTTCCCACGAAATCTGTGGTACCCACTGTTGAAATTCTGCTGTTATTTCTGGATGCTGTCTCATATGTTCTTCATGCTATTTAAAATAAACCCATACATTGCTATGGCCAGTCTGGCTCCTTTTGGACAATCCCCAGTGTTGCTAAATATGGAGACAAGTATTCACTTTGTGAAAATACCATTAATATCACTAATCCCCTCCATTAATATAACTAACCCACTCACCATAATGTACAACAGAGGCCAGTGTACAATTCCCTCATTTCCGTCTGTGTGACTGATTAGCACTGCCATTCAACATCTATAGGATAAAGAATACAAATTCATGTTGTAATCTAGTTTTATACTGCTAGAAGAGATCATATACCTAAAGGAATAGTTTTAGTCTGCTTACAAAGCAAGAGGACTGATGTCATTGCACTGCGGTTTTCCAGTGTCACTCAGTCTATTTCTGCAGGGTTGCCTACTGAAAGCACAAACTCCGCAGCTCCAGTGATGACCACCAGTTGTCTATGAGAAAACTACTTGCAAACCAATCCCCGTAGCCCAGACTTGAACCCAAAGCCTTCAGAATGCTAGGCAGGTGGCCTTATCACTTCACCATAGAGACACCTACCAAGAGTCTGGTCTGGGTTTAATCCCCAGCAGAAGTAGGATTATGTTTTCTGACCAGTACAGCTCAGAGGTAGCTGCGGTAGTGTAGTGGGTAGACACTTACCTGCTGGTCCGAGAGTCTTGGGTTTGATTTTTTTTTTAAACTGACGTGGACTCCCAGGTCAAACCAGCCTAAAATGGGTACCACAGATATCGTGGGAAGTAAAGGTGACCCGCGTGACACTGATATCACCTGCCCAGTGCGGACTGGCCTATGCAAATATGGGTCTGGCGCACAAATATGGGTCTTGGGCCAAAATATGGGTCTGGCACTATATGTCCAATGTGAGTATCGTGTGAAAAGGGGCCCTTTGCTTGACTTAAAATGCATTGCTTGACTAATACATTGCTTAACTTAAAATGCATTGCTTGACTTAAATACATTGTTTGACTTAAATTGCATTGCTTGATTTAACCCTTTACAAGGCAGGACGGCCATTTCCGTCCGATGCCTTTAACGAGCAGATTGTCCGATTACGTCCGATACTATTATGCATTGTAAAAACGTGATCTCTTGGCTTTCCGATACTTCCGACGGCTACTTTTGCTTTCGCCGACAGCTTGACAACGTGGCCGCCATTTGTAAATGCGCTATTATGAATTTGAACTGACTTTTACTGACTTTTTTTGATAGTTTTCGGGGTTTTTACGCTGTTTTTCAAAATGGATTTCGGCGATATTTCAAGTGATAGCCGAGATTTCGCTCTGTTCAATTTAAGTGACATTAAAGGGCACGAAGTTGACTATTAATCGGGGCTAGATATCAGTGCAAAGCGTTACTTTGCATTAGCCGTCTAAGTCGGACTTTAAAGAAAGTGATTATGATTCTGAAAATGTGATTGTAAATTGCCGTATAGATGACGGAAAATCACAAACAACATGCCGTATTTCGTAAATATTTGTGTTCATATATGGATTACCGACAACAATCACGTGAGTAACATATTCTGCATGCTTTTCCCTTCATTGTGTTGTTTATTTAACTAAAATCGGTTGACTAACACCTTATTTGTGATGTTTTTACTAACGCGACCCGAAATTTTACCGAACCTGAAAAAATCTTGCCCGTTCAGGGCTAAAAAACGGACAAGCATCTGCCCTGTAAAGGGTTAAAATGCATCGCTTGACTTAAGTGTATTGCTTGGCTTAAATACATTGCTTGACTTAAATTGCATTGCTAGACTTAAAATGCAGTGCTTGACATAAATGTATTGCTCGACTTAAATGCGTTGCTTGACTTAATATGCATTGCTTGACTTAAATCCATTGCTTGACTTAAATACAACTCTGGGGTCAGCTATTTTGAGAAATTTTTCTGGAAGTGTTAGAAGGCACGGCAATGAGGAAAGAAACTAGGTGCCCTACCTCATCAAATCATGGCCCAGAATATAAAGAGGCCTAACATGTCACACCCCTGCTGTCATGGAACTACCTTCTTACCTCATTTCTATGTGCAGAATATCAACCAATGTGCCAACACAAGACAACATACCATCTACATGATATTTCCCTGCTACAGTGTGCTCAAATACAGGGTGTTTGTAATGTCTCACTACACTTTGTATGTAGAATAAATGTGAAAAATGAAGTACAAGATGTCATTAAAAAATGTACTCTACAGTCCATCGTGGAGCAATATGAAGCGAATGGCCATTGTCTGCTGGAGTAATTCTTTCTGCACTCCAAACAGAATGGTGTTATCAATGGAAGAAAGCATTTTTCAAATCAGTTCTACATACAAAGTGTAGTGAGACTTTACAAACACCTGGTATTACAACAATTTGCATTAGACTGACATGTGATAACAATGGGGCAAAATAAATACATCTTTTAAAAGATGTTATGTAATAATGACAGTTTTCATGTGTTACTGCCCATAAGGTAAACAACACTGACCTACCTCATGTGTTTTAAGAGGCGACTAAGGAGAGGTCAGCTGAGGCTGGCTACCTCTTAATTTACACATAATTTACCCTTAATCTATTTGCCAGTGCCAAGGGCCAGGTAAGTTCAACATTTCAGCTACAAAATCCAACAATTCATTAACATGTCTACAAAGGACCTGTTGTGAATTTGTTGATGACCTTTGCTCTATTGGGAGATGAAAGACAGAACAAGAGATGTACTGAAAGATAGCTTCAGAGAAGCTGTGGTCAAATTTTATTTTGACTCACACAATCACAGTCTAGTCTGGCCCATGGCACTGGCAAATAGATGAGTAAATTATTTTGGCTTGCACAACCAAAGAACTAACCTGGCCTTTGGCAATGGCAAATAGATTGTTAAATTTTTATTTTGGGTTACCCAAATACAGAACTTACCTGGCCATTGGCACTGGCAAACATATTCTGGACCCTGGGATTCATGCCCTGAAAGTTAGCATTGCCTCCATTGTTGTTGAAACTGCAGAAATAAGATTTAAATAAATACTTAATCTGTTCTTCTTTCTGTAATAATATTAGTTGTTCTTTTTATTTCGTTCGCTTTAAATGTCTATAACTGCAATGTTGTCTCTTGTATGAATCTAACAGTCTTTTTTAGTTCACTCAGCAGTCCATAGGGTTTATCTTGCACTGTTGTCTCTCTAGGCCAGAAGGTTTGCCTGGGTATATTGTAGTTTGGGCAGTCTTGGAGTATGTGCTCTGCTGTCTGCGACGCCAAACCACATGTGCACATGGATGAGTCACCAATCTTGAATTTTGCATGCATGTGGTTGCGTAATCTATTGTGTGCTGTTCTGAGGCGGCGCAGAATAATGACTTGTTCTAGTCTGTCCATAATGTGGTAGTCATCTTGAGCAGGATTTGGTGGCCTTCTAACTGATTTGATCATTCTTTTCTTTTGGTATGTAATGGGCATATCAGGCTGTTCTTCTTTTGCTCCTTCCTTAGCCAGTTGATCAGCTCTGTCGTTTCCGGGTACTCCACAGTGGGATGGTATTCACTGCATGGTGACCTTATACTGACTGCTAAGTTCAGAAAGTAGTGTCCTTAGTACTGGCAATTTCCCAGACAGGAGCACCTCGAGTACTGATTTTGCATCTGTCAACAACACCACAGGTTGTGTACCACTGCTGGTATTTAGAAATTTCTCTGTTGCTATCTTGATTGCCTCAATTTCAGCATCATAGTTATGGCAGTACTTTCCTGTTGGAACTCTGGCCATGTCCCTAGTATTATTTGGGTATTCTATGTACACTCCCACTCCTCCATTTCGAACAGCATTTTGTGCTGACCCATCTGTGTAGACTCGGATCCATAGGTTCTGTGGGTATTCGTCATCAAGGAAGCTGAGAGTGGCTGTTCCGCGCTGTACACTGTTCTGTTCTTCCTTGTACAATATTCCTCTCACTTATGTCTGGATATGTAGTGATAGTCTATGCTCATCTTTCCACAGAGTTCGCTCTGGAATAGTTTGTTAGGGGGGTGCCAACTGTGGGCAGATCGGTGGTTTCTCTGCAGAGTCGTTTGGCCTGATGGATAAAACTACTTTTCAACCGCCCCATAGCTAAGTTTTCTAATCAGTTCTTCATAGGGTGGCCTGGCAAGCTGAGGAACTTTTCTGTTTGTTATTAGTGCTTTTGTATCTTTGTGCTCTCTCAGTGCTTGAATCCTCCCCATTTGCTCCACTGCTACTATAGGGGTTGAGTCTCCTGTGGTGACTAAGAGCTTGATTCTGCACCCTGTCCAGCTCTTGTAGTGTGGTTTTATGATGCTGAACACCATGCAGTTGACCCGTATTCCAGGTGTGGTCGTATGCTCTGTTGATAAACTTTGCTTAGTATTTTCCCACTGGCTTCCCAAGTGGTTCCAGTTAGCTTTGTCAGGATGACTATTTTCCTTCTGGCTTTTGCTACTGCTTTTTTTATGCGTTTTCAGCATGTCAGCCTGGCATCAAATGTTACTCCAAGGTATGTTGGTTCTTTATCTTCTATTAGGGGTGTTCCATTTATCTGGATGATCCCTGCCTTTTGTTTCGGAGAGAGAGTAAATAGAATAGTGCTGCATTTGTCAGTGTTTATGCTGACAAACCATCTGTCCCCTCCATGCAACAAAAGTATCTACAGCACTTTGTAGAGATATGGTGGCCACTGATGCATATTCATTTGTGCTCCACAAAAACAGGTCATCAGCGTAAACTGCCGCTTTAATTCCATACAGTAGATTTGCAACAAGATCACTGATGAGTGGGGGACTTTGCCCTGGGGAACACCATGACGCAGTAGTACTTTCTTGCTCTTGAGTCCGTCTATCTGGACTATGGGTCTTCTGTTGTGCGAGTATGCTTTCACCCATTTATACATTCTTCCATTGACTTTACAGTTTCTCAGTTTCCACAATAGACCTTCTTTCCAGACTTTGTCAAAGGCTTTCTTCAGATCTATCCATGCCGCAGTTTCTTCTCTTGGAATGCATCCTCAATTTCTTGAGAGAGGTAGGTTGTCTAATCTTCTGTAGAGTAGCACTGCCTAAAGCCAGCCTGTTGTGGCACAATGATGTTTTCACTTTCAATGTACCACTGTAGTCAGTGATTGATGATGTGATCCACTGTTTTGCAGAGACAGCTGGTGAGGCTAATTGGTCTGTAGCTGGAGGCAATGGAACTATCTTTCCCTGATTTTAGGAGGGGTATTATGATTGCTTCTCTCCAGGCTCGTGGAACACTGCCTAAGGTCCAGGTGTTATTGAAGATCTGCAAAAGCTTTGCTTTGGCTTCTGTTCCTAGGTTCCTGATCATGTCATTGGAGATACCATCAGTTCCTGGTGACTTGATCTGTTCTTTCTAATGATGCTTCTTCCTATTCTCTTTGTTCACCTTCAAATGTCAATATGAATAAATGCAAAGAAAGCAGCAGTACATGATGTTTCAAATATTATGTGTTCCCTACAGCAAACACCAAGATTTAAAAAAAGAATTTTTTCTATGATAGACTACTGCTGTTTGCTACAGTGCTATGTTGCAAGGGTAGAGGTGCAGCCTACTGTTGTTTGCTAAAGTGCGGTGTAGCTTACCACTGTTTGCTATAGTGCTATGTTGTTTTGGTAGGGATGCAGCTTACTGCTGTTTGCTACAGTGCTATATTGTTAAGGGTAGGGGTGCAGTTTACTGTTGTTTGCTAAAGTGCACTGTTGAAAGGGTAGAGTTGGGGTGTAGCTTACTGATGTTTGCTATAGTGCTATGTTGTTTTGGTAGGGATGCATCTTACTGCTGTTTGCTACAGTGCTATATTGTAATGGTACGGGTGCAGCCTACTGCTGTTTGCTATAGTGCTATGTTGTTTTGGTAGGGGTGCATCTTACTGCTGTTTGCTACAGTGCTATATTGTAATGGTAGGGGTGCAGCCTACTGCTGTTTGCTATAGTGCTATGTTGTTTTGGTAGGGGTGTAGCCTACAGCTGTTTGCTAGTGCTGTTGTAAGGGTAGAGTAGGGGTGCAGCCTACTGCTGTTTGCCACAGTGCTGTTGTAAGGGTAGAGTAGGGATGCAGCCTACTGCTGTTTGCCACAGTGCTGTTGTAAGGGTAGAGTAGGGGTACAGATTACTGCTGTTTGCTACAGTGCTGTTGTAAGGGTAGAGTAGGGATGCAGCCTACTGCTGTTTGCTACAGTTCTGTTGTAAGGGTAGAGTAGGGATGCAGCCTACTGCTGTTTGCTACAGTGCTATGTTGTAAAGATAAAGTAGGGGTGCAGCCTACTGCTGTTTGCTACAGTGCTGTTGTAAGGGTAAAGTAGGGGTGCAGCCTACTGCTGTTTGCTACAGTGCTATGTTGTAAGGGTAAAGTAGGGGTGCAGCCTACTGCTGTTTGCTACAGTGCTGTTGTAAGGGTAAAGTAGGGGTGCAGCCTACTGCTGTTTGCTACAGTGCTATGTTGTAAAGGTAAAGTAGGGATGCAGCCTACTGCTGTTTGCTACAGTGCTATGTTGTAAAGGTAAAGTAGGGATGCAGCCTACTGCTGTTTGCTACAGTGCTATGTTGTAAAGGTAAAGTAGGGGTGCAGCCTACTGCTGTTTGCTACAGTGCTGTTGTAAGGGTAAAGTAGGGGTGCAGCCTACTGCTGTTTGCTACAGTGCTATGTTGTAAGGGTAAAGTAGGGGTGCAGCCTACTTGTGATTGCTACAATGCTATGTTGTAAGGGTAGAGTAGGGGTGCAGCCTACTGCTGTTTGCTACAGAGCTATGTTGTAAAGGTAAAGTAGGGATGCAGCCTACTGCTGTTTGCTACAGTGCTATGTTGTAAAGGTAAAGTAGGGATGCAGCCTACTGCTGTTTGCTACAGTGCTGTTGTAAGGGTAGAGTAGGGATGCAGCCTACTGCTGTTTGCTACAGTGCTGTTGTAAGGGTAGAGTAGGGGTGCAGCCTACTGCTGTTTGCTACAGTGCTATGTTGTAAGGGTAGAGTAGGGATGCAGCCTACTGCTGTTTGCTACAGTGCTGTTGTAAGGGTAGAGTAGGGATGCAGCCTACTGCTGTTTGCTACAGTGCTGTTGTAAGGGTAGAGTAGGGGTGCAGCCTACTGCTGTTTGCTACAGTGCTGTTGTAAGGGTAAAGTAGGGGTGCAGCCTACTGCTGTTTGCTACAGTGCTGTTGTAAGGGTAAAGTAGGGGTGCAGCCTACTGCTGTTTGCTACAGTGCTGTTGTAAGGGTAAAGTAGGGGTGCAGCCTACAGCTGTTTGCCACAGTGCTGTTGTAAGGGTAGAGTAGGGGTGCAGCCTACTGCTGTTTGCTACAGTGCTGTTGTAAGGGTAGAGTAGGGGTGCAGCCTACTGCTGTTTGCTACAGTGCTGTTGTAAGGGTAGAGTAGGGGTGCAGCCTACTGCTGTTTGCTACAGTGCTATGTTGTAAGGGTAAAGTAGGGGTGCAGCCTACTGCTGTTTGCTACAGTGCTGTTGTAATGGTAGAGTAGGGATGCAGCCTACTGCTGTTTGCTACAGTGCAATGTTGTAAAGGTAAAGTAGGGGTGCAGCCTACTGCTGTTTGCTACAGTGCTGTTGTAAGGGTAAAGTAGGGGTGCAGCCTACTGCTGTTTGCTACAGTGCTATGTTGTAAGGGTAAAGTAGGGGTGCAGCCTACTTGTGATTGCTACAGTGCTATGTTGTAAGGGTAGAGTAGGGGTGCAGCCTACTGCTGTTTGCTACAGTGCTATGTTGTAAAGGTAAAGTAGGGATGCAGCCTACTGCTGTTTGCTACAGTGCTGTTGTAAGGGTAGAGTAGGGATGCAGCCTACAGCTGTTTGCTACAGTGCTATGTTGTAAAGGTAAAGTAGGGGTGCAGCCTACTGCTGTTTGCTACAGTGCTGTTGTAAGGGTAAAGTAGGGGTGCAGCCTACTTGTGTTTGCTACAGTGCTATGTTGTAAGGGTAGAGTAGGGATGCAGCCTACTGCTGTTTGCTACAGTGCTGTTGTAAGGGTAGAGTAGGGGTGCAGCCTACTGCTGTTTGCTACAGTGCTATGTTGTAAGGGTAAAGTAGGGGTGCAGCCTACTGCTGTTTGCTACAGTGCTGTTGTAAGGGTAGAGTAGGGGTGCAGCCTACTGCTGTTTGCTACAGTGCTATGTTGTAAGGGTAAAGTAGGGGTGCAGCCTACTGCTGTTTGCTACAGTGCTATGTTGTAAGGGTAGAGTAGGGGTGCAGCCTACTGCTGTTTGCTACAATGCTATGTTGTAAGGGTAAAGTAGGGGTGCAGCCTACTTGTGATTGCTACAGTGCTATGTTGTAAGGGTAAAGTAGGGGTGCAGCCTACTGCTGGTTGCTACAGTGCTATGTTGTAAGGGTAAAGTAGGGGTGCAGCCTACTTGTGATTGCTACAGTGCTATGTTGTAAGGGTAAAGTGGGGGTGCAGCCTACTTGTGATTGCTACAGTGCTATGTTGTAAGGGTAAAGTGGGGGTGCAGCCTACTTGTGATTGCTACAGTGCTATGTTGTAAGGGTAAAGTAGGGGTGCAGCCTACTTGTGATTGCTACAGTGCTGTTGTAAGGGTAAAGTAGGGGTGCAGCCTACTGCTGTTTGCTACAGTGCTGTTGTAAGGGTAGAGTAGGGGTGCAGCCTACTGCTGTTTGCTACAGTGCTATGTTGTAAGGGTAAAGTAGGGGTGCAGCCTACTGCTGTTTGCTACAGTGCTGTTGTAAGGGTAGAGTAGGGGTGCAGCCTACTGCTGTTTGCTAAGTGCTGTTGTAAGGGTAGAGTAGGGGTCAGTCTACTGCTGTTTGCTACAGTGCTGTTGTAAGGGTAGAGTAGGGGTGCAGCCTACTGCTGTTTGCTACAGTGCTGTTGTAAGGGTAGAGTAGGGGTGTAGCCTACTGCTGTTTGCTACAGTGCTATGTTGTAAGGGTAAAGTAGGGGTGCAGCCTACTGCTGTTTGCTACAGTGCTATGTTGTAAGGGTAAAGTAGGGGTGCAGCCTACTTGTGATTGCTACAGTGCTATGTTGTAAGGGTAGAGTAGGGGTGCAGCCTACTGCTGTTTGCTACAGTGCTATGTTGTAAGGGTAAAGTAGGGGTGCAGCCTACTTGTGATTGCTACAGTGCTATGTTGTAAGGGTAAAGTAGGGGTGCAGCCTACTGCTGTTTGCTACAGTGCTATGTTGTAAGGGTAAAGTAGGGGTGCAGCCTACTGCTGTTTGCTACAGTGCTATGTTGTAAGGGTAAAGTAGGGGTGCAGCCTACTGCTGTTTGCTACAGTGCTGTTGTAAGGGTAGAGTAGGGGTGCAGCCTACTGCTGTTTGCTACAGTGCTATGTTGTAAGGGTAAAGTAGGGGTGCAGCCTACTGCTGTTTGCTACAGTGCTATGTTGTAAGGGTAGAGTAGGGGTGCAGCCTACTGCTGTTTGCTACAGTGCTATGTTGTAAGGGTAAAGTAGGGGTGCAGCCTACTTGTGATTGCTACAGTGCTATGTTGTAAGGGTAAAGTAGGGGTGCAGCCTACTGCTGTTTGCTACAGTGCTATGTTGTAAGGGTAAAGTAGGGGTGCAGCCTACTTGTGATTGCTACAGTGCTATGTTGTAAGGGTAAAGTGGGGGTGCAGCCTACTTGTGATTGCTACAGTGCTATGTTGTAAGGGTAAAGTGGGGGTGCAGCCTACTTGTGATTGCTACAGTGCTATGTTGTAAGGGTAAAGTAGGGGTGCAGCCTACTTGTGATTGCTACAGTGCTGTTGTAAGGGTAAAGTAGGGGTGCAGCCTACTGCTGTTTGCTACAGTGCTATGTTGTAAGGGTAAAGAAGGGGTGCAGCCTACTGCTGTTTGCTACAGTGCTATGTTGTAAGGGTAAAGTAGGGGTGCAGCCTACTTGTGATTGCTACAGTGCTATGTTGTAAGGGTAGAGTAGGGGTGCAGCCTACTGCTGTTTGCTACAGTGCTATGTTGTAAGGGTAGAGTAGGGGTGCAGCCTACTGCTGTTTGCTACAGTGCTGTTGTAAGGGTAAAGTAGGGGTGCAGCCTACTGCTGTTTGCTACAGTGCTATGTTGTAAGGGTAGAGTAGGGGTGCAGCCTACTTGTGATTGCTACAGTGCTATGTTGTAAGGGTAGAGTAGGGGTGCAGCCTACTGCTGTTTGCTACAGTGCTGTTGTAAGGGTAAAGTAGGGGTGCAGCCTACTGCTGTTTGCTACAGTGCTGTTGTAAGGGTAAAGTAGGGGTGCAGCCTACTGCTGTTTGCTACAGTGCTATGTTGTAAGGGTAGAGTAGGGGTGCAGCCTACTTGTGATTGCTACAGTGCTATGTTGTAAGGGTAAAGTAGGGGTGCAGCCTACTGCAGTTTGAAACAGGGTTGTATAGGATTATGTAACATATATCCAAGCCAAAGGTGACATTCTTAAACAGGTGAGTCAGTACAGTTATGGAACAGCCACAACATCTGATGTTCATTCTGATATGCTCCTGCTCTTATAGAGATGAGAACAAGAATCGTTGCAATTGACATCTTTTTATTGGTCAGTATGTTTTCCATCTTGCAGATTTTTCTTCTAATCTCTACAAGGCCACGTCTGTCAGAGATAGGCCCAGCAGCATATCATCAACATTGGCACATGGCATGGACAGAAATGGAAAATGTTAACTAGAGAGCAGAGGTTGTGCAGTGACGTGATCACCAACACCAGTAAGCAAGACATGAAGCGGGTAGCTGCTGGTCACATCGTGAAAAAAATTAGTGTCATATCCTTTACAGGGCATTGCAGTCAACCTCAGTATTTTTTTATATAGCTATTTGTGATTTCTTGGCAAGTTAAAATTCAGTACTTTCTGAATGTCTGGCGCTCATACCACTGTATGAAAATCAATGCAAGGCGCTTCCAAATCGCCCACAGCTAAGTTTCGAATGGGGTATGTGGGATTACGAATTGCGCTCGTTATTCCTTTACTACAGAGACGGACACATCATGAAGCATCCCTCAATTAATTACCTGCGCTGGTAGTCAAAATGTTCCTGCATCCCTCTGTTGTTGCTAGGAGGCCACCCACTGTATCCTTGGTGGGTTTGTGGGAATCCCTGCTGGTTGAATACATTATGGTGGACTCGTTGTGGTGCATAGTCGGCAGCATTCCGGTTGTTGTGTCTGTGGATGATAAACACGAGAAAGGAAATCAGATGAAAATATGTACTCCACACCTTAAAATGTCCAAAACTATGACTATGTTATGTTATTTAGTCAACACTCAAAACATGTCTAAAAGCATTACTATTTCAAGTTATTTAGTCCAAACCAAAACAGTTAAAAAATATTACTATGTATATTCCAAATAGGGTGGGGGCTAGTACACAACCTTGTTTAACTCCACTCTTGATTCAAACTCTTCTGAAGTTGCACCATCAAACTTAATTATACCCTTCATACCTGTGTGGAATGATTCCACAATGGACAGAAGAGTTGGTGGGCAGTCAATCTTCTTTAGTGCCTTGATCAGACCCTCACAACTGACCAAATCAAATGCCTTTGTGAGGTCGATGAAGGCAATAAACAGTTATTGATTTTATTCCCGGCATTTTTCTTGCATTTGTCACAATGAGAATATCATATCAATGGTACCCGGGAAGGTTAACCCGGTCAACAAATGCCCGCAGAAGTCTGATGTGTCGGCCTAACGGCGCAAGAACGCAGCTCTGCTGTAAACAGGCACAACGCAATCACATCCGGAAAAAAAACTCCGGAAGAACGAAGAAGAAGATATCAATGGTAGACCGGTTCTGTCGGAAGCCGCACTGTGATTCGGGGTAGACTTGATCTCTCAGGACTTAAAGTCTGCGCAGAAAAATTCTGGCAAATATTTTCCCAACAATACACAGAAGTGAGATACCCCTATAGTTGTTACAGTCGCTTCGATCGCTCTTCTTGTTCTGCCAAACTTATGAAAAGTAGAGAAATTTGTTAACCAACGCAAAAAATGTTGGCCAAATTCAGAAAGTACAGTGTTATGATGTTTGAATCTTTGAAATCCTGTGGGACTTGTCCTTCTCGCCACCACAGCTCTATTAGCTGGTGGATCTGTAGAGTTAGTGTGTCTTGCCCACTCCTGATAACCTCTATTGGAATCCCATCCTTACCTGGAGCCTTGCCAGATGCAATTTCATTTATAGGCACTTAACTTCTATTATGGTGGGAAGTGTGTCCAGATGGTCAAGAGTTGGCTGGGCATCTATGGCGTTGAGGGCATCATCCGCTAGTTTGGTTTCACTTGAGTAAAGCTCAACTACCTAGCTAACTAACCAACTATCAAGCTAACTAACCAACTACCTAGCTAACTAACCAACTACCTAGCTAACTAACTAGCCAACTACCTAGCTAACCAACTATCTAGCTAGCTAACCAACTATCTAGCTAACTAACCAACTACCTAGCTAACTAACCATCTACCTAGCTAACTAACCAACTACCTAGGTAACTAACTACCTAATTAACCAACTACCAAGCTAACTAACTAGCCAACTAGCTAGCTAACTTGCCAACTACCTAGCTAAATAACCAACTACCTAGCTAACTAACTGACTAACCAACTACCTAGCTAACTAACTAACTAACCAACTACCTAGCTAACTAACCAACTACCTAGCTAACTAGCAAAATACCTTGCTAACTAACCATCTACGTAGATAACTAACCGACTATCTAGCTAACTAATTCACTAGCCAACTACCTAGCTAACTAACCAACTATCTAGCTAACTAACTAGCCAACTACCTAGCTAACTAGCCAACTACCTAGCTAACTAACCAACTATCTAGCTAACTAACTAACTAGCCAACTACCTAGCTAACTAATCAACTATCTAGCTAACCAACCAACTACCTAGCTAACAAACTAGATAGCCAACTACCTAGCTACCTAGCCAACTACCTAGCTAACTAACTAGATAGCCAACTACCTAGCTAACTAACCAACTATCTAGCTAACTAACTAACTAGCCAACTACCTAGCTAACTAATTCACTAGCCAACTACCTAGCTAACTAACTAGATAGCCAACTACCTAGCTACCTAGCCAACTACCTAGCTAACTAACCAACTATCTAGCTAACCAACCAACTACCTAGCTAACTAACTAGATAGCCAACTACCTAGCTACCTAGCCAACTACCTAGCTAACTAACTAGATAGCCAACTACCTAGCTAACTAACCAACTATCTAGCTAACTAACTAACTAGCCAACTACCTAGCTAACTAATTCACTAGCCAACTACCTAGCTAACTAACTAGATAGCCAACTACCTAGCTACCTAGCCAACTAACCAACTATCTAGCTAACTAACTAACTAGCCAACTACCTAGCTAACTAATTCACTAGCCAACTACCTAGCTAACTAGCCAACTACCTAGCTAACTAACCAACTACCTAGCTAACTAACTAGATAGCCAACTACCTAGCTAACCAAATATCTAGCTAACTAACCAACCAACTACCTAGCTAGCTAACAACTATCTAGCTAACTAACCAACTACCTAACCAACTACCTAGCTAGCTAGCTAACTATCCACAACTCCCATTCTTTCTCAATATGTATCATCTCATATGTATTCATCTCTCTTGCCATGATCTTCATTATCTCCCCTCTCCGCCCCCTCCCCATGTCTCTCTAATCGTTTATCTTAATTACACCAGCAACAACAAACTTACGTAAAATTCACTTCAGACAAATCTCCTGCTGTTCATTCCTTACCTGGCAGACTGCGGCATTACAGATAAAGCGGGACGGACAGCGCCAGGGGGAACCATAACATTAAACCCACTGTGAGGATTGTAAGGCTGCTGGAAGCTGCTGTTAGTGAAGGCAGGTGTGTGAAGAAGGCCCCGTATAGGTCCAGGTGCTGTCAGGTTTGTGTTATTGAAAAACTGAAAGGCACAGCAAAGGCATTTGAGTCAGCTGATTCTACACAAGCAACTTAACACATGCTAAAAAATTTAGTTCACGATAACATATGTCCAAAACCACTACTGTCTTGCTAAGTTATTTAGTTCATGATAAAAACTGTCTAAAACCATTACTATGTCTTGTTAAGTTATGTAGTTCATGATAAAAAATGTCAAACCGTTATTGTCTTATTAAGTTGTTTAGTTCATTATAAAAAAAAATTCTACAACCATTATTTGTCTTGTTAAGATATTTGGTTCACGATGAAAAATGTGTAAAACAATTACTGTCTTGTTATGTTATTATGTCCATTCATTAAAATGTCTATAATCATAACTATATGATAAGTTTCTCGGTCTACAGATCTAGTATAAAATATTCTTAACATGTCACCCCACAATAAACGTAACTTTGTGAATGCACATGAACTTAATTTCTGGAAATTGGTTTTCTCTTGCCCCCAAAGAGATCTACACCAATACAAAAACACATCTAATTAAAATATAATAATACAATCATAATGGAATATATGCACTTTTTTTGTTGCCGTACAGGGCGTTGCAGTCAACACCAGCATTTTTTCAGCTGCTGTTGATGTACTAGGCAAGTTTTATGTTCAGTAGTTTGCCACTGCTTTCTGAACGATCGGCTCACATACCCCTGTAAGTTACCAGCACGGCACGGACCGCTGCCAATTCTCACAGCTGCTGTTTTCCCCATGTGGATATACAGGATTATGAACAATGTCGTTAACGCCTTGTCCAGGGAGACCGGCTATATATGCACTAGTGCAGTGGTTCTCAACTGGTGGGGAATTCCCCCCTAAGGAGGAATCTTAGGGTTTCCGGGGGGAATAAAGATTACTTCAAGATCGCGTTAATACAAGAACCGATTACTTGATATTGTTTTTCCCTCCATACTTTACGGTTCTGTACTCTTCGCCCTTCTGATATTCGTCTTATAACATAAGTAGGCCCACAAATCACATTTTATGTAGACGTCTAAACTTGTTCTAGTATGTGTTATTAAAGTTAGCTTCCATTTTTACGTATACTATATAGGGGCAGGGTGGGGGTGGGGGGAATTTATAGGGAGGAAATATGAAAGAGGAGGAATGACATTCTCAACATATTGTGAAGGGGGGGCATGGGCCAAAAAAGGTTGAGAACCACTGCACTATTGGGTAGATAATAAGATAAGAGTTATCAGAATGTAACTATCAACATTTTGTCATTTTAGACATCAAAACAACGACAAAATAAATAGGGAAACCTAGAAAACAAATACACATTAATGCTTACAAATTACATCGATCAAGACGCTGAAGATAATGAATTGGCACTGTGCATATATTAAACAAATTCCAGTGAATAAATCAATGAGTAAAAGACGGATAGAACATACCGAGAAATCCCTGAAGGTAGTACAACTAGACACTCACTTGTCTGTAACTGACTGGGCAAGCGAAATTGTTGGAGATCTAAACATCACATGGAGAAAAGAGGTGGACAATACAGGGAGGCCATAAATAGCAAAAGATAGGGACTTTTGGCATGAGTTGACTGAGGGTCTTTGCCTCAACTAGCCATACAGGGAAGAAGAAGAAGGCTGAAGCTATCCCAATGGCACAACGGGCCTGACCTTATCTGTGGTTGCTTCATTTTCCATCTGACTAAAAATCATCACTATCCTTGAGGGGCCAGGTGTGGTTCTCATAGGCACATTACCCAGAGTTACAAGAGTTCATGATGCACACCCTGTTTCTTAGTTCTGTGGCTGAATTATTACTGGTAATGGTAAATGGCCACATGGTAAATGCAATAACAGATTACAATGCACCATCTATCAAGGGCACAAGACCTTTGGTGAACCAACACAGATCTGGACTTATCAGTCGATGTACGCTGGTAGAGATGTTGAGGAGGTGATCGGAGCAGTTATGGATCTGTCAGGAGTATGATGATGATGATCACTAGTCACTAATTGCATCCTCTCTGTGGCTAGGCCTCTGGGTGTGTCCAGGATCAACCCTGGACTCTTGAGACATTGGCATTGTCTTTTCGGGATCCGTTGCCATAAATGCGTTAGATAGGACAGATATGGTTTGGTTTGTAAAGGATCATTGTCACTGCCTGTGGATACCTCTAAAGGTGCTCAAGTCTCCTCCCAAGGATCACAGGAACAGTGGCAGCTCAATGACATAACATTAAAAGATACATTTAATCCATGAGTGGAGCTTAAGCTGGTGTCGGCCAGAACATATTTCATTCACCTTTAGTTACTGCACTTATATACACTATAATTAACTAACTTATACATAATTCTTTACACTATTACACTGAACAAAGTACAAAATTAACTACCTCTGTCTCATAACCTGATTGCGAATGTTGATATTAAGACCACTTCAAATCAAATTTTGAACGAGATATTTAAGGACACAGTAATTTCTCATCAATTGGACACATGCAAAATCAAATCTATTAGCTCACTGAATGATAAATCTCATGGCTCTCTAAATGTTAAATTAAATATTAATCTCAAAAGCAGCAATATAAATTAATATACTGTGTAATAATTTTTAAAAATAGAAACAATGTCATTTATAACATTATTTGACTACCAATTAAAAATGAAAATCTCAAAATAGTTTGTAACTATAGCTTTACAGTCTATTTTAAACATTTATTTAGTTAGAATATTAGCATCTCACATTTTTAAAGCTGTATCTTGAAAATCCATCAAAATTAATTGGGGGGATTTTTCTACTTTGTGAGACACTATTAATAAATTTGTGAGAGAGCCCACACTGACTATCCTATAGATGTCATTAAATTAATTTTCCACTGTACAAAACTATGTGCAATGGGGGGTAAAAATATGTGTGCTGGAAACACTGGGGTGCGGGTATATGTGGAAAGATAAGTGTGATGTGAGGGTTTGCATGTGTCAAGGTATAAGTGGGTGGGTGTAATTTTCCATCTACACACATATTTACATTAGATATAGGAAAAGTGCCGGTCTCCGCGGTGAAGGTGTTACAGACACGGTTCGTAATCCCATATACCCGTGTTCGAAACAACTGCGCGCGATTTGGCAGCAGACTGTTTTGCGTTGGTATCAGTGCCAGTCGTTCAAAAAGCAATGGCAAACTACTGAACGTAAACTTGCCAAGAGATCACAGTGGCAGAAATGATGATGTTGACAGCGATGTCCTGTTAAAAAAAGGATATGCGAAATAAAAAAAAATAAGGACAAATACAGTAATTGGCATGTCTTTGCTCCTTGTTCAACTCCAACCCCAGCATGATTTACTAGACACATTTTATGTCCAGTAGCTTGCCATAGCTTTCTGAATGAGGCGTCAATGATCAAGTCCAAATGGCCCGGTGTAGGGTCAGGACCCACTACCCTACACTCAGAGCACCAGAAATTTAACCGCAAGCTCATTAAGCTCTGTGCTACACTGACTCTTTAGCCATACTGGTGCAGTTTCTATATTACTATGGTGTTCAGGCTGCGGAGCGAGGCTGGCCGAATGGTTAAGAACGCTAGGTTCTCCTTTGGGAGACCAGGGTTCGAATCCTCGATAATGTGTGGATTTTTTTTCTATCGGGGGCAAAAAGAAAATCCTAACCTGCACAATTCGGGGCGAATGCACTAGCCAGGCGGCCTTAATTCCTCAGCTCAATACCCCCCCCCCCCCCCCTCTGCCCTACACTGTAAGGTACTATAGGCAGAGATGACAGACGGTTCAGGCTGCAGATTAAGACTTTAATGCTAGACATAACCAGACAAGGAGAGGCTGTGGTACACAGTGTACACAGTTTTAACTATATATGGCAACATGCTTTAACCAAGAACCAAAAATAGGTTTTAAACCAAAACATCTTTACACCAAAGCCAGCTGCCAGTTTGTAAAGAATGAATACTGTAAATAGCATAGCCAATCTAAACATTAGTCTCATCTGGTTTTTTTCCACATACATATGGGAAAGCACACAACCACAAGCGGAAGAGAGAGAGAGAGAGAGAGGGGGAAGTGGAAGTGGAAGAGGGGGAGACACAGAGTGACTGAGAAAGATGGGAGAAGAGGAGGAGGGACAGGTAAGTGTTAAAAAAAAAAAATTATCATAAACATGATTAACATCACCTAATTTATAAACTTGAAAACACCACAATAAAAATTGATATTATTAGCTATATTACTACTTGTCATATTTGACAATGCTTGGTAAAAAAAAAAAAAAAACCACAAACATAAATGAAAAAAGGTTACATCTGAATAGCAAGAAAAGATTATGAAAGCTATGACAATATTAGCAGAATTAATTTAACAACTAGGGATACAAAACTAGGGTTTTGAGCTGCTACATATCAAACTAAAACTGCCAACACAAGAATTTAAAAAAAAGTGTTACTACATTTAACAACTACAGGTTAAATAAAGAAGCTGAGATTTAGGAAAATGGGTTTAGAAAATGAGCTGTTCAAAAGCTATCAATAGGTGTGGCAAAACAAACAGGTATAATATGCAGAGATCATCAGCTGGTTATGGCAATATTTCACTGTTATGCTGCTTGGGTATGCAAGTATACTGTTTGCAAAGACACAATCTACATTGTTTAGTTTCTACACCTGCGTTTAGTATCTGAACACAGCTACATTGTTTAATTTCTACACCTGTGTTTAGTATCTGATTAAAATCTACACTGTTTAGTTTCTACCACCTTTGTTTAGTATCCACCCATCGACAAATATATATCTACACATCTTTATAAGGACCACAACCTGTCCTCCTGTTTAGTTTCAGTACGTATTTAATCACTGCAAGGAGAAAATCCTGCCTTAGTTTATGATAAAAAATCGGTTTAAATGCTACCACTGATGTGTTTTTACTGTCATCTGTTTAATCCTATAAAGGGATACCTCTTTTCTTGTCAGTTTAGTTTCAGTTTAATCTCTGTAAATTGCCCCAGCCTACCACATTTGTTTGGTTTTAACACTTAAAGTCACTTAAAAGTTGATAGGGTCGACTTCATTGCACCTGGTTTTATCCCATATGGCTCAGTCTCTTTCCGCAGCGTGGAAAGCATCGCACAAAGCACAAATTCCATGGCTCCAATGGTGACTCTCAGGAATCTCTGAAAAACTGCACTTGTGAGCCGAAGGATGCGGCCTGGAATTGAACCTACAACCTTTGGATCCTGAGCCAGGTGGCTTGACCACTTCACCAGGGAGAATCCAGTTCAGTTTTAGTATCTGTGATTAATCTTTGCCAGAACCACAACATACCATGTTTGTTTAGTTTCAGAATGTTTCATCTTTGCAAAGACCACAACTTACCAAATTTGTTCAGTTGTGTATCATCATTGCAAGGACTACAACCTACCATGTTTATTTAAGTTTCATATTTGCAAGGGCCACAATCTACTATGTTTATTTAGTTTCAGAATATGTTTCATCTTTGCAAGGACCACAACTTAGCAATATGTTTAGTTTTAGAATCTATAGCATCTCTGTAAGGACCACAACCTACCATGTTTGTTTAGTTTTAGAATTTTTCATCTGTGCATCAACCACAACTTGCCATGTTTGTTTAGTTTTAGAATGTTTCATTTCTGCATCAACCACAACCTATGTTCATATAGTTTCAGATACTTTTCATCTTTACAAGGACCACACCTAACTAATTTGCTTAGTTTTAAAACCTGTATTACCTTTGTAAGGACAACCTACCATGTTTGTTTAGCTACTGAATATGTTTCACCTCTGCAAGCACCACAACCTACCATGTTTATTTAATTATAAAATATGTTTCACCTTTGCAAGCACCACAACCTACCATATTTATTTAGTTGTAGAATATGTTTCACCTTTGCAAGCACCACAACCTACCATATTTATTTAGTTGTAGAATATGTTTCACCTCTGAAAGTATCACAACCTACCATGTTTAATTCTAGAATGTTTCACCTTTGCAAGCACCACAACCTACCATGATTATTTAGTTGTAGAATATGTTTCACCTTTGTAAACACCACAACTTACCATGTTTATTTAATTGTAGAATATATTTCATCTTTGCAAGCACCACAACCTACCATGTTTAATTCTAGAATGTTTCACCTTTGCAAGCACCACAACCTACCATGATTATTTAGTTGTAGAATATGTTTCACCTTTGTAAACACCACAACTTACCATGTTTATTTAACTGTAGAATATATTTCACCTTTGCTAGCACCACAACCTACCTTTGTGTCTTACCTAAAGTCTATAGTATCTTTCAGTTTAATCAACAGTTATGTCTATCCAACCCAGCATAATCATATAATGCATTTGACAATTATGTAGAAATAATTAACCTTTCATGTTTACAATGAGGCAAATACAAATTGTACCCCATTCGTCTCTGAATAACTTAAGAATAAAAACCTCACTATAAACTTAAGATGTGAAGTGAAGCATAATCAATGTCTATAACAAGCCGAAACTATCTATAGACCAAGCTTACAATCTCTGCCATGCTGCTAAAAATAAATATGCTGTGAAGAAAGTCTTACAGTCTGTTGGCTGTTTGCAGGGGTGGCCAATATAAGCTTAGTCATGTCGACGAAAATATTTAACGCTTCTGCAGGCACTGGAGCCTCGGGTATCAACTGTGAAACACATGAGGTGGTCATGTAGATTTGCACAACTCTGGGCTTTGTATGGCTCAGCTATCAAGAGTAGGAGCTGTGGTGGTAGGGTGGTTAATGTGCTTGCTTACAAAGCCTGTCTACAACTCTGGGTTTTGAATGGCTCAGCTATCAAGAGTAGGAGCTGTGGAGGTAGGGTGGTTGTCAAGGTCTCACGTCCGAGGTTGCGACGTGTTGTCTGTACCAACGCCAGACAACATAACAACACGCAACCCTGAGTGATGTTAAACACGGCAGAGAGAACGCGGCGTTATCGACGACGCCCGGATAAGCAGCCACGCACAGCAATTGAGCGAAGCAGTACACCCCGTGAACCGTGCAGGGGTCACACCAGTTGACGTGAGCGTGCAGCGTGTAGAACGCCAGAACTGGCAGACGGGTCTAGGTTGTTGAATGGAGAGGTCGCATGTGTATGCGAGAAGTGTTTGAATCTGCCTTGAGAGCTAGCCTGTACGACAGTGGGAGACTGGTTCGAACGCTTGAATGGTTTGACTTGTAAGTGAGATGTTTATTGCTTGCATGTATTATGTATTGTAGTGATATTGTTAATGCCGTAATGATTGCTATGGATTGTCATTGCGCGATGTTTGTGCGATAAGAAATGCAGCGCGTAAATAAAGCGTGTGAATAATACTTTCGGATATTCACTTCGTGTGATTTGATAGTTTGATATTGCTTCACACTTGCCAGAAAACGAGCTACTTATCTTGCTCTACGCAAGACTCTGACAGTGGTTAATGTGCTAGCTTACAAAGCCTGTCTACAAGTCGGCTTTGTATGGCTCAGCTATCAAGAGTAGGAGCTGTGGTGGTAGGGTGGTTAATGTGCTAGCTTACAAAGCCTGTCTACAAGTCGGCTTTGTATGGCTCAGCTATCAAGAGTAGGAGCTGTCATGGTAGGTTGGTTAATGTGCTAGCTTACAAAGCTGGTGGACTGGGTTCAATCCTCAGGATTGGCAGGATTATATTATAGCCCTGAAATCAACCCAGCCTCCTACAATAAGATACCAGATCATTGTCTAGGATGTAATGGTGGCAAGGCAGTGAACTAACCACTCCATATCATTGCTCATCCCTCAAACGCTTGTCATATAATTTTCACTTTGAGTATACACATCACATGAAGATGTGGCATGGCAGTTGCCAGAGAGCTTGCTTGCCTGTAGGTTTTGTATCTGAATCTCTAATTACAATGCAATTATTTGCAGTCTGACCAGGGTTCTCATGTTCACCCAATCTAACAATGGGTGCTGGGAAGTAAAGACATCAACATGTAAAATACAGTTTTTAATGAATTACACCAACAAGTTAAATACAGCTATTAATGAATTACATCAACATGTTAAATACACCTATTAATGAATTGCAACATGTTAAATACAGCTATTGATGAATTACATCAACATGTAAAATACACCTATTGATGAATTACATCAATATGTTACATACAGCTATTAATGAATTACATGAACATGTAACATACAGGAATTCAAGAGACCCACACAGATGCCACCAAAGAACTAGAACCAGACATACTAAAAGAAATTATAGAAGCCATCAGATTAGCCCCATTGAACAAATCGCAGGGACAGGATGAAATACCAAATGAACTAATTAAAGCAGCAAGAGAAGTAGGAACAGCTTGGCTACATAGACTATTCAACCATGTTTGGGTAGAACAACAGACACCATGATACTGGGGAAACGCCATAATTATCCCAATTTGGAAAAACAAAGGCAGCAAAAGAGACTGCACACAATACAGAGGCATTTCACTGTTGAGTCATACTGGGAAAATATTTTGCAAAATTCTTGAGAAAAGATTACGAACTACTTTAGAACCCCAGCTAAGCGAAACAACTTGGATTTAGGAAAACAAAGGATGCACAGATGCCATTTTTTATCTTGAACAACTGACAGAAAAATCAATCAAATTCAATGAAACACTCTAATTAGCCTTTGTCGACCAAGAAAAGGCATTCGATAGAATAGACAGAAACAAGCTGTGTGAAATCCTTAAACAATATGGAGAGTACACATCTAACAAACCTATGTAGAAGTTTATACAACAACAGTGAATGCATAGTGAGAGCAACTGGAGGACACTCAGAACCCTTCACCATAAGATCTGGAGAACGACAAGGTTGTGTCCTGTCCCCTCTCTTGTTCATAACATATATAGACAACATATGTAAAGAAACCAGCCAAGCAGAGACAGCAAGAATACCGCATGACGAGAACACAGAAGAAGAACCATCTGCAAATCTAACCATTAGAGAACTCCTGTTTGCGGATGACCAAGCACTAATAGCAAAATCAGAAGCTGAATTACAAGACCACATGAATAGTCTAAACGAAAAGTGTAGGGAACATAACATGAAAATTAGCACAAGCAAAACAGAGGTAATGACTATAACTAAAGAAGAACAAACAACAACAATTCACCTAAACGAATATTCCTTGAAACAGGTAAAGAGTTTCAAGTACCTAGGAAGTATAATATCATCAAATGGCAGATGAGAAGACGAGATCGAAAACAGGTGCAGTAAGGCAAATCGACTCATTGGACAAATGGCACCAATACTAAAGAACAAACATGCATCAATAATACTAAGAAAGAACTTTACAACACAATTTTCCTACCAACTCTATGCTACCAATGCCAAACCTGGACAATGACAGAAAAAGAGAAAAGAAAAATCACAACAACAGAAATGAGGTTCCTGAGAAGAATACTCAACGTATCAAGAAGAGATAAGATCAGAAATGAAGAAATCAGGACTAAAGTGGGGGTTAAAGCAGCACTAGATTTTATTAGAAAGCAGCAAGTCAAATGGTTTGGCCATGCAAGTAGGTTACCAGTCAACAGAATACCACAACAAGCAATGATGTACAGACCAGATGGAAACAGAGGAAGAGGCCGACCACGTAAACGTTGAATGGAGGGAATAGCAGAGTCCATGGGAATATCGATATATGAAGCCCATAATCGGGCACTCCCACAATGTTTATACTTCACCTCGACACCGCAAGGTACAAGAGAAACATGATGAGATGAGTAACATACAGCTATTAATGAATTACATCAATATGTAACATACAGATATTAATGAATTACATCAATATGCAACCTACAGCTATTAATGAATTACATCAACATGTAACATACAGCTATTGATGAATTACATCAACATGTAACATACAGCTATTAATGAATTACATCAATATGTAACATACAGCTATTAATGAATTACATCAATATGTAACATACAGCTATTAATGAATTACATCAACATGTAACATACAGCTATTAATGAATTACATCAACATGCAACCTACAGCTATTAATGAATTACATCAACATGTTACATACAACTGTTAATGAATTACATCAACATGCTACATACAGCTATTGATGAATTACATCAACATGTAACATACAGCTATTAATGAATTACATCAACATACAAAATACAGCTATTGATGAATTACATCAACATGCAACCTACAGCTATTAATGAATTACATCAACATGTTACATACAACTGTTAATGAATTACATCAACATGCTACATACAGCTATTGATGAATTACATCAACATGTAACATACAGCTATTAATGAATTACATCAACATACAAAATACAGCTATTGATGAATTACATCAACATGTAACATACAGCTATTGGTGAATTACATCAACATGTTAAATACAGCTATTGATGAATTACATCACCATGTAAATTACAGCTATTAATGAATTACATCAATATGCAACCTACAGCTATTAATGAATTACATCAATATGTTACATACAGCTATTAATGAATTACATGAACATGTTACATACAGCTATTAATGAATTACATCGACATGTAAAATACAGCCATTAATTAATTACATCAACATGTAAAATACAGCTATTAATGACTTACATCATAATGTAAAATACAGCTATTAATGAATTACATCAACATGTAAAATACAGCCATTAATGAATTACATCAACATGTAAAATACAGCCATTAATGAATTACATCAACATGTAAAATACAGCCATTAATTAATTACATCAACATGTTAAATACAGCTATTAATGTATTACATCAACATACAAAATACAGCTATTAATGAATTACATCGACTTGTAAAATACAGCTATTAATGAATTACATCGACATGTAAAATACAGCTATTAATGAATTACATCGACATGTAAAATACAGATATTAATTAATTACATCGACATGTAAAATACAGCTGTTAATGAATTACATGAACATGTTACATTCAGCTATTAATGAATTACATCGACATGTAAAATACAGCTATTAATGAATTACATCAACATGTAAAATACAGCCATTAATTAATTACATCAACATGTAAAATACAGCCATTAATTAATTACATCAACATGTTAAATACAGCTATTAATGTATTACATCAACATACAAAATACAGCTATTAATGAATTACATCGACATGTAAAATACAGCTATTAATGAATTACATCGACATGTAAAATACAGATATTAATTAATTACATCGACATGTAAAATACAGCTGTTAATGAATTACATGAACATGTTACATTCAGCTATTAATGAATTACATCGACATGTAAAATACAGATATTAATGAATTACATCGACATGTAAAATACAGCTATTAATGAATTACATCGACATGTAAAATACAGATAATTAATTACATCGACATGTAAAATACAGCTATTAATGAATTACATGAACATGTTACATTCGGCTATTAATGAATTACATCAACATGTAAAATACAGCCATTAACCCTTTACAGGGCATAGCGGCCATTACCGGCCGATGGATTAAAACGAGCGTAGCGGCCAATTCCGGCCGATACTATTATGCATTGTAAAAATGCGATCTCTCGGCTTTCCGACACTTCCGGCGGCTACTTTCACTTTCGCCGGTAGCTTGACAACGTGGCCGCCAATTGTAAACGCGCTACAATGAATTTGAACGGACTTTTTTTTATAGTTTTCGGGATTTTTACGCTGTTTTTCAAAATGGATTTCGGCGATTCTTCAAGTGATAGCCGAGATTTCGCTCTGTTCAATTCTAAATGACATTAAAGGGCACAAAGTTGATTATTAATCGGAGCTAGAAATCAGTGCAAAGCGTTACTTTGCATTAGCAGTCGTGAGTCGGACTTTAAAGAAAGTGATTATGATTCTGAAAATTTGTTTGTAAATTGCTGTATAGGTGACGGAAAATCACAAACAACATGCCGTATTTCGTAAATATTTGTGTTCATATATGGATTACCGGCAACAATCACGTGAGTAACATTCTGCATGCTTTTCCCTTCATTGTGTTGTTTAACTAAAATCGGTTGACTAACACCTTATTTGTGATGTTTTTACTAACGCGACCCGAAATTTTACAGAACCTGAAAAAATCTTGCCCGTTCAGGGCTACAAAACGGACATGCGTCTGCCCTGTAAAGGGTTAATGAATTACATCAACATGTACAATACAGCTATTAATGAATTACATCAACATGTAAAATAGCTTACCTTGTAGTTGAATCCCTGTGATGAAGGTGTAGATGCATTTCTGTTGATATTGGCATTAGGGTCGTTTTGTCGGCGATCTAGTTCCCGTCTGTTGAAAGAAAAGAGAATACAGATATTGTAGCTGAAAAACAACTTAATTAGCATTAGTATAACTATCTTGTAACAGTTGTAACATCTGATGGAAGATGCCTTGTAGAGATTAGATCAAGAATTGCTATGGCAAAAATGGCCTTCTGCAAAATGGAAAACATACAACAAGAAGTTGTCAACTGAAGTGCTATATAAAACCTATATTGTTGTATGCGTGTGAAACAGACAATTAACAGAGAAGCTGAGAAACACCTAATGGCAATGGAAATGTGGTTTTTGAGAAAAATGCAAAGAACACCATAGACCGAGAGAAAATCAAAGGAGATAGTCCTTCAGGAGACAAATGAAAAAATGGAGATTGATTGGAGAAATTAGAAGTAGACAGTCAAGATTTTGTGAACATTTCATGAGGAGAAATGGACTTGAAAATTTAGTGACAGCTGGCAAGCTTGATGGGAAGAGAACAAGAGGAAGTCAGAGGGATAAATACATTGATGGTTTGGCAGCATGGCATGGTCGGAACAGGAACACACACCATAACCAAAACCCTGGTGACCGTGTGAGATAGCAAAACATGACAGTCCATGCCTTTTGGCATGGCACTTGACGATGATGATATCATTAGGGGGAGCTGAGATAGATCAGTGACTAGCATCCTTGCCTGCCAGCCTGATGGTGATGTGGTCAATTCCACATAGCAACAGATTTGTTACAATTGTCCAGGGCTCCCAAATCAATGGAATTCCTCGGAAGTAAAGGCGGCCATCACAATACTGACCTCATCACGCTTCGAGTGCGAAGTGATCTATAAAAATATGGGATAAGCACCTTTAGGCATGTAAAAGGACTATTTTACATCCGCCGATAACTCTGGAATACATGAATCACATGTTGGCTGGAAGACACGAATCACATTCTGGCTGGAATACATGAATCACATGCTGGAGTATACCCCCACCATCACCACTACACACACAAAACCATACAAAACCCAGGAATGCTATCTGATCAAAAAAGCACGCTATAGCCGGATGTGTTGGCCTACGGGTTTCGGCCCAAGGGTGCATAACAGACACACCACAATCACATCTGAAAAAAACACTCCAGATGAACGCAAAGAAGAAGAAGAAACCATACAAAAAGAGCCCCCAAGCATTGTATTCTCCTCCTTTGACACTCCTCTCCCCCAATAGTAGACAATCCTGGAGTTCAAATATTTAAAAAAAAACAAAAAACACAAAAACAAAATAGGCCCAAAATGCCACTTTCGGCCTAGATTGCAGAATTAAAAAACACAACTGTCAAACTGTCATTTACTGCCAACATAGTACCTTGCTGTGTATGGCAGAGGGGTCTTTGACTGAGACAGGAATTAAAGGCCGCCTGGCTAGTGCAGTCGCCACAAACTGTGCAGGTTAGAATTTTCTTTTTGCCCCCGACAGGAAAAAAATTCCACACCTTACCGAGGGATTGAACCCGGGTCTCCCGAATGAGAGTCCGGCGTTCTAGCCCCTCGGCCAGCCGCTCCAAACACACAACAATAGAATATTTATACCGTATGCATTTCTAAAATGTGCAAATGTGGATTCTTGTACATGCTGCTTAGTTCTCATTTTGTTGAGATTCACCATGTGTGATCTAAGGGGTGGCTCATTGACAGTGGAATCAAAGTGGCCCTTGACAAAGCAATCAAATCAAATCTTGGAAACAGAAAGGAGTCTAGCAGTGACCACTCACCTGTCACGCATGTCCCACTCCTTCTGCTGCTGCATATGCCCATGGGTTCGTTGTTGCATTTGAGGTAGAGGAATTCGTTGAGGCTGTAACTGTCTCTGATGCTGCTGCTGCTGTCTATTAGAATACTGCTGTTGTGAGGAATTTAACCACCCTTGTGGTGGTGCTTGCTGCTGCTGTAACTGCTTTTGCTGTTGTAGTCTCTTCTGCTCATCCTCTTTATCCTTGAGAGTAGCTGGACAGTGTCTGACGAGATGACCAACTTTTCCGCAGCGCCGACATCCTCTCACATTGGGTGGACGACATTCAGACAGCAAATCCGTGTCAAAGAAATAGTCCTGTAAGATAAAAATGTAGATGTGTGTGGAAAGTTTAAACAGCCGAGTGATAAATAATAATAAGAGTAACAGCCATTTTTATACAAAAATATAAGATAACAGAGTGGACAGGAAAGTTATGTCTGCTCTAAATTTGATACTGGAAGCAGTAGTAACAATATTATGCTATTTGAATTACCATGCCAACTGATGACTTTACAACCAAGTCTGGAGGACAGCTTGGCCAAATGGGTAAGAGTGATGGCGTTTAAACTTCCAGGAAATGTCCATGAAGTAAATGTGACAGATGCGATATTGACCCCATGACCCAATGAGTGTCAATTAGTCTATAAAAGTTTGCAGCCGGCACCATATATCCAATAATACTCATGGTGTGCAAAAAGGATCCGTAGATGATTTCTGTAATTCTTCCAAATCAACTGGTACTATTAGTGTTGGAACTCTTCGCTGGATGCTGAGGATGGGGACGCAGCGCTTATGGGAATGCCCCGAATGCTGTGATGTCGGTTCCTAAATCAATCAATCCAAATCATCACCAACAACTGCTAGATAATGACATATTTTACTCAGAAATTCTGATGCTAAATAGAAGAAAAATGTATACAGGAACAACATACTTACAGATGGTCTCTGGTATTTATTAAACATATCCATATTCTCATCAACTGGGCTGCCATACAACATGCGTCCGTTGATAAAAGTTTTCAAGATAAAACTGTTCACTGAAATAAGCAAGAAAACACCCACATCAATATATGTAAAACTATTATTATTCTTCTGCCGCTGCTGCTGCTTTTCATCTCCCAATGCAACACAAGCTCTCAACCAACTCACATCAACCCCTTTGTAGGCTTGTTCATGATTGGTTGCATTTTGCAGAAGAGAGTTATAGACTACAAGTGCTTCATTAGTCACAATATCGACAATTCTAAACATGGAAATTTCCCATACAATCTACCTTAAAATGGAACTGGCTTACTCTGAAGCTTTTTTACCTGTTCATCTAAATTAAACACCTTAGCAGCAAAATGTTTCATCATCATTTGCCACTTTCGTGGTTACTTTCATCTCTGCTGCCGTCTTTCATCTAATGGGCATCATTGTGTAGCAAGCCCTGTCCTCTCATCACCATCCATCCATCATGTGCCATGCCAATAAGCGTGGGCGGTGATGTTTTGCCATCTCACTTTCTGTCTTGACCATGCCACGTGGCCAAGCCATTCAGGTATTTACTTCTTGGTCTTCCCCTTGGTCTCTTCCCTTCGATCTTGCCAGTTGTCACAAAGTTCTCATCACAGCCTACTGGAAATTAAGCATTTTTGTGCCCAGAGTCTAATATTTTGTGCCCAACTTGCCATTGTTTTTGTTAGGCCATTACCTCGTCTTCCAGGAACCATGCCTTAATTGCTATTTTTTCGAAACCACTGTGACATTTGATGTGGCCACTGTAACATTTGATGTGGCCACTGTAACATTTGATGTGGCCACTGTAACATTTGATGTGGTCACTGACATTTGATGTGGTCACTGTAACATTTGATGTTATCACTGTAACATTTGATGTGGCCACTGTGACAGTTAATTTGCCACTGTGACATTTGATGTGGCATCTGTAACATATGACGTGGCCACTTGTGACATTTGATGTGGCATCTGTAACATATGATGTGGCCACTGTGTCATTTGATGTGGCATCTGTAACATATGACGTGGCCACTGTGACATTTGATGTGGCCACAGCAACAGAGTTTCCCAGACATGAAACAGTTTATGAGCCAGTGTTCTTCGATGTTCAAATCTTGTAGAATATCTATCTTTTTCCCTTGATCCACATAATTTGTAGAAAACATGTCTATAATGGTAAGTTCAAAAGCCTTAATTTTATTTTTTATTAAATGTAGTCCATGATTTACATCCATAAGTTGCCATATTGTCTGACGGCAGGTCAGACAATACAATGTCAAAGATTTCCACAGAATATTACTGACATAAAAGTAAGCTGTTCCAACTTATTTTTATTCAAAGTTGAATGCAATTTAACAAAACAACTTAAATAAATGATTAAATAGACATTTTCTAAAATTCTGGACTTAAATTTTGAGATAAATTAACAAAAGAAACACCATAATAATCATCTTTTTTTAAACTTCACATACTTGTTCTTGTCAATCCAGAACCCAAATTATGGCTGAGGTCAAATGGATCTGAAAGTGATAAGAAATGGGCAAAAAGTTAACGTCATACATATACCCCCCCCCCCCCCCCCCCCCCCCCCCCCCCCCCCCCCCCAAAAAAAAAAAATTATTAACGTATCATTAACAATATGTGGTTGTTGCTAACAATTAACTTTGACCTTTCACTCTGACAGCCCACAGTAAGTCATAGTATCACTGCTCGGGTCAGGTCAGTGAAACGAGATTGATCAGGACTCAACTCCAGCTGTAAATGTTGCTATTGGAAACAGTTTGACTCAGAGAGTAGGAATTCAAAACAAAAAGGAAAGCAATCCTGGTCCCAAATAATGCTGTTCTGTAATCAGATGTGAAAACCTTGCAATAATATCACAGCTTTACTGTAAACAAACACAATATAATCAAAAGCCATTTATTAAAGGAGAAACAAGGAAGACAAAGAAAACACCCCACATTATTTTGTATTTATTTTAATAATATCAGTTTAACACTTCTGGTTTATTAGTGGGATAAACAGTGCCTATTGTTATTTTGTAAATGGATATTCAGTTTTTCTTACATTTTTGCTATATATAGATTTTATAATCATTTCTCAGACAATGTGTATTGTGCTATCCATCTGTGTTTTATCTCAGTTACATTAACAAGGTCCATCTCCGTATCTACGAGCTTTATTTCAGTTACTTCCATGTCTCTGAGTATTATTCCAATTACTTTAACAAGGTTTCTCTCTGTATCTCTGTAAATTTTATTCCAGTTACATTAACAGGTCTCATATGTTTCCATATCTCTGAGTTTTATTCCAGTTACTTTAACTGGGCTTCTCTCCATTATCTCTGCGAGCTTTACTCCAGTTACTTTAACAAGGCTTCTCTCCCTTATCTCTGTGAGCTTTACTTCAGCTACTTTAACAAGGCTTCTCTCTGTTATCTCTGAGCTTTATTCCAGTTACTCTAACAGGGGGTGGCATGGCTGAGAGGTTAAGGTATGTGCCACAGAAGTTACTGAGATCACATCTCAGAATAGGGCTGGAAATCTTCACAAGAACATGCTTTCTAATGACATCACACTTTCCAATGGTCTCTTGGATTGTGAGATTACAAACCTAGCCCTCTTGGATAATGTTTAAAAACAGGAGTTCCCATGGACAAGTTTTGGGTATTAAAATTTCCATGTCTATTGAAAATCATAAAGAGCAAGCTGGGAGCCTACCTTTGAGAGGCACATACCTGGATCTGCATGTCCCTAAAAAGAAACAAATAATGCAGAATGAATAATGAATATAGAGCATTTCCTACCTTCTATTGCAATGCATGGTCCATTCCACAGCTTCTCAAACCGAGTCAGCGGTTGTTTTTGACGTATGCAAACCACATGCTCTTTGTATTTAAACTCTTCAACATAAAAGCATAAAAATCCCAGCCACAGTTCTGCTACAGACATTTTGTTCTGGCCCTTCTCTGGCCACAATTCATCCTGTATTGCAAAAAAGAAAATTGATTAATTTGAGTAAGACTGTTCACATTTAGAGCGGTTATATTGCTGACATTAAACATCAAGTAAGACTACCCACACTAAGGTCAGATAAGACTGCATATATTGGATAAGATGGCCCATATTAAAGATTGGGTAAGAATGTGCACAGATAAAAGGTGTGAAAAAAGATATATTGAAAGAAGTTAACTCACAAAAAGAACTGGTTACTTGCATCAGATGAAGACAGTCTGCATTTGGACACATCTTGAGAAGGGAACAATTGGAGTATGTTGTGACAATGGGAAAGCTGGAGATGAAAAGAGGCAGAGGGAAACCAAAAGAGAAGATGCTGGTCAGTTTGGCATCTGTATCATAAATAACTGGCAGTACATGAGACAGAAAGGTGTGGACAGAAATGATGATCAAAACCACAAGGCATGGACTATAGAGGAAAAAGAAGACTTCACATTGAGGTTTGCTAAGACTGCCTACATTAAAGATAAGGTAGGACTGTCCACATTAAAGTCCAGATAGAACTGCCTACTTTAAAGATCAGGTAAGGCTGTCCACAAAGATCAGTCAAGACTGTCGACAAAGATTAGGTAGACTGTCCACATTCAAGATCAGGTAAGACTGCCACATGAAAGATAAGGTAAGACTGTCCACATTAAAGATCAGAAGACTGTCCACATTAAAGATCAGGTAAGACTGTCCACATTAACAATCAGGTAAGACTGTCCACATTAAAGATCAGGTAAGACTGTCCACATGAAAGATCAGGTAAGACTGTCCACATTAATGATCGGGTAAGACTGTCCACATTAAAGATCAGGTAAAACTGTCCACATGAAAGATCAGGTAAGACTGTCCACATGAAAGATTAGGTAAGACTGTCCACATGAAAGATCAGGTAAGACTGTCCACATTAACGATCAGGTAAGACTGTCCACATGAAAGATCAGGTAAGACTGTCCACATGAAAGATCAGGTAAGACTGTCCACATGAAAGATCAGGTAAGACTGTCCACATGAAAGATCAGGTAAGACTGTCCACATTAACTATCAGGTAAGACTGTCCACATGAAAGATCAGGAAAGACTGTCCACATGAAAGATCAGGTAAGACTGTCCACATGAAAGATTAGGTAAGACTGCCCAAAAAGATCAGGTCCACATGACTGTCTCACCTTTCACAGATAAATATAAAACACTTCTCCCAAACTGAAAAGCCAATTTCTTGAAATATACTTTCTTCTTCTTATTCCGTTCGCTTGACATTTGTCTATAATTACAATGTTGTCTCTTGTATGAATGTTACTGTCTTTTTTTTAGCTCACTCAGTGGTCCATATAGTTTATTATCTTCCACTGCCGTCTCCCTAGACCAGGTTTGCCTAGATATGTTATATTTTGGGCAGTCTTGGAGTATGTGATCTGCTGTCTGCGGTGCCAATCCACATGTGCACATGGCTGAATCTTGAATTTTGTATACATGTGTTTGCGTAATCTATTGTGTCCTGTTCTGAGGCGCAGAATAATTATTTGTTCTGGTATGTCCATAAGCTTAGAAGCAACAGAGATGTAGTTTTTAAGACGAATGTTGCAAATTCCTTGGACTGTCAGAGTAACGAACAACAATTGCCTGAAAGAGGCTAATGAAACTAGAACACTATATACAACAATAAGAAAGAGACACACAGTTTTCTTTGGTCACATGACGGAAAGAGAGGCATTGGAGAACATCATGACAATTGGAAAGATCGGGGGGAAGAGAGGCAGAGGCAGACCAAGAGAAATGATGCTGGACAGTTTGAGACGGTGGCATGGAGGAATATCATTAGCAGAGTTGATCCAGAGCACCAAAGACCGAGATCTGTGGAGAGCCATGAATGCCTATGCCAGCTGGCAGAGCACTTGATGATGATGATGTCCATAAGGTGGTAGTAGTCTTGAACAGGTTTTGGTGGCCTTTGAACTGATTTGAAATTTATTTTACTTTTGGTGAAACTGGTACATCAGGTTGTTCTTGTATTGCCCCTTCCTTAATTAATCGATCAGCTCTCTTGTTTCCAGGATGCAGAGGTGTTTCCAAGGCACCAGGGCCAGGATCTATACTGGTCAAGACCTGCTGACATGTCCATGTCGTGCGTCCTGGCTAACATCAGTAGGATCGATGATTCCTCCGAAGCCGGAGAGTATCTGCCTGCATGGCGAGGAACCACTAGTCTGCACACCAATAAGCCAGACATGGGACAACGGATACTCACGCAAACCTCACGTCCGGTATGACATCACATTGATGTTGGACAACAGGGTGTATTCATCCGACATACAGGACTTCAGGCTGGAGTTCACAGCCAGCGAACACAAGCAAGCAAGTATCCAATGCATGGTGGCCTTATGTTGACTGCCAAGTTCAGAAATTATTGATCATAGTACTGGCAATTTCCCAGACAGGAGTGCCTCAAGTACTGATTTTGCATCTATTAATAGCACCGCAGGTTGTGTACCAGTGTACCCTGAAACATACGACAGACAGACTGACAATCAACACGTCCACTGCTTTTATGGTCATTCTACCGTGGACCACAATACCACTCACAATAGATCTGGGCAACAATTTTACGACTTCATCTATCAACAGTTAACTCACCAGCAGGGATAGATCATCCAGGAACCATGCGTCCCATCCTTCCACCAAATTCTGTGGCTTTTGGTCACCTTTATACAACTGAGAAACACATAAGTTTATTATTTACTCTGAAACACAAGAATTACACTTTTACACACGCCACCATTACTTCAAAAGCATTAATATTCAGAGAAAATTACTAACATTACCATTGAGTGCCTATTTATATACATCCTAAGGAAAATTGGGCACAGTTAGTTATTTAGTTGCAGTTTCAACTTCACAGCAACGGGTCATCCCCATTATGCTCCGTTCCTGTGCCAGCAAATATCACACAAAATGCTCCTCACTGCCCAATGTGAAAAATGGAACAGACAGGAGTTTCGAAAAGCCAATAGCCTGCACAGGTACACTGTGCATAATGCTGCCACCAGAATGCCAACACAAGAGTCCTCCACAAAAAATACAGTTCATTGTCGATGGAATCGGCAGTCACCAGAAAGACTTCATTGACCCGGGTTTTATCCCACATGGCCCGGTCTCTTTCCGCAGGGCAAAAGCACAGCACAAAGCATGAAATTGGTATATGGTGTTAGACCCATATTTGTATACTCAACTCTGCACTGGGTGGGTCATGTGATGCTAGACCCATATTTGTATACTCAACTCTGTACTGGGTGGGTCATGTGGTGCTAGACCCATATTTGTATACTCAACTCTGCACTCGGTGGGTCATGTGGTGCTAGACCCATATTTGTATACTCAACTCTGCACTGGGTGGGTCATGTGGTGCTAGACCCATATTTGTATACTCAACTCTGCACTCGGTGGGTCATGTGGTGCTAGACCCATATTTGTATACTCAACTCTGCACTCGGTGGGTCATGTGGTGCTAGACCCATATTTGTATACTCAACTCTGCACTCGGTGGGTCATGTGGTGCTAGACCCATATTTGTATACTCAACTCTGCACTCAGTGGGTCATGTGGTGCTAGACCCATTTTTGTATACTCTCTGCACTCGGTGGGTCATGTGGTGCTAGACCCATATTTGTATACTCAACTCTGCACTCAGTGGGTCATGTGGTGCTAGACCCATTTTTGTATACTCTCTCATGGCACTCTACAACTACACCTGACCTGGCTTTTCATTCACCAGACCTGGAGTGGAACATTACACGAATTGTTGGGAAACAACTTGGTGGCAGTGACCATCGGCCAGTCTTTCTAACCGTAGAAAATGAGCTTGTAAGTGAAAGCAGCACCCTCTCGAGGTGGAACTACAAGAAAGCAGACTGGGCAATGTACAAGCATCGCACCAGCATATTGGTTAGAAACCTGAACACTGAGAAAGACATAAATAAAGTAGTTGAAGAGTTTGGGAAATGCATACTACAGGCAGCGCGAGAAACAGTACCAAGAGGAGCCCGTAAACAATATAAACCCTACTGGAGTAGTGAACTGGAACAGTTGCATAATGATGTTGAAGTGTGTAGAAAGCAAGCAGAGGCCACACCCAGCCAAGAGCACCACAATAAATTCCAGCATGCAAAAGCAAAATTTCAAAGGGCCAAGCTGCAGGCTAGACGGAAAAGCTGGCAGGAGAAAACGGAGTCTCTGAACTTTGAAAGAGACACAAGGAAATTGTGGAAGCTAATAAAACAGCTTAATGACGAGGGCACAGGGAGAAACTCAAAAATTGCGCTACATAAAGATGGAAAAATCTTAACAAGAAAGCAAGCAGCTGACCATTTTGCGGACTCGTTCGCACAAGATAGCAATATCAAAATTAGTCCAGAGAAACAACAAGAGATTCGAGAGAAACGACAACATACAGGACAGAAGGAAATAGTACATGAGGTCCTGGAGGCACCCATCACAATCAGCGAACTGGAGCTAGCCATATCAAAACTGAAAATGAGAAAGTCACCAGGAGCTGATGGTATCTCCAATGAAATGATCAGGAACCTAGGAACAGAGGCCAAAACAAAGCTGTTGCAGATCTTCAATAACAGCTGGACCTTAGGCAGTGTTCCACAAGCCTGGAGAGAAGCAATCATGATACCCCTCCTAAAATCAGGGAAAGATGGTTCCATTGCCTCTAGCTACAGACCAATTAGCCTCACCAGCTGTCTCTGCAAAACACTGGAGCGCATCATCAATCACAGACTGCAGTGGTACATTGAAAGTAAAAACATCCTTGTGCCACAGCAGGCTGGCTTTAGGCAGTGCTACTCTACGGAAGATCAGACAACCTACCTCTCTCAAGAAATTGAGGATGCATTCCAAGAGAAGAAGCTGGTGCTTGCGGCATGGATAGATCTGAAGAAAGCCTTTGACAAAGTCTGGAAAGAAGGTCTGATGAAGAAACTGAGAAACTGCAAAGTCAATGGAAGAATGTACAAATGGGTGAAAGCATACTTGCACAACAGAAGAGCCCGAGTACAGATAGACGGACTCAAGAGCAAGAAAGTACTACTGCGTCACGGTGTCCCCCAGGGCGGAGTCTTGTCCCCGACACTTTTTCTAATCTTCATCAATGATCTTGTTGCTCACCTACCGCATGGAATTAAAGCGGCAATGTACGCCGATGACCTGGTTCTGTGGAGCACAAATGAATATGCATCAGTGGCCACCAGATTGCTACAAAGAGCTGTAGATACATTTGCTGCATGGGCAAATAGATGGTGTGTCAGCATAAACACTGACAAGTGCAGCACCACCCTATTTACCCTCTCTCCAAAACAAAAGGCAGGGATCATACAGATAAATGGAACACCCCTAAGAGAAGATAAAGAACCAACATACCTTGGAGTAACATTTGATGGCAAGCTGACATGGAGAAAGCACATCAACAAAGCAGTAGCAAAAGCCAGAAGGAAAATAGCCATCCTGAGAAAGCTAAGTGGAACCACATGGGGAGCCAGTACGAAAATACTTAGCAAAGTTTACCAACAGAGCATACGACCACACCTGGAATATGGGTCAACTGCGTGGTGTTCAGCATCAAAAACCACACTACAAGAGCTGGACAAGGTGCAAAATCAAGCACTTAGAGTCACCACAGGAGGGATGAGATCAACCCCTATAGTGGAAATGGAGAAGATGGGGAGGACACAGGCACTGAGTGAGCGCAGAGATACGAAAACGCTAATACAAGCAGAAAAGTTCCTCAGCTTGCCAGGCCACCCTATGAAGAACAGATTTGAAAACCTAGCTATGGGGCGGTTGAAAAGAAGTAGTTTTATCCACCAGGCCAAACGACTCTGCAGAGAAACCACTGATCTGCCCACAGTTGGTATCCCTCTAACAACTATTCCAGAGCGAACTCCATGGAAAGATGAGCATAGACTATCGTTACAAATCCAGACAAAAGTGAGAGGAATATTTGACAAGGAAGAACAGAACAGTGTGCAGCGCAGAACAGCCACTCTCAGCTTCCTTGATGAAGAATACCCACAGGATCTCTGGATCCGAGTCTACACAGATGGGTCAGCACAAAATGCTGTTCGAAATGGAGGAGCGGGAGTGTACATAGAATACCCAAATAATACTAGGGACACAGCCAGAGTACCGACAGGAAAGTACTGCCATAACTATGATGCCGAAATTGAGGCAATCAAGATAGCAACAGAGAAATTACTAAATAACAGCAATGGTACACAACCTGTGGTGCTACTAACAGATGCAAAATCAGTACTCGAGGTCTCCTCTCTGGGAAATTGCCAGTACTAAGGACACTACTTTCTGAACTTAGCAGTCAGCATAAAGTCACCATACAGTGGATACCATCCCACTGTGGAGTACCCGGAAACGACAGAGCTGATCAATTGGCTAAGGAAGGAGCCAAAGAGGAACAGCCTGATGTGCCCGTTACATACCACCAAAAGAAAAAAATGATCAAATCAGTCAGAAAGCCACAAAAACCTGCTCAAGATGACTAAAACGTTATGGACAGACCAGAACAAGTCATTATTCTGCGCCTCAGAACAGGACACAATAGATTACGCGACCACATGTATACAAAATTCAAGATTGGTGAAGCAGCCATGTGCACATGTGGATTGGCGTCGCAGACAGCAGAGCACATACTCCAAGACTGCCCAAAATATACCATATCTAGGCAAACCTTCTGGCCTAGAGAGACGACAGTGGAAGATAAACTCTATGGACCACTGTGTGAACTGAAAAAAACAGTTCAATTCATGCAAGAGACGACATTGCAGATATAGACATATTTCAAGCGAACGAAAAAAGAAGAAGAAGAAGTATACTCTCTGCACTCGGTGGGTCATGTGGTGCTAGACCCATATTTGTATACTCAACTCTGCACTCAGTGGGTCATGTGGTGCTAGACCCATTTTTGTATACTCTCTGCACTTGGTGGGTCATGTGGTGCTAGACCCATATTTGTATACTCAACTCTGCACTCGGTGGGTCATGTGGTGCTAGACCCATATTTGTATACTCAACTCTGCACTCAGTGGGTCATGTGGTGCTAGACCCATTTTTGTATACTCTCTGCACTCGGTGGGTCATGTGGTGCTAGACCCATATTTGTATACTCAACTCTGCACTCGGTGGGTCATGTGGTGCTAGACCCATATTTGTATACTCAACTCTGCACTCAGTGGGTCATGTGGTGCTAGACCCATTTTTGTATACTCTCTGCACTCGGTGGGTCATGTGGTGCTAGACCCATATTTGTATACTCAACTCTGCACTCGGTGGGTCATGTGGTCAGTATTGCATCTGTACATCCCATGGCATTTTCCATTTTAAGCAAGGTCAGACAGAGTGAGAGCCAAGGTCAGTTCTAAAAATCCGTCTGCAAGTTATCATGAAGTTTCCAAGTTTACTTCATCTCATTACAAGTCCAAAAAATGTGTACTCAAGCAAAAACCAATATCAAGTAAATTATTTTATTTAAAACATACATAATAAACAGTTTGTAAAGCAATGAGCAAATACAAGTATGCCAACAGGAAGAATATGTATCACTTTCAACTGGGCCAGTCAGAAGCAGAAGTCCACTTTCCTGCAACACATCATGTTAACAATGACCCCTGGCAAATTGTAATGAACATAAGTAAAGCCTGTTTATGCCATTATGGCATGAAGTTTGGCCCACATATTCGGTGGCCAGCTGGCAGATGAGGGGTAAAGCAGTCAGCACTATGCCAGATACCATTACTTGCCAAGTAGGAAATCTCTGGTGCACGTTTTTTGTGGCTGGTCTTCTCCCACATACTGGTTGAGGACAATATGCCACTATCACTGGGGATCAATCGCTGACCATTCCTCTAACTACTACTACTCTACCCCACAACCTATGACAAACTGATTAACCATAGTCATCCATGTGATAGAAATGAATGAGCCCAGATGTCACTTAAGGTGAGGAAAATATGCTGGTGCTGGATAGAACATACAGTGAGAAAGCCTGAGAATATTGTTACTAGAAAGTCATTTGGAACACACAAGGCTAATGAAATAGAGAAAGAACTAACATTGTCTGAAGAAAAGAATTATAGAGAAATTAATAATATGTGGAGGACATGGACGGAGCTGTAAGAGATAGCAAAAGACAGGATTGTTTTGGGGTGAATTGGTAGCAGGTCGATTCCCCAAAGGGGTATAATGGCTGAAAGAAGAAAAGGATGTCACTTACCTCTTGTAGAACTGGAATAACTGGGGGATTCACCTGTTGCAAGTAGTACAGCATCATCAGGACGTAAGCATAGGAAGAAAGGCTGCCTCTGGATGCATCTCCGATGTCACAAACCTGGACAAGATAGCAAATATAGTGTCACTGGTGTCAATGCACTAACTTTTCTCCGCCTGTGTAGCTTCCACTCTTTGCTTGTTTTCAAGGTTTTTCTCTAATTAAAATATCTACTCTACTTAATACATTTATAGCTTTCATCACTTTCTTGAATAACTGTCTTATTAATTTGTTTGCCTGTCCATGGTTTTCTTTGCTTTATCCTCAGAAGGATCGTGTCGCGATGGTTACTTATGGGGGTATGTGAGCCGGTCGCTCAGAAAGCAAACTACTGAGCATAATCTTGCCAAGAAATCAACAACAGCAGTAAAATGCTGGTGTTGACAGCGATGTCCTGTAATAGGATATGGGGGGTAAGGGGTGTCAGGCATTGGTAGCACCTTTGGTAAGGATGACTCTCACGTCCTTTTCAGGACCCATCCCCCACTGGTCCAAGCCTGACACCCAGCTCGTGCCTGTGGCTCCTAGTAGCTGTCAGCATGCGACAGCGGCCACCCCCCGGGCAACAGCTGTGAGAGGCTGGCTAAACCAGGCATGGGTATCCGATTTGGTGTCAAACCAAGAGGTAAACTAGGGTATGCCTACCCAGCATGTGAAGACAGGATTCGGCAGACTGTGCGGAAGAAATCATTCCTGATTCAACGGGCAAGACGGCGTTTACCTGCAAAGCGTTGTGGAACGTAATGAGCACGGCAAGGCACGTAGAGCGCCCTGGTCATCCACTGCACTTTTATTCGTCTCCAGTCATCTCGACTTGTCTTGTCACTGGACTCAGATGGACTCAGGCGAGAGAGTGAGGTCGACGAAGTGTGCAACGCTTCCTCACTTTAATCCAAGTCATCGCGCAAGTCATTCTTCATCCGTAATAGGATATGAAGAAAAAAAATCCTTAGAAGACATTTCTGCTGTCATTAGATGTTTCTTAGTTCTTCTTGTTTCACATGCATACAATAGGCTCTATATTTCTGCTGTCACTAGATATTTCTGGACTTTTCTTGTTACACATGCATACAACAGGCATTATATTTCCGCTGTCACTAGATATTTCTTGACTTTTCTTGTTTCACATGTATACATACAACAGGCTCTCTATAGCTCTTTAACATTCCTTTTCTCACTGTAATTGAGCGTTTTTCATTGGCAAATACATTTTATAGGCTACTTTTGCAATAGCAAAATAACCTGTTATAATCTCTACAGGACATCTTCCATCAATTTTAAAGAAGAACCAAAAACAAGCACACACAAATTCTACAATACCTTGGCAAAAGTCTTGATTGTATAGCCCAGGATGTTGACTCGAGGATCAATCTTATTGTAGCACAACAATAACTTTGTGTTCTGCTGTGCCTGAAAACAAATAAAAATTGTGCTTACATTTTACAGTTCCTGCTAACAGTTAGCAACAAGCAAGTTAACCATCTTCTCACCTCTGAAGCCGGAGTGGGTTCACCTGATGGTGAGGAACACTTTTAATTGGGAAAGTAAGCCCACACACAAAAATAAGTCCAGCGTGGACTACACTCAAGTTCAAAGTGAGCAAATGCAAAAAAGAAATCTCCAAATGCCTTGGTAACTGGCATAGGCAATCACACCTATCCATAACCTGCACTGTCTTGAACTGTTTATCAACGAATTTGCACCTGGGCAGTGGGCTTGAGTCTGGACAATAACTAACAATTGTGGGACGAACATGAACAGCTTAGACCTCAAACATGAACAACTTAGGCCTCAAACATGAACAACTTAGGCCTCAAACATGAACAACTTATGCCTCAAACATGAATGACTTAGGCCTCAAACATGAACAACTTAGGCCTCAAACATGAACAACTTAGGCCTAAACATGAACAACTTAGGCCTCAAACATGAACAACTTAGGCCTCAAACATGAACAACTTAGGCCTCAAACATGAATGACTTAGGCCTCAAACATAAACAACTTTAACCTCAAACATGAACAACTGGGGCTTCAAACATGAACAACTGTGACATAATTTGTCATTCTCCTCAGTTTGCAGACGTTTCTAAGAAGTGTAGTATTCACATGTATTGTTTGTCATTTCCTTATAAGGGAATGAATGCCGTACAGCAAAACAATTGGAATGTAGTGCAGTAGCTCGAAATAGACCATTACCGAGCTTAGTAGACCTGGCCAGTCTTGGAATTGTCACTTGAGTTTTGAACACCTACAAAGTCAGATGTAACTAGTTAGGGAGTAGGTTTTTGCCCATCTGTGCCTTCTGGTGCTTAGGGTAAGATTGTTATTGCATTTGATTGATTGATTGATTGACTTAGGAATCGACATCACAGCATTCGGGGCTGATGCATTTTTGAATGTTAATACCTGTATCATTTAATAAATAGAATACACTTATTCTATGTATTTGAGTTAGATTTTGAAGCTGTAAAATTACTTCGTTGAGAAGATAGCCTGAGTTTCGACTTTACACAAAGAACAAGTCTATACCACTACTAAATGTTCCTATGCTTACAATTCATATTCTGCTATGATTGCTAATATATATTTGGTGAAGAATATCTCACTATCATCTGCAATCTCTATGCAGACAATGTGTTCACTATATCTTCATATTCAAACCAATATTCTCTAGGTTAGAGACTTGTCTTTTAAAAAGACATCTAGTGAACTATTTGTGTACTTAAGGGTGCATTTTATGATTTCATACATGTACTCAAACATCTTGTGTGAAATTATTATGTAATCTGTTTCATGAATATGCAGGGGAGTGATGTTATGTTTGTTTGTATAATTATGGGGGATGAGAGGTGGACACCCCGTTATCTTCAGATAGCTTGTCAGCTCTGCATGACATGCCAGCAAGGCCCAATTCGGAGGACGCCTTAATGATCAATTTTATGTTCAGTTAAATCATGCAGTGTTTTCTTCCCACAAGAAGAAGATTTTGAAGGAGGTTTAAACCCCCGACTTCTAAAAGTTAGGAGTGTGGACAAATAGTCAGTGGGTGTTTCCTGTATTATTCTAAAAGATAGATTATATGTCCTTTCATTTTTGTGGGTGTTTTGTATTGTCACGAGCTCGCCATGAGTTAACCAGATAATAATACCGACGTTTGCGTGGCGTATATTTTCTAGGCCACAACAGTCGTACTAACAGAGTAAACACAGCTGCACAGGTTACATCGTGTCAGCCCATAAACACATTTGGTGGTGAGTGAGAAGGAATGGATACATCGAGTTGGCAGTTCATTAACAGTTAGAATCACATATGATTGTCGGCTTAGGATATGGAATGGTTCCGTTTGTCATCTATACTGCCGGACATCAGACGGAAATGGCTGCTGGGATTGTCACCACGGAACAGAAGATTGACAGTTTATCAACAGGTCGGAAGTGCCCGACTAGGGAGAAAACAGTGCATCTGTCAATTCTTGGTTTCCGGCACATCGAGAGGATTGACGGGGTTATTTGCAACTCTTTGTGGTAACTCGACAGAAACTCGCTGGCTTGTTTGAGAATCTAGGCAATTACTGACAACTTTGACAGGACTAAAGCCAGGAAAATGGATTCTTGACAAGGGATGATCTGCCACTGTGCCACCTGTGTGGGGGCATAAAGGATAACGTCACGTGGCCAACTTTGGTAGTTTGCCATATAAACCCGAGTTGGGACCAACTAGGGGGACTTGAAAATGCTCTAGTCGGAGTGCCAGGGCACTGCAGTGCTTAGTGGAAATAATATCTACCGTGTGTTAATTAGTGACTTAATTTTACACGTGCCTATAATGGCAGATGTAGATATGATTGATAGGACTGCAGTAGTGCCATTTAAGGTATAACCTATTATAATATTAGTTCTAATTAATATAGACTGTGGCCTTGTTAAACTATAGTGTGATGATTAGCACTTTTAGTGGAAACTAGTTAGAGTAGAATAGTGATATTAACTCTGCTAGTTAAGAATAGATTAGTGAAGTGTTGATAAGCTTTACTAGTTGAGAATTGAGTAATGAGGGATAATTGGGATCTTCCCGTAGGTGTCCCTGGTGGGCGGGGTTCCGCATTCTGGTTGCTGATTTTTTCTTTGTCATAGCCTGATTCGGCTCTAGGTGGGTAGCTAATCTGCTCTGTGACTAAGTCTAGTTAGCTAAAGATCATTAAGCAAGGTGATAGGCTTACACTCAGCCGAAGGGATCAGTGACTAGTACTATCACCAGATGTGTTGTTTTTATCCTAGGTTCCCTACCAGATCCAAGGAAACTCTACAAGTTTTTGGGAAAGAATTAAAAAACCCATTCTGAAGAACACCAGTTCAAGAGTCAATAAAGTTGCATACAGAAACGTAACTTACGCTAGAAGGAAATTGATTCATCAAAGAGAGTGATGCATACTGATGCACCACACAGCATCAGACAGTAGTAACGAACCGAGAACCGGCTAAGAGTACCTAGTGTTAGTACAGTAACCATTAACATTAGTAATTAGCACTTATGGACTGAATGGTTCGATGTGCAACGAGGATGATCTGTCGACTAACTAACTAACTAACTAACTGCGTACACACTACAAAAGACTTGTGCAGTTTGTTAAGGAACGTTAGGAACGGACATTGTGTAGAGTGCAACCGGTCCATGATTAACTGTTAATACCACCGGTGTCTATTTCGGATGTTCATGAAATTGGATTACCAGAGGTCTACAGAGGCAAAGCAGTATCCGGCAAGATGGTTTCGGCAAAGGGTGAGAAGTACATGTTCTGACGTACCGTGCTGTGGTCTATCTTTGCTGGGATCAGCTGACTGGGTTGCTGTCTGAGAGTCAGAGTCTACACACTTTATAGAACACGTCACACATTTTCTTCACATACACGTCTCATATACGTTACACTTTTATTTTAATAAATTACTCTTTATTAATTTCTAGAAGCAAGAGTTGTTGAGTATGTTGCGTTGGGGAAGTATGAGAAGGGGGCATAGTACGACAGTGTGAGAGTGATAGGAAAAGGTGTCCATAGGCTGATGGAGTGTGTTGGACGGAAGCTGGTGGATTCTCCAGAATATTGAGAGAAAAAAAAAAAAATTATAATGTGGGTGTCGGATCTCCTCACTCCAGGGACGACACTTTAAAGGAGGACACGACATTATTGGAGCTCGTCCGGGATCTTTGGACAGCGGGATCTCTCGTAAACGGGATCTTTGGACAGCGGGATCTCCCGTAAACGGAATCCTTGGACAGCGAGATCTCCTGCAAGCAGGAACCTTTGACAGTGGGATCTTCTGACAACGGGGTCTTTTGACACGGGATCCTTAGTTATAAGAGGGAGATATCATTTTGGAGAATCCAGCTAGAGTGAATGTGGATAGGGGTTAGGACTAATATCTTACCTGTTCACACTTCACACGTCTGCATAGGTCTGTGGTCCTGATTCTACTCTTGTCACTGAGTGAATGTGCTGTGTGTGGTAATATCTAGATTTATAGTACTTGTTCATATATCTGTATAGTAATTTGCAGTTATATTGTACTAGACCTGCTAGCTTACCTCTCTGTATAATGGCCACCCCTAAACTTAGCACAGCAGAATTAAAGGCAAGGGGGGAAGAAATGGGATTGGCTGGGTCTGCTCTAACGGATTACATACAGGAAGTGGAGAGAGAGTATCGTCAAGCAGAAAGGGAAGATCGAAAGGCTGAGCTGGAATTGAGAAGGATGGAATTGGAAGCTGAGCAAGCAGCTAGGAAATTGGAAGCTGAGCAAGCAGCTAGGAAATTGGAAGCTGAGCAAGCAGCTAGGAAATTTGAAGCTGAGCAAGCAGCTAGGAAATTAGAAGCTGAACAGGAAGCACAGAAAAGGGAGCACGAGTACCGGATGAGGGAACTCGAGTTGAAGAGTCAATCTAATGGAGAAACTGAGGGAGCAGTTGGAGGTTCCTCCATCCCAGGATCAACACCAGTAGGTGGACATGGGTACCATGCTATGAAGTTTCCTTTAGCGGTCTACGAGGAGGACAAAGAGAAGATTGACCAGTACCTTCAACGCTTCGAGGCTATGTCAGTTGCTATGGGTCTGGAGCGTAACAAATGGAATCTTAAGCTATCCCAGGGATTACGCGGGACCGGATACGAGGTTTATACTTGCCTGCCACCAGGACATGAGAACAATTATGACGAGTTAAAGACGGCTCTGCTGAAACGATTCGAGGTTACGTCACATACCTACCGGAAAAAATTTCGAGCAGCGAAACGAGAACCCGGAGAGTTGTTTGCCGCCTACAGTTTGCGTCTTAAATCTTATCTCCATAAGTGGATGGATTTGGCTGGGTTCGCACATGACTATGAGAGTCTGGAAGAGCTCATGGTGGTCGACCAGCTGAAGAAGCAAATGTCTAAACCTCTCAGGACGTTCCTGGGAGAACAAGGAGTGGAACGTATTGACCTCGTGACTAAATTAGCAGAACGGTTCATCGAAGTACATGGGGAGGCAGGGGAAACCCTTTCCACCAACTCCAAAAGTCAAGAGAAACATGACAAGAAGAAAGCCAAAAACTCAGGAACAAAAAAGTGGGAACCTTATGTGCAAAAATCAGAGGATAGTTCAGAGAAGAAGGAGGAGGGAAGCAAGAGCACTTCAAGCTCTACACCTAAACGACCGTGGTCGGAGAAGTGGTGTTCAATTTGTAAGTCACCCTCTCACAATACGAGGGACTGCAAATCGAAGGCTAAGAACCCTCACTTTGCAGCATGTCAAGTGACTTCCAAGGAGGTTGTCACGGAAAATGCCAAGGTCAACAAGGAAGCTCGCCACCAGGAGAGCTCATTCAAGTCCGACAATAGAAAATCTAGGACAGGGAAATGGTGCAACCAATGTCAGTCAAACACGCACAATGCTATTGACTGCAGGGGAAAGTCAGGAGACACTCAATTCGTCGTGTGCTCAGGGAAACCTAAGGTGGAGCCCACCGAACAGGTCGAGGCCGAGGAAGAGACTCCAGACCAGGAAAAACCACCTGTAGTGGAATTGGTAGAGTTTAACGGTCGTCAAGTGGAGTGTTTATACGACACAGGACTGGACGGGGAGGCCGTGATTTCTGCGGATCTAGTACATCCAGAACAATTCACAGGTGAAACCTTGGATATACAGCCTGCACAGAAGAGTGCTGTAGTCATGAAGTTGCCCATTGCTAATGTGGAGATTCGGTCACGGTACGTCACCGGCACCATCAAGGCCGCTGTATTGACCGATCCCATTTTTCCAGTCATCCTAGGTTCCCGGTATGTCTTTCTGGGAATGCCCAGGGAGCCAATCCATATGGGAGCAATGCAGACTCGCTCTCAGATGAAAACAGAAGAGGCAGACGCAATTGTGACTAACCCAATGCCGGGGGAGCTACGAACTGCCCAGAGTGAGGATGATACTTTACGTCCTTGCTACAGAAAGCTGCAGAAAAGTGCTGATCCACCAGGACGGGGGCAGTACTACATGAAGAATAGGATACTCTACAGGAGAGCAGGAAGGGGAGACAACCTATACGGTCAGTTGGTCGTCCCGAAAGCTCACCGGTCCCAGATTCTTCATATGGGGCATACCATCTCCTTTAGTGGACACATGGGTATTGCCGCCACCATGCAGCGGATTTCCTGCCACTACTATTGGCCGGGAATGACAGATGATGTGCGTCGGTATGTGAAGTCATGCCCGGAGTGCCAGAGGGTGGCACCGAAACACTGGACAGCACCGGTGGTGTTGGGTGAGATGCCCATCATGAACTCTCCTTTCGAGAGGGTAGCCATCGATATCGTGGGTCCACTTCCCAGGACTAGGAAGAGGAACATGTATATACTCACAATGGTGGATTGCTGTACAATGTGGGGGGAGGCTATACCGTTGACCACGATTGACTCGAAAAGAGTGGCGGACGCACTGATGGAGGCCTTTACCAGATTAGGCTTTCCGGATCAAATTCTGACGGACAATGGATCTCAGTTTTGTGGAAAACTCATGAAGGAGGTATTTAGGGTGTTTCACTCTAACCACATACATACCAGCCCTTACCACCCTCAAGCCAATGGACAAGTGGAGCGTTTCAACGGCACGTTGATGACAATGCTCAGGAAACTAGCGCAGGAAAAACCTGATAGGTGGGATGAATATATCCCAGCAGCACTCTTTGCCTATCGGGAAGTTCCTCATGGCTCAACAGGACTACCACCCGCTACGTTGCTGTTTGGTCATCCAATCAAAGGACCGTTGGAAGCCATGTTGAGGAGTTGGACTGAAGAGGGGACATCAGAAGAAGTGATCTCATCCTACAAATACGTGGAGGAACTGAAAGAAAAACTCCACAAGGGATGGACTCTGGCAAATCAAAACTTGAAAAAGGCCAGGAAAAGACATGCGGCTTACTACAACCGTAGGTCTAAAGAAAGATCTCTAGAGGTGGGAGATAAAGTCTTGTTGCTACTCCCAACGGGAAACAACAAACTGGAGATAGGTTGGCAAGGACCATTTCCCATGGAAAGGGTGATATCCAGAACCAACTATCAAATACGGATCCGGGGAAAGTCGAAGATTTTCCATATCAATCTCTTGCGGAAATACGAAGAGAGACCCGGAGACAAGGCAGCTCACCTCATGTCAATGGCAGTTGCAGTGGAGACAGAAGTGGGAACCAGCGAAGGCAGAGAATATCCCTTGGAACACCAGGAAACCTATAGGGATGTACAAGTGAACCCTGATCTGACCTCACAGGAGAGGGAAAAGATAACCCAGGTTCTCAAGTCTCATAAGGAGATACTGACTGATAAACCAGGACGAACGAGGTTGGTTGAGTTCGAGATGACTTTGACCACAAAGGAGCCTGTTCGCCAAAAGGTTTACCCAGTGCCATTCTCTAAAGAAAAGGCCCTGGAGGAGGAAATACAAAAATTGCTGGAGGATGACGTGATTGCACCATCCACATCCCCATATAATGCGGGGGTAGTTTTGTTACGCAAACCAAGTGGAGAACACCGGTTGTGTATAGACTACCGACTTCTGAACAGTCACACACACTTTCAGGTGGAACCTTTGCCGAATCCAACTCAGTTATTCGCTAGGCTCCATAAGGCTCGGTACTTTTCAAAGGTGGATCTGAGTCGGGGGTACTATCAGATACCAGTCAAACCGGAGATTTGACCACTGTTAGCTTTCAGTACACCCAGTGGACACTACGAATTCAAGGTCATGCCCTTTGGACTCAGCAATGCACCTAGTGTGTTTACACGCATGATGAGGACTTTACTAGATCCGTTACAGGATCCATCCATCATCTCATTCATGGATGATATTCTGATTTCCAGTGACAGCCTGGATGACCACTTACAATCCTTGGAGAGAGTGTTTAATAGGCTCAAGGAAGCAGGGCTTACTGCTCGTCCAACCAAGTGCATGATTGGTTACCAGACTCTGGAATTTCTAGGTCACACCATCACTCCAGGACACATTGTCCCAGAAGAGAAGAACCTGGAGAAAATCAGAAATGCACCAAGGCCAAAAACGAAGAAGGATGTGCGATCTTTTCTCTCGTTGTGTGGGTTCTACCACAAATTTATCCCACATTTCACTGAACTGGGAGCTCCGTTGACGGAAACCTTGAAAAAGGGATTCCCGGACCAAATCATTTGGACACCAGAATGTGAGAATGCCTATAGTCAGTTAAAGGAGGCCTTAGTCAGCAAACCTGTATTACAGCTCCCTGACCTTTCCAAACCATTTGTGTTGAGAACGGATGCGAGTGCGATTGGAATTGGAGCCGCTTTGTTACAGGAAGGAAAAGACGATGCTTCGGTTTTGAAACCTGTGGCATACGCAAGTAAGAAACTTCTACAGGCGGAGAGGAATTATTCAACTGTCGAGAGAGAGTGCTTGTCCCTTGTATGGGCAGTGCAAAAATTTCAGCCATATTTGTATGGAGTTAAGTTTCGAGTCCAGTCGGATCATCAGCCCCTGATGTTCCTGGCTACTTCTCAGAAGCTCAACGCACGGTTGATGCTGTGGTCGTTGTTACTTCAACCGTATAATTTCACAGTAGAGTACATTCCTGGGAAGGAAAATGTTGGAGCGGACTTCTTGTCAAGACACCCAGCTCCTGAAGAAGAGGAATGAATCATCTGGATTTAACTCATGGTGAAGAAGAGTGAGATGGACTACTCTCTTAAGAGGGGGCCTATGTCACGAGCTCGCCATGAGTTAACCAGATAATAATACCGACGTTTGCGTGGCGTATATTTTCTAGGCCACAACAGTCGTACTAACAGAGTAAACACAGCTGCACAGGTTACATCGTGTCAGCCCATAAACACATTTGGTGGTGAGTGAGAAGGAATGGATACATCGAGTTGGCAGTTCATTAACAGTTAGAATCACATATGATTGTCGGCTTAGGATATGGAATGGTTCCGTTTGTCATCTATACTGCCGGACATCAGACGGAAATGGCTGCTGGGATTGTCACCACGGAACAGAAGATTGACAGTTTATCAACAGGTCGGAAGTGCCCGACTAGGGAGAAAACAGTGCATCTGTCAATTCTTGGTTTCCGGCACATCGAGAGGATTGACGGGGTTATTTGCAACTCTTTGTTGTAACTCGACAGAAACTCGCTGGCTTGTTTGAGAATCTAAACAATTACTGACAACTTTGACAGGACTAAAGCCAGGAAAATGGATTCTTGACAAGGGATGATCTGCCACTGTGCCACCTGTGTGGGGGCATAAAGGATAACGTCACGTGGCCAACTTTGGTAGTTTGCCATATAAACCCGAGTTGGGACCAACTAGGGGGACTTGAAAATGCTCTAGTCGGAGTGCCAGGGCACTGCAGTGCTTAGTGGAAATAATATCTACCGTGTGTTAATTAGTGACTTAATTTTACACGTGCCTATAATGGCAGATGTAGATATGATTGATAGGACTGCAGTAGTGCCATTTAAGGTATAACCTATTATAATATTAGTTCTAATTAATATAGACTGTGGCCTTGTTAAACTATAGTGTGATGATTAGCACTTTTAGTGGAAACTAGTTAGAGTAGAATAGTGATATTAACTCTGCTAGTTAAGAATAGATTAGTGAAGTGTTGATAAGCTTTACTAGTTGAGAATTGAGTAATGAGGGATAATTGGGATCTTCCCGTAGGTGTCCCTGGTGGGCGGGGTTCCGCATTCTGGTTGCTGCTTTTTTCTTTGTCATAGCCTGATTCGGCTCTAGGTGGGTAGCTAATCTGCTCTGTGACTAAGTCTAGTTAGCTAAAGATCATTAAGCAAGGTGATAGGCTTACACTCAGCCGAAGGGATCAGTGACTAGTACTATCACCAGATGTGTTGTTTCTATCCTAGGTTCCCTACCAGATCCAAGGAAACTCTACAAGTTTTTGGGAAAGAATTAAAAAACCCATTCTGAAGAACACCAGTTCAAGAGTCAATAAAGTTGCATACAGAAACGTAACTTACGCTAGAAGGAAATTGATTCATCAAAGAGAGTGATGCATACTGATGCACCACACAGCATCAGACAGTAGTAACGAACCGAGAACCGGCTAAGAGTACCTAGTGTTAGTACAGTAACCATTAACATTAGTAATTAGCACTTATGGACTGAATGGTTCGATGTGCAACGAGGATGATCTGTCGACTAACTAACTAACTAACTAACTGCGTACACACTACAAAAGACTTGTGCAGTTTGTTAAGGAACGTTAGGAACGGACATTGTGTAGAGTGCAACCGGTCCATGATTAACTGTTAATACCACCGGTGTCTATTTCGGATGTTCATGAAATTGGATTACCAGAGGTCTACAGAGGCAAAGCAGTATCCGGCAAGATGGTTTCGGCAACGGGTGAGAAGTACATGTTCTGACGTACCGTGCTGTGGTCTATCTTTGCTGGGATCAGCTGACTGGGTTGCTGTCTGAGAGTCAGAGTCTACACACTTTATAGAACACGTCACACATTTTCTTCACATACACGTCTCATATACGTTACACTTTTATTTTAATAAATTACTCTTTATTAATTTCTAGAAGCAAGAGTTGTTGAGTATGTTGCGTTGGGGAAGTATGAGAAGGGGGCATAGTACGACAGTGTGAGAGTGATAGGAAAAGGTGTCCATAGGCTGATGGAGTGTGTTGGACGGAAGCTGGTGGATTCTCCAGAATATTGAGAGGAAAAAAAAAAATATTATAATGTGGGTGTCGGATCTCCTCACTCCAGGGACGACACTTTAAAGGAGGACACGACATGTATTGTTCGTCGTATAGTGTAGGGGCATGTGCTGGGTCAGCTTAGATGGAACAGTCCCGAACACCCAACTAGTGGACAAATCTGTTTTACGGGCAATACATAGATACCCCACTCGCCAATAGAGTTAAAGACATCGTAACTAGCAGAGAGCAAAGGGGAATGTCCCATTCTCCCATCCTTTATTTCCATTATTTTTCTCTGTATGTTTGTTACAATGAAATTGATATTATGTCAGGTGTACATCGCTTGTTTTTTTTTCATCCTTTCACCACTGAAGGACAGTAGTGAGTGGACAATTTTGGCCGGTAATAGAATTTCAGAGTCTGGACAAGGCTTCAGATTGCATGCTGTAGTGCCAATTAAACAGGGGAAACAACTCATCATTTATTTTCTAACAACTACTAGGAACTAGGAAGTCATATCCTCATTACCCCCCTTTTCATCTATTGTTATCAAGTGTTGGCAAGCTATAGTACCAAATGATCTTGGAACCAGCCATGGGTACCATATATTTACAACCACTTGCCTCTGGAGGAAATTCCTTGTTGCTGTTCAGCTCAGGACAGGAGCTTGGTCCAGTTTTAGTGGATCAGTTACCACTAACTTCATCAGAGATTACAAGTGTTTGCTGCCCTAAATTACCTGGGAAGCCATTATCTGCAGGAGCTTTAGAACTGGTATCTAAATTTCCGGTATGCGGGTAGGAATCTGCTGTAGGTAGATTTCGAACCAGTAACGGCACTCCTTTGCTTTTCCATGTTGATCAAGACATGTCTGGATTTGCCTTTGCTAGAACACAAAGCGGTTAGCGGGGTAGGGGTATCCCCTATCAAAGGAGAGGTAAGACGCCTCCTTTCCTCCGTTAGTCTATGGGACACCCTTGGGCAAGGTGGAGTACCCGTTTAGCCCCCCCGATCAGGGTTACGTGAAGCCATGGAAGCAGGTGGTGGATGGAGTGTGAGAGCAGCCGACAGATTGTTGTTGATTATGATCTTGCACTCTGCGGCGATAGGCAGATGATCTCATCAGTAGAGACAATGGCTATGGCCACCGATTAGTACAGTCACTGCCCAAAAGGAAAGCAATGGCAAACTACTTTCTGCAAAACTTGCCAAGAAACTATAACAACCATGAAAGAAAACATAATAAGAAAGAGATCTGGTGGCGAGACCCCCAGGCCAGGCAGATCAGATAACAATGGGGAAGAGTGACACAGGGACCAGTACTAGTAATCGTGATGACGGATTTAATCCTGACTGTGTTACCAAGGAAATCCCCTGTGTCAGACTAAGAAACAGAGTGAGAATAGCAACGTGGAATGTGAGAAGTCTGTTTGAGGGAAAGCTTAAAGTAGTGTGTGATGAGATTGAGAGGTTAAACATTCAAATTTTAGGAATTAGTGAACATCGCTGGAGCGGCAAGGGACATTTTACAACTGAAAATGGAAGTCTTTTCATTTATTCTGGTAGAGACGTCGGAGGCCAGAGTGGAGTGGCATCTTGTTTAGATAAGACAACTGCAAAATCTTTAATGGGATATAATCCAGTTAGTGATAGAATCCTCACTATTAGACATAAAGGCCGTCCAAAAAACACAACTCTAATACAGATATATGCACCTACTTCAACAGCAGAGGAGGACGAAATTGAAGATTTTTACAACACACTACAAGACACATTAAATAAGATTGGTCATAATGATATAGCAATAATAATGGGAGATTTTAATGCAAAAGTAGGTGCAGGAAGAGCTGAAAATGAGAGACACGTTTTAGGAAAATTTGGATTAGGAAATAGAAATGATGCAGGTGACAAATTAATTGAATTTTGCACAGAAAATGAGTTAACGATAGCCAACACGCTTTTTAAACAACATCCAAGAAGACTCTTCACATGGAAGTCTCCAGACAGTATTACCAAAAATCAGATAGATTATATTTTAATACAAAGAAGATGGAGATCAAGCATAACATCTGCAAAAACCCTACGTAGTGCAGACTGTGATACAGATCATCAGTTATTAGAAGCAGATCTGAAATTAAAACTCAAAAAGCTTACCCGAGGACCAAGGCCACTTCGTTTTGATCTCACAAAAATACCAGATGCATACAACGTAGAAGTTAGGAATCGTTTTGGGGTCTTGATGTCTGTACAAGAGGAAATGATACCTGATGAACTGGCAGTACAAGCTAGAGATATCTTGATAACTGCAGCCAAAGATTTAATTCCGACCAAGAAAAAGCAACTTAAGCCATGGATTACATCAGACACGTTAGAATTAATAAAACAACGAAGGGAACTGAAACAGAAAGGAGGTGAATCCGATAATACCAGGATGAAGTATAAATCTTTAACTCGAGAAATAAGAAAGAACACAAGAAAGGACAAAAATCAATACATACAAGATTGCTTGTACCAGAATAGAGCAATATCATAAGACTGGAAGAGATTATGAAATGTTCAAAGAAATGAAGTTATTGACAAGAAATGTTCAACCTCAATTGAATGTTATCTGTGACAAGATGGGAAATACCTTAACAGAATCTAGACAAATTCTAGAAAGATGGCAGGAGTACTGCAGTGGAATGTATGATATGAGTGACAGTGAGGATATGAATGAGATACATGAGCCAACGACAGCAGAGACAGAACCTGAACCCTCATTAGATGAAATTGCTTGGGCTATAAAGCACCTGAAGAATGGTAAATCTCCTGGATGTGATGAGATACCAGCTGAACTAATTAAAGCGGGAGGAGAAGAAAGCATACACATATATCATGCATTATGTACAAAGATTTGGAAATATGGTATATGGCCAAAAGATTGGAAGAGAACTATCTTCATTCCAATACCAAAAAAGGGCAACCTGAAATTATGCACCAACTATAGAACTGTTGCCCTGATCAGTCATGCAAGTAAAATTCTACTAAAAGTCATAATGGCAAGACTTCGTAAGAAAATGGAAGAAGAGATTAACGTAGTTCAAGCTGGATTTAGACAAGGAAGAGGAACAAGAGATCACATATTCAACATGCGTTTAATAATAGAGAAGTGCAGAGAATTTAATGTAAACCTATTCTCATGTTTTGTGGATTATTCAAAGGCATTTGACTGTGTACAGCATCAGAAACTTTGGGAAATCATGAGGACTATGGGCTTTCCATCACATGTAGTACAACTCATAAAAATGCTCTATCTAGACCAACAAGCAGCAGTTAGAATAGATGGCGAGGCATCAGATTGGTTTGACATCAAGCAAGGAGTCCGTCAGGGCTGCGTGCTGTCACCCTATTTGTTTAACCTGTACGCCTGAAAATATAATGAGAAATGTAAGAGATGATATAAACAGGGAGCTATATGATGCCCTAAATATCGGCGGTCATGACATACCGGAGATTCGATATGCTGATGATACAGTATTACTATCCACAACACAGAATGGCATGGAAAACCTAATAGCCTCAACCCAATTGAATAGTGAAAATCACAACTTATATCTTAACATAGCAAAAACAAAGATAATGCATACAGATAAAACTACCATGGAGAAAGAAATATACATTAATGGGGAAAAATTGGAGGTGGTGGAAAATTTTGAATATCTTGGGTCATTGATACAACGGGGACACAATGAAAGAAATTAAACGGCGACTATCAATTGCTCTTCAAAGACTAAAACAGCTGAATAAATTATGGAGTGGGACAGACAGAACTACAAAAATTAGATTTTTAAGAGCATGCATCTTTCCCATTGCAACATACGCCTGTGAGACATGGACACTTACTAAACAAGCTGAACAGCGCATAAACGCCTTTGAATATAAATGTTATAGACGAGTTCTAAAAATATCTTGGGTAAAGAAAAGAACAAATGCATCCATACTTCAAGAGTTGAATATTGAAGAAGGTTGGCTATTAAAGACGATAAAACAAAGAAAATTGAAATATTTTGGTCACTTGAAACGTCACGAAAGTTTGGAGAGAACAATAATGGAAGGGTATATGCCTGGGAAGAGAGGAAGAGGAAGGCCAAAGAGAAGATGGGTGCAGGATGTGGCGGATGATCTCCAGATGGGTGTATCAGATGCGGGACATCTTGCTTATGATCGAGAGGTTTTCCGGACGGTTGTTATGGGAGTGAGGTTCTGCAAAGGACATGCTACTGAATGAATGAAAGAACACAAAGAATATTAACCACTCACTATTTGGATTGCCGCCCAGATACATTCGACCAGCAATTACAAAACCCATCTGGATAGTTCTTGCTTCACTAGTTATAGCAGTATGGCTAACCCCGCCACTTGGGGGAAGCACCGTTTGATGCAGACCCACCTTTCTCTCAAGACATACGCAAGTGTCAGTGATCCAGAATGTTTAGGCCCTAGGCAAACATCATAACTATTTAGATATATCAGGATCAATCATGGACAGTTACCTATGTCTGTCTGTTATGTCCCCCCCCCCCCCCCCCTCCCCTCAAATGGGATTTCAACAGCTCACCCTTTGACAGTGATAGCCGTCAGTGAGATCCATGATTGATTGATTTAGGAATCGACATCACAGCATTCAGGACATTCCCATAAGTTCTCCGTCCCCATCCTCAGCAGCCAGCGAAGAGTTCCAATACCAATAGTACCAGTAGCAATCTGATTATAAGTCCATCTCGCCTTTCCTCTGAGCGTTGAGCGTCGGCCAGATCCCTTCGTCACTCCTCGTCTCATTCTTGCCAGACCATGGTAATCCATTTGCTCCTCCGAGGTGTGCACGTGCTCCCACAAGGCTGCAACCACGTCTGCCTTGTCATGTATCAATACTCCACAAGTTCTGCAGAGCCAGCCAATCTGTCTGCCTGTTCATTTCCCAGTACACCGGCATGCCCCGGAGAAAAGATCCAGGCGATGCTTGTCACCCGTGACCTCCGAAGCGAAGCAAGCCACTCCGCACGAAGTCTGCCCGTCCTCACCCTCGTCAGCATGCTTTCTGAGTCAGTTACAATCACGATGTGTGTGTGTGTGTGTGTGTGTCTTCTCCATCCAGCGGAGAGCCGCAGTGACTGCCACCACTTCCATTCTTAAGCTGGATGTTGTGGTATCATATGCCAGGCTCTCCTGCCCCAAACATCGACCATTAGCTTTGGCTATGAACCCCCAGCCACTTCTCTCACCTCTTGACACAGAGCCATCTGTGTAGATAATCACATCACCCAGCGAGCATTATCCTGAATTAGTTGCTGGATTTCCACTTCCATGGCCCCTGCTGGCCACTCCCTGCACTCCCGGCTTAATGTGATTATAACTCTGCACAAGTCTGACTGCTCTGCTGGCACTCTGACCCACTCCTCTCCACGCCTAATGTTCTCCAAGGGGCACACCTGTCTGATCGTATCCTCCGCCTGAGCCATCCATGATTTCCCTCTTATCAGTCGCTGACCCATAACTGCGTCCAGCGCCTCATGCAGTGGGTGGTCTGTGTCTGCAGCTACTCTGAGGTATGCCTTCGCCTGCATCACCTTGAGCCTACCAGCAACAGTCGGCAGACCAAGGATGTAACGCATACACACTACTGGGGTGTCTCTAGTGCATCCCAGAATGACCTGCATAGCTTCGTTCTGTATGCGCTCTAACTTCACCAGCTGACTCTCTGAGACAGTGAGCAGACCTAATCCATAATCAATTACTGAGAGGATCAAGTGCTGGTATAGTGTGAAAAGCATTCTCTGCTCTTTGTCCACTGCAGCCATAGTTTTAAGTGCATTGAGTCCCTTTTGAGATCTTGTCACGACCGTCTCCACATGGTCCTTGAAGGATAGGCTCCTGTCAAATGTGATCCCCAGATACTTCAGTTTGTTCTCTCTACTGACATTTCTACCATCTATCGCGAGGCTTGGGACATCAGCTCTTACAATCCTGTTGTCCAGAGAGCACCACAAAACAGCCGCCTTTTCCGGGTGGATGACAGCACTCATTTCTGTGCACCAGTCAATCACTTTATCTACTGTCGCTTGTAACTCCTGGGCTGTTTGCTCCCTATCTCTCCCCTGCCTATATGCAAGAATATCATCTGCAAATGTTAGTATTCTTCCAACCCCTGGTGCTTCTAGGTTTGCAATCTTGCTCGTATACACATTAAAGAGCACCGGTGAGACTGCAGATCCCTGTGGCAGTCCCAGGGTTAACATATGTAGCTCTGAGGTCCATGCGCCCAGACGGAGAGCAACCTGATGAGAGTGCAGGACGGCTGCTGTCCAGTTCACCAACCAGGGATTGACCCCCTTCTCCATCAGTGCGGTCATCAAAATATCATATCGAACTCTATTGTACGCATCCTCGAGATCAAGCGCTACTGCCATCGTTTCCTGTCTACTCTGGAACCCCTCATAAACATCAAAGGAAAAAGTGACTGCATTTGACCAGGTATCTTTTTCCTGGCCTGTAGCTCCCCAGGCTTCTTGGAAGAAGCTTCCAAGTGAGATCCATCAGGAATAGGAGTAACTTATCCCATTATCATCGATGGAATGCCCAAGAGGAGTTTTGGAGATAGTAGATACAGTTTATTAGTCCAGCCCAGTTTGGGCTGATCGTACATTTTCCCTGACTCACAGGATTTACTTATCCAAGGCTTAGTTAGGAAAATGACACAACAACCAGATCCAAGATTAATGGACTACCTTTTTATAGTTAAGAGAATATGTATTAGTGTACATGTACTATGTGGGTTTTAATGACCAAAAGCAAATGTATGCACGCTATGTTTGTTCTGGAGGCAAAACCATTCCAGATATTGGTATTGATTTTCTTTCAGGTTGATAAGTTAGACGAAATTGGTTGTTGGGTTTTTGTAATCAAAGAGTGTCTTACACTGATTTGATGTTTTATTTTGTTATGTTTTTTGTAGATTGTAGTAATGCAGATTTTAGCGTTCCCATAACCCACTGTTTGGATCCACATTAAAAGTTATAGTTAGAACCAGTAATGTTTTACTTTCTTGTAACCTGTGTTCCATCTTGGTGTTTATTGTAGGTATATGTCACTGTTATAAAATTTATAGAGAGCTGCTTACTGAGCAGCTGTGAGAGGTCGACAACACATAGACCTACACATATCTTATATAGACTTCATCAACGTAGACGTCTGTGGTTACATGACCGGCTTTCTACATCTTCTCCAGGAGATTAGTCTTATCATTGTAGGATGGACGGGTGTCTATTTCTGCCTAGTTCCCTCCTTATGAATAATAGAGCCATGGCTAAGTTTTTCTGGAGAAATACCATATGAAGAAGATAACTCGCCCACTTTTCTTATATCTTTATCATCATTCAGAGGACTTGAACCCAAGCCTTAATATTCACCAGACACAACATTCATATATTCTATATTTATATCTCACAACAGCTTAGGCCTCAAACATGAACAACTTAGGCCTCAAACATGAACAACTTAGGCCTCAAACATGAACAACTTAGGCCTCAAACATGAACAACTTAGGCCTCAAACATGGACAACTTAGGCCTCAAACATGGACAACTTAGGCCTCAAATATGGACAACTTAGACCTCAAATATGAACAACTTAGACCTCAAACATGAACAACTTAGGCCTCAAACATGAACTTTAGTCATATTGTTGTTAAGGATGTCAAGGGGGTTAAGCACGTGACATCACGGTGCAGATGAACACAGTTACTCATAAGGACAGTGTAAAGATGGCCGCCCCACTTTTCACATGCACCAAAGAGGAGCAAAGTTGTTCTGTTTTTTTATCAGTGACGGGGTGAAACCTATAAAAATTCATCAGTGAATGAAGATCGAGCATGGTGATGCATGCCTGTCAGTCACACCATCCATGATGTGCTACAATACCGCAAAGTATCTGCTCCTCTTTGGTGAATGTCAAAAGTGGGGCAGCCATATTTAAGATGTCAAGATGTCATTGTGTTCGTCTGCACCATGATCTCACGTTCCTAATGCTCTTGACATCCTTAACAACAATATTGACAGGTTACAAGTCAATGGTGTGATTATTGTAATTTCTACCACACTGTTAAGGTTTTCATTTGAAGCCCCCTCATATATACATACATACATACACACACATATATATGCACTCAGTCTTTTAGAGGGTCCACAAACAACAACTGCCAGCATAATCTCACCCAGTTACACGCTAAGTGTGTGTAACACATGGCCAGACAACAGACAGGAATATGTAACATCAAATTAACTTGTATATATTTTAATGTAGATATTTTACGTAGAAGCATCAGTGTATGTTTATATAGGGGCTGAGGTCTCCAGGTATGGTGTCCGCCTCGAGTGCTGGAGGTCCCGAGTTCAAGCTCCTGGTGAGGGCCGGGATTTTTTTTCAACTGAACTTCTAGTAACAAAATTTCTCCTGGTTTCTGGGTAGTGAGATCGGACACCCATGTGTATTGATGTACAAGTGTCTGGCGAAACGATGGTAACTAACCTGGTATATTGGCGCGTCGTATGTTTTGGGAGATACCACAAAACAACCCTTGGCAGTTGGAAATCTAAAACGTGTAGCCTAACGGTACTGCCCGGGCAAAATTTTGAGTTAAAAATCTACCTAAAGTATTTCAGGATCTTCGCCGGTGCTACGGAATTTGTGCACTGAGCTGAGTTTCTCCGGACTCAGGCTTGGTTTAAGGGTAGAACAGAGCACTTATGGGTTACACCCGTGTGCCGTGACGTTGATCCGTCGACTAAACTAATGTTTGTTGGTTGTGTGCTGATGAAGGCTCTAGCCACAATTTCCATTCTGTCACTTGTGACTGTGTTCTAGTAAAGCTGACCAGTCCCATTTCTCATTTTCTTGGTTCACAGCTATCCATGCACACTACACACAATATACATGAATGCCACATTCAAACCACAAAATGGATTCAGACAACAACAAAAAACTACAGGCAGTATCAAGACCATAAACTCACCAGTGTGTTGTACAGGCTGATGTCCCCTTCTAGGCCAGTCTTTCTAACAGTAAATTTAACAATAGGCACTTTGGCTGTTGGAATGGCTTGAACATCCGTAAGGTCCATATGCTGCTTCATTTTCCTTGCAAGATTCTCAATCACAAAGGCCTTGTCACCAATCTGATGTAGATAATAACATTACAAAGACCTTATGATCTAGCTAATGTAGATGATAACATGTAAAGTATGACAACAACAAAACAAACATGTTTTCACTGACAAATAAATTGCACATTGCTTAACCTTGTTTCCTTACACGACATAGTGTGAACATCATAGAACAAGCACAACAGGCGGCTTCTGATCATCAGACAAAGTATCTTACCTCCTCAAGTGTTTCTTGACATTCTAGAGTGCCAGGCTATGACTCCCATATATCTATCTCCTGTTGTAAATCCATACCCTTTAAGACAGCTTAAAGACCAGTATAGACAGACTGCTGATAATATCACCCCTCTACACTGCTGCGGTGTGCCATCCTGCCCTCATCAATGTGGATTCCATGCTCCTGGTGTAATGTTATCAGTTTCCTTCCTATGACACCTTCCAAATTGGCTCGATTTTGGTTCCATTTACCCATACCCCATTCAACATCAAGGAGAAGTTATATTAGGGTCCATCACCGGCTCAGAATAAAATAATCCTGTGACTGAGTCAGTCATAAAGAGCGGCTGCTCATGGTTTTATGCTTGCAAGCTTATTAATTTGAAGGTGATTGTTGTCTGTAAGGGGTAATGATGAAAACTGGCTGGGGAAAAGCCAGCTTTTGTTTGACTCGACTGTTTAGCCTCTGTTGCAAGCTCCATGGCTGTGACGCTACAATACTGTGATCATGTTGCCTGGCTATCTTCTTCTTACCCTGTTTAAAGGCAGAGAAGGCTCACTTCTACATGCACCAAAAGAGAACCTGCTCTTTCCCTAAATCATTGCCTCAAAGCTGGGGCCTTCCTACCCTTCAATGTAGAAAGCTGCCTATGCCTGGTGCCTTGTTCTCTGTCACCAGTGTATGTATGACAAATAGCTACCAACTCATACATATTCATACAGCACTATATATAAACATCATCAAGTTCTGTCACTAGCACATACAGAAAGATTGATTATCAACACACGATATAGCACTCATTATCCACACCTGACTTAATCCACACATACACATCACACTTGACTTAAAACAAGCATGCTTACATAATACATGACTGTAAACTCACCACGAACCTGACTAAGTGATCATCAGAACATATTACTCACCTTTCTCTGGGTGAAGGTCATACATATATCCATGTCACTCTTGTCAAAGCCAAATCCATTACATGAAGACCCAAACAGTGACAATTTGGCATCTGAGAAACATAATGACAATTTTGCATTTGAGAAATATAACAACAATTTGGCTTCTGAAAAACATAACGACAATTTGGCTTCTGAGAAACAATGAGTTTTTTTATTTTTTATTTTGCGTTCGCTCATTTTCAACTCAAGCATAGTCCATACACACTACTCCTAGTAGCACTAGATTGAATTGTGCGTGGATAGCTTTCCCTATTACCAGTGTCCCTCGCCATCAGGCAAACCAACTATGACTTCAGAGGTACTTGTAATTTACATCCCCAAGTCAAGGACAAGAAGTAGATATTTTAGTCCAACTTTTCCAGTGTAGGGGTTGAACCCCTTATCTCAGCATCAGCACACTGGATGTTTATATAAATTCGGCCATGCTAACCTCCAGTGAGAGTTTGTAATCTGAGAAACATGACAATTTGGCATCTCATAAACATGATGAAAATTTAACAATTGATGCCAGACTTTTATGGACCCTAAAAGGCAAAAAAATCTATCATTACATCGTGTGACCCCATTGCTGGAATATCAGGAGTTTTGATATCCATGCCCCTGTGTATCCTCCTTGATTCTAACTCCTCAAAGGTCACCAAATCAGGATAGTCATAGATCTGATCAAACCAGCCTTAAAAATAAGCAGCGCTGTCCTCCCAGCTTCAAATGCGGTGACAATTTGCCCTGTGCGTGGCAATGTGAGAGTGAGTCAGAGACAGAGAGCTGTGCATTGTCAGTCTCTCACTCTTTTGTAGCGATTCCATTTAATCCTGTGGCAAAATATAATAAACATGGCTTCAAGATTTTTGGCTCACACCTTGCCGTCTTGACAGCGATAGTTTATAAAATGGGGTCATACTTCTCCATAGCACAAAGCATTGACTGAACTTAGAGGCCATGTGTTGTCCTTACAGCATGATCACTCTCTTGGCCTGCCTAGTTTACTCCAGAGGAAATGTGACACCAATATATCTGGAGCTGCAGAAGCTGCCGGATCAGCAAAGCAATGCTCTAGCTGTCTGACCATCGGAGCTTCCATCCTAGACCAGTTGACAAAGGCTTAGGGTCTGGTCTGCCCTGCCGTGACATTTAGTCTTTAGGTTACCATTTCCTCACACTAGGGTAAGGCTTGTACCCTCTCAATTGTACTTCTCTGTCCGAAGTCATTGGCACAATGTGGGGTGTCAGGTGTGGTGAGTGCCGCCCAATATTCGGCACTAACAGAAAGCCGGTAGTAACGTCTACAGTAATATGTTAGCTCAGTCATATCTGACTAAGACGTGATATTTTCTAAGATATGATGGCTGGAAGAAAAGCAGGATGCAGTGGATGACCAAAGTCATCTGGTGTGCCTTGCTCTTCAGATGCTGTTAAATCACCTATGTGTCTGTTCACCAAATAGCAGTTCCTTCTTGTACTAGATGACACACTGGGGATTACAGAAGTGCTACAAACACAAATAATGATCCTTAATTAACTCTTTAAGGATTTGGCACACACAAAATGAAATAAATAAATTATTTTCCCATTCCCTGTCATCATTTGTTAATGAGCTAATGTCTTTCAAGAGCTCTACTAGAGGTAACTCAGCTACCAGCACAGTGTTCTAAGCTGTGTAGAAGGTAGAGACCAGGCTAAGAGATACATAAACGTGTTGTTTTGTAGGAAGACCCAAAAACACACGCAGATTAGGGGAGGAAAATTCACCAGAAATGTCTGCTAAAATAAGACAAGACCCATAGGTTTTCAAAGCAGCACAACAGAATCCACTGAATTATAACACATAATGACAACAATATAAGATGGCAATGTTCCAGAACTAACAAAACAGATGTTCTGCTGACAATCACACACACAGTATATTATCATCATCATGTGTCATACCAATAAGTGGTCATGGTTAGTCATCTCACATGATCACCAGAGTCAAAACAGGTCTGTGTTGTCCTGATTATATCATGTGACCAAGCAATCCAAGTATTGACCTTTTTGCTTTGCTCTTTTTTTTAATCAGTTTTGCTAGTTCAAAACAATGTTTTCCCACAGTAATTTGAATCATGAAGAGACAAACAATAGTTTGCATGATTTATTGCCTGACATATTTCGCTGCACCTCGTCAAACATGACACTGGCAATTCAAATTACTGTGGGAATGTGTGTTATTTCAGCTAGAAGGATTTATCTGACTAGTTTATGTTGCATCGTTTCTGCAGTATACATCTGATGAGATGCAGTGAATATGCCAGGCAGTAGATCATGCAATCTATTGTTTGTATCTTTGTTATTCAATGTTTTCTAGTTGTAACTAAGTTTTCAAGTTTATTTCTCCAAACAAGATAATACTACATAAATATAGAAATAGTATAAATAAACAAGATAACAGGAAAACTAGCTTAAGAAAATATTAATCCACTCACCTGAAAACTGAACTTGGATGAATTCTTCTAACCCTTTCATGAAGATCTCCCTTTCAGCCAAACCTTCCTCGCTTAAACCAACCTCAGCTAAGCAAGGAAATAATAACAGCAATTCAAGTTAGCTGCTTGTCCTTTACAGGATGCTGCAATCAAACCCAACATCTGCTAGCTGTTAGTGATTTATTAGGCAATTTTAGTTCAGTGGCTTGCCATTGCTTTCTGAACGGTTAGCAGCACATACCACTGCAAAGTGGTCTGCTTCCAAATCACCTGCAGTTGATTCCGAACCCTTGACTCAGGTATTTCGAACCCTTGACTCTATTTTGAACCCTTGACTCAGACTCTGTATTTCAAACCCTCGACTCTGGTATTTTTAACCTTCAACTCGGTATTTGGAACCCTAGACTCGGACTCTGTATTTTGAACCCTTGACTCTGTATTTTGAACCCTCAACTTGGTATTTCGAACCCTCATCTCTATTTTGAACCCTCAACTAGGTATTTCAAACCCTCAACTAGGTATTTCTAACCCCCAACTCAGTATTTCGAACTGTCAACTTGGGTATTTTGAATCCTCTACTTGGGTGTTTCGAACATTTTATTTTGGTATTTTGAACCCTCGACTCAATATTTTGAATCCTCACTCAGTATTCTGAACCCTTAACTCAGTATTTCAAACCCTCGACTCTGTATTTTGAACCCTCAACTAGGTATCTCAAACCCTCAACTAGGTATTTCAAACCCTCAACTAGGTATTTCAAACCCTCAACTCTGTATTTTGAAACATCAACTAGGTATTTTGAACCCTCACTCAGTATTCTTAACCCTCAACTCAGTATTTCAAACCCTCAACTCAGTATTTCAAACCCTTGACTCGGTATGTCGAGGAATTATGGAACTCTGTTACATTATCCCCTAAGCCATAGTGCAGTTGTACATATAAAAATATCTGTGTGCACGTATTCCTGTTGTTTATTAATCTTCCCAGAGGACTGTTTCAGCTTCACTATATAACCATGCACCGGCATTCAGGTTGGCTGAGTCTCAAAAACAGCTTGTATCTACCAAAGTGGGGTTTGGATAGAGACTTTTCTACCAACTGGTTCCAAAGTATTTTCTACCAACTGGTTCCAAAGTATTTTCTACCAGCCAATTCCAACGTATTTTCTACCAACTGGTTCCAAAGTATTTTCTCCACAGGGAATTTGTGAAAGTCCTCCTTCCCCTCTCCCAGCTCAGAAAGCAGGACTGGTGATGGGATTTCACTTCTGCGGAGAGACATAAGAATGTAACCAAGTCAGAATTGACCACAGCACATATGGACTGGCTGGATTAGGCCTCGGTGGGTATTGCTTCCCCCCACCATGTGTTAGGTATTTCAATGTCAACAGTCTCGATCCCAATGTACAGGGAGAAAATTGTGTATAAAAACCAAACAAAAATATCTGGGCTTCGCGTTATATTTACTATCTACATACACACAATATGGACAATTATGTACAGTTATTCAGTTTAAGTTCTTGTGTTGTGTCTTTTAATGTGACCAAAATATCTGACTAATCTGCTGTCTAGTATATTTACTAACTACATACACAAAATATGGACAATTATGTACATTTATTCTGTTTAAGTTCTTGTGTTGTGACTCTTAATGTGACCAAAATATCTGACTAATCTGCTGTCTAGTATATTTACTATTTACATACACACAATATGGACAATTATGTACAGTTATTCAAGTTCTTGTGTTGTGTCTCTTAATGTGACCAAAATATCTGACTAATCTGCTGTCTAGTATATTTACTATCTACATACACACAATATGGACAATTATGTACAGTTATTCTGTTTAAGTTCTTGTGTTGTGTCTCTTAATGTGACCAAAATATGACTAATCTGCTGTCTAGTACTTCCACCCGCTCTGTCTTTTCCAGCTTCTTTCTTCTAAATTTATTTCTTTATCAAAGAGATTCAATATTTTCAGACAAGAACGGATAACACTAAGCTTTGCAACCTGGATGAAATGACATAGGCAGAATTTTATATTATGACATCATAAAGTGAATTTCACTGTAATGTTTAGTTAAGCCTGAGGCTTAGTACACCTGACTTCGACAAACAGCCCTTGACTGTCCCAGTCTACCAGCAAGACAGCAAGTTTGTGACTCTTCGCCTCATTCCTACCCATTGACATGTCCGACACGGTTCCAAAGTATTTTTCATTAACTGGCTCCAAAGTATTTTCTACCAACTGGTTCCAAAGTTGGTAGTATCGTCAGCATAGCTCTTGTGGTCACTGGAACATGCAAACCCCTCTACCACCATTTTAGGGTGGGGACACAACAGAGGGGTATCTATATTATCAATAAAGGTGGAGACAAATTACAAAAATCACCATCCAAAAGCAAAATTGAATTGATAAGCTTTAGCTGTGAACATGATGTTGGAAGAAGTACTGTAAATTTGATGCAATGAGCAAAAGAAGATGTCAGACAAAATCCACACAATCCATCATGACTAAGACAAAGATAAAACATTCTAAAAAGTTCGGTTAATTACTGAGTATATGTGCAACAAGAGAATATGTCATGCAGAATCCACACAATCTACCATTACTGAGACAAAGATAAAACATTCTAACAAGTTCGGTTAATTACTGAGTATATGTGCAACAAAAGAATATGTCAGGCAGAATCCACACAATCTACCATTACTGAGAGACAGACAAAACATTCTAAAATGTTCACTTAATTACTGAGTATATGTGCAACAAGAGAATATGTCATGCAGAATACACACAATCCACCATTACTGAGACAAAGATAAAACACCAGAATAAGTTCACAGTTAGTTACTGAGATTATGTGCAACAAACGATATGCACTTACCTGGTACTTTGCTAAGGGTTTCAGAAAGAACTTGAATGTGAAAGGGGGTAAGTGGTGGCAGAGGCAGGATCTCAGGGAGATTATTTTCTGGACAATCATTCTTGACATGGCCTTCTTTGTCACAGAATGTGCACAACAGAATCGGGCCCTGTGGAGAAGATTACACTGTTAACGCTTTTGCTCCCAAACAATGTGTGTCATGACTCTTGGATTTCAACATGTGTCATGAATCTCAATGTGTGTCATCATGTGTCTTGAATCTCAACATGTGTCTTGAACCTGAATGTGTGTCATGTGTCTTGAATCTCAACATGTTCACGTGTCTTGAATCTCAACATGTGAGATGTGCATCATGTGTCTTCAATATCAACATGTGTCATGAATCTCAACATGTATCATGTGTCTTGAATCTCAACATGCATCATGTGTCTTGAATCTCAACATGTGCCATTTGTCTTGAATCTCAACAAGTGTCTTAAATCTCAACCTTCATGTAATGTATTTTTTGACTTTTCAACATTCCATCAGTGTACTAAATAAATCTAGAAAGAGTAGGTATTTATATCTGGGCATTTTTTACAAATAGATCTGGGCCCCTAATTCAAACCAACATAAAATGGGTTTCAGGCAAAACAATCAAATAAAGGTAACTGATGTGATAATGAACTCATCAATAAATTGAATGCCAATAGGCCTATTAAAAAATATGCTCCTAGCACCATATATCCAATATGCCTCAAGGGGAGGAAAAGGGTCCTCTACTTTACTCATTTGGTGTGTTATATTTTTTCTTACCCATGTTTGGAATTTTTAAGAAATTGGCATGTTTCAACATGATATCATTACGTTCCTTAGTTACCATAGTTTTCATTCATTTTGCTAATACATTTCCCCATTCATTCATAAAATAAAGGACACTTTTTCATGCCTTAAAGTGCATTGAGCATTCGGTGCTAGCCTTAATTAGGGTGTATTTTTAATGCCTGTGCAGTGTTTGAAAATATTGCTGGTCCAAGTTTTGTATTTACCTAATATGTTGCATGGACTTTACAGAGGGTGAATACAAAATTTGGAACGGCAATATTTTCAAACACTGCACAGTCATTAAAAATACACCCAATATTTGTAAAGACCAATGGGCACTCAATGGGCAATGTGGTAAATATTGTGCCAACTGCCTTTACTTCCCAAGACATGTCTGGATACCCATTTTGGATTGGGAAGCCCAGGCCAATTTTCAAAATCAGCCTTGATGGGGATTCAATCTCTGTGACTGACTTATCCTCACAACACAAGCTCAAAACATGATCTTACCTTGCCATCTGTCAGGTTTTCCTTTGTGAACTCATAGTAACAGCCTTGTAAAACAGAAAACTCTTCCTTGTGTTCTGTTGCTGCTTCATTCCTGGTATCAGTTCTGCCTGAAGAAGTCTCGCTGGGTGTCAACTCTGGGGTGACCTTGTCGCTGGGTACAGCAGGTTTAACACCATGAAGTGACTCGACATCCGCATCTTTAATGTCAACCTGAGCAACATCCTGATTGCTAGTGTCATGTACAGAAGATGGTTGTGTCAGTTTGTTGAGCAATTCTTTGCAGGAAATAGCTTCTACATCTTCAGCATGTCCCTGCGCCACTATTTCACAATGTCTGGCACACTGCAGAGAACTGTTTTTTGACACACCGCCAATACCCGTATTACTTTCACACACACAAGAATCAGACTGGGCTTCCGTCCTTTCTTCTAAAGCATTGCTCACCCCACAATCAGACATTGCCAGAATGTCACCATCAACTTTCTCTGAAGAATCAACATGACACAAAGGCTGTGGTAAGCTAACATGAGCAGGTCCATTCCCTGGACTGTGAACACTCAACTGTTCCAATGCAGTAACAAGGCTTGATTGGTGAGATGGAGATGAAGAAACTGGCAATGGGTTTAGTGGAATGGTTGTGTGAGACACAGCTGCAGGTTGTGTTTTGTCACAGTCTTGGCTAGACATACCTGAAGCTGCTGATTGATCTCCCTGAATATTACAATCATCTGATGAAGCCTTTGCTACTGGGCCATGGGCACTGAAGTCTGAAGGCTCTAAGTCCTGACTAGCAGTAAGTGAAGTGGATCTGCAGCTTTGATTGTGTGACTCACACTGAAGACGATCTGCTTGACTGGGTGGGGTTAGCCGACATGAGAGGAGAGGGTTGGGTGCTATGACAACTGGGCTGTTGCAGTCTTTATCCACTGTCTTCTCTTTTTTATCAGGTATATCAATTTTATCACTATTATGTGACTCAACCTGATCACTGGTTGTTTTCAAATCATTGCAATGAAGAGAAGTGTCCACATTACTCTTCTTGTCTTTTCCTCTCATACCTCCTGGCTGAGATGTTTCATTTGAATCAGGTGCCGTTTTCTTATGTTCTTGGATACGAACAAATTTTCTGTCAGCAGAATTCCTTGGCAAGCCAAAGTAACGGAAGGCTTTACGTATGGAATCCTGCCAGTACTCGTACAAATAAGAACTGCTGACTGTACATGTGATGTTCTTTTTCAGCATATATGGATCTGTCAGGCAAACAATAAGAACAATATATGAATGCAAGATCAGCCAACATATAAGGAGAGTTGAGAAAGCAAAACATATTGGTGTATGTAAGAGAGTTCACAATTTGATAGATAATGTATGTGTGTCCCTGCTATTGTGTGTGTGTGTGTCTGTCCTCCCCCTCTCCCTCTGTGTGTAATGTATGACCAGAGAGAGAGAGAGAGAGAGAGAGAGAGAGAGAGAGAGAGAGAGAGAGAGAGAGAGAGAGAGAGAGAGAGAGAGAGAGAGAGAGAGAGAGAGAGAGAGAGAGAGAGAGAGAGAGAGAGAGAGAGAGAGAGAGAGAGAGAGAGAGAGAGAGAGAGAGAGAGAGAGAGAGAGAGAATGAGATTAGATATCAATAACCAATGTTTCTCAACTTAATGTCAATTACAACACAAACAAACATGCATCCACTTTCATTGCACTCTAAAACTAACCATTACTGCTGCAGCTTCCAGTCACACCAGGAAGAGATCAGCTCAGGGAACTTAGCAAAGATGAGGCTCAAAATGTGTGTGTATATGAGAATGTACATATATTATAACTGTTATGCTTGGGGGTAGCTTTCTTATTTTGAAATTATGCTGGGATAGTGGTCAGTAGAGCATACTCCTTGACATTTCCAACTGTTGCAGTATTGTTTCAGGTGTGCAACATGTAACTGGGACCTCCTGTTTATTTTTGCCTTGTCTGGGATAGCTAGGTATCCAAGTTAGAGACAGATAGAACAGACAGACAGAGAATAAAGGAAAAGAAAGGAGTCAATTTATCTAGAAAGAAACTGACTAGCCATCAAAAGCACATAAACTATTTCTTTGTCGTTCCTTTTTGTTGGAAGTTTGTCACCCAGAGCTGACACACTAGAATTCCTATTAGCGCCCTGCCTGCCTCAGGAGAAGATGAAACGTATGGACCCATAGTTTCAGTGGTCACAGAAGAAGATGAGACATATGGACCCATAGTTTCAGTGGTAACAGAAGAAGATGAGACGTATGGACCCATAGTTTCAGTGGTCACAGAAGAAGATGAGACGTATGGACCCATAGTTTCAGTGGTCACAGAAGAAGAGACGTATGGACCCATAGTTTCAGTGGTCACAGAAGAAGATGACGTATGGACCCATAGTTTCAGTGGTCACAGAAGAAGATGAAACGTATGGACCCATAGTTTCAGTGGTCACAGAAGAAGATGAAATGTATGGACCCATAGTTTCAGTGGTCACAGAAGAAGATGAGACGTATGGACCCATAGTTTCAGTGGTCACAGAAGAAGAAGAGACGTATGGACCCATAGTTTCAGTGGTCACAGAAGAAGATGAGATGTATGGACCCATAGTTTCAGTGGTCACATTCTCTGCTGCTAGTGTCAAATAGGATCCTCAAATCTATCAGTCGCAGCCACATGTGGTCATAGATGTGTGCTTCATCGTGCAATAGGTGGTCAGAATGGGCCATCCAACATGCCCATAAGTGATCTGCGGAGATCAGCACAGATAAATGGATAAGAGTGCTCGTTGTTAGATTTCCAGTGTGCAGATGGAGATGATATTGGGTGAAAGCCCTACATCGTTCAGTTGGATTAAAATTTTGACCTTGCATCTTTTACTTGGGGACCTAAATTACAAGTACCTCAGAAGTCAGGAGTGGGTTCATCTAACTGTGAGGGACACTAGTAATAGGGAAAGCTAATCCACATGCAAACATCAGTCTTGTGCATTTCCTCAGTAGTGGCAGATACTAGTGGTAGTAGCATGTGTATCCATCCATCATGTGCCATGCCGGTAAGCGTGGGTGGTCACCAGAGTCGTGGATCAGCTCCGTGTTTCTGTCTTAACCGTGCCACATGGCCAAGCCAACTAGGTACTTGCTTCTAGGTCTTCCCCTTGGTCTGTTCCCCTCGATCTTGTGTGTGGACTACACTTAAGTTCAAAGCAAGCGAATGAAAGAAACAAGTGATATATCTCATTATCTCCTCTTGGTGATTGTCTTGATGATGTGTCTTATTGATATGATTTCTTGATGTGTCTTGTTGATATGACTTCTTGATGACTTGATGTGTCTTGGTGATGGTGTCTTGGTGATGGTGTCTTGATGATGTGTCTTGATATGTCTTGTTGATATGACTTCTTGAAATGTCTTGGTGATGTGTCTTGATGTGTTCTGGTGATGTGTCTTGAGATGTGTCTTGATATGTCTTGTTGATATCTCTTCTTCTTTGCGTTCATCCAGAGTGTTTTTTTTAGATGTGATTGCGGTGTGTCCCTTAGTTATGCACCCTTGGGCCGAAACCCGTAGGCCAACACATCCGGCTTTAGCGTGCTTTTTTGACCAGGTAGCATTCCTGGGAGACTCACTTTTGCAGTACCGTCCACAACGCAGTTGGCCAATTTGGAACGGTCGAAGACTTAACGGTCATACCTCAAAGGAAGGTAGGGACAGTCCATGGCATTTTCCGCCATCCAGGGTGGCTTCCATAATTGCAGGGCCGACACATAGCGCCCTGGTGCTGGGCTCACCGAGGGAATCATTATGTCCTGCTCATGGCTGCTTTAATTCCTCACTTCAATATATTGGGCATTTCATTCGCCCCGGGCCGTTCCCGCACAAACCAGACTGGTCTGCAGTAGGTATCCACTCAGCGAGTTTTTGGTTCGGACGTGTGCTTGTCATTGTGCCCGTCAGAGCTGTTCCTAGCATGAGACATTCGGATGAGACATTTCACTCGGACACAAATGTGTAGTGCCAATTTTTAGTTTGCCACCCGTAGGACGGCACTTCAGGCTTCGGCGGGCATTTTTAATGAGGTTAGCCTTCCTTGGGTTTCGAGACACGTTAGACTTATTGTTGTGATGTCGCCCACATCTCAGCTGGTCAAGATAGAACGGTCACCTGGGAAGGTTAACCCGGTCAACAAATGCCCGCAGAAGTCGGATGTGTCGGCCTAACGGCACAAGAACACAGCTCTGCTGTAAACAGGCACAATGCAATCACGTCCAGGAAAAAACTCCGGATGAACGCAGAAGAAGAAGAAGAAGAAGAAGAAGAACGGTCAAAGACATCACGGTCAACCCTCAAGGGAAGGCAGGGGCGTTGATATGACTTCTTGAAATGTCTTGGTGATTTGTCTTAACGTCATGTACTGCTGATGTCTTCCTGGTATAAAGACTATTGCCCACTTTGATGTTCCTCCGGTTCCTTCCCAAATATATTTTAAAAATAAAAAACCTAAAGGGCCCTTTTACATGCCATTGTCAGCGGTAATGCCCTAAAAGGGTGGGATTTTACCACACATAATCAGAAAATATGTTAAGTGTCACAAACAGAAAACAGCAAGATATAGCGATGTTACCGCACCTTCAACGGCCAATTTTTTGTTGTTCCAAGGTTTGGAGTTACGTGAGATATCCTGGGTGGAGCGAATGGACACCACAGAATTGGGGAAGTCGAACTCCAGGCTGTAGTACCTCAGCAGTCTCAGCCACAGGTCACCCACACTCATGCTGTTGTTCTTGGCCAGATTGACATTCCCCACCTGTAAATGGACAGGTTTTTTGACATTTTATTTCACATTACAGGAAATTGGCCATATGTTCCTAGAAAGCAATATGATACCAAATGACTGCGTGAGTGAGTGAGAGTGTGAGTGAGAGTGAGTAAATCAGTGAATGAGAGAGTAAATCAGTGAATGAGTGTGAGTGAGTGAGTGCATGAGAGTGAGAGTGTGAGTGAGTGAGAGTGTGAGTGAGTGAGAGTGTGAGTGAGTGAGAGTGTGAGTGAGTGAGAGTGTGAGTGAGTGAGTGTATTCATGCTTTATTCTCAGAAGATACAGTAAAACAGATTGACAGGGACACATCACATGACTGCTAATGTCAGTGACAGAGTTGACACATGATGCTGTGGCACTGGGCTGACCCCAAGAAATATTGCACGTAGCTGCTTAGCCTTATTTCTTATTGTTCACCTTCTGTTCAGATGGGAGGTTCAATCCCTCAGCAGTGTTGACAGTTTTATAGTGTACTAGCTGACCTGGCCCGGCTTCGCCCAGCCCCTGGCAGGGATCTATCTGTCTGCCCCGGCCCGGCTTCGTCCAGCCTCTGGTGGGGAGCATCTCATTTAATTCATATAAGTAGTCATATAAGCTCCCGTTCCCGACTATCTGTCTATCTATCTGACCCGGCGCGGCTTCGCCCGGCTCCTGGCGGGGAGTGTCTCATTAAATTCATATAACAAAAAAAAAAGTAACTTAAGAATGTCCTTCCACGCACCATCAATTATTTTTAATGAAAACTGTTTTTCTTTTAACTTCTTTAAACATAAAAAGATGAGTTAGAAAATTTTCACTATTTAAATAGATGCATTATTTTTATGAAAACTTTGAAAATGCCTTAAAGATTATATCATTATTTATTATAACTAATATGACTGTAAATAACTGTAGACAAAGAGTTTATAAATCTTTGAAAACAATGCAACAATCTATATGTAAAATATATAGCAATGCTATTAAAAGTTATGCCCCTTGAAATAACTGTTCTTAAGTTAAGTCCCCTCGCAATATAGAAATGATAATGTAAATTTAAATATTAAATGTTAGTAAGTAAATAGCTGATTGTACACTAACAAACTATGACAGCTGGCTGCACAGGAATGAAAAGAAAACATGTAGACAATTTCATCTCAATCGGATGGACCGTTCGCGAACGCATAAAGAATGGACATACATACATACATCGTCTTTTATAGATATAGATTTGTTTCCAGAATCAGGGTCTTGGTTGGGGACTTCTGCATTGATTTACACGAAGCGCAGTGTGTTCCAAGCAGATCACCAACCCAGGAAAACCATGCAGCTTAAGGCAGGCAAATGTGGTGCATTATTTACACATATCTGGATCCTGACCAGTCATACAAGCTTCCTCCGTTGTGTTGAATCTCTCTCTATTTGAGCGCAATGGAAGTGATATTTTACAGATTTTACAGAAGGTGCCACAGAAGAGCAACCAAATGTACCAATTACATGCCATCAAAAGAAGAGAATTATAAAATCAATCAGAAACCATATTCACGAGCACAAGATGATTAGCTTATTATGGACATACTAGAACATAACTGACGACTCAGAACAGGACGCTTCCACATGTATAAAAAATTTAATATTGACAAATCAGCCATGTGCACATGAGGACTAGCACCACAGACAGCACATCATATACTCTTAAGTCTGCTTTGAATACGGCGCATATCAAGGCAAATCTTCTGGCCTACAGAAAAAAACAGTGGAAGCTACTAAACTTTATGGACCATTGAGTTAACTAAAAAAGATATTGAAGCTTATACACGAGACAACATTGCAGATATAGACTATTTCAAGTGAACAAAAGAAGAAGAAGAAACTATAACCATAAACCATAGAATGAGTTTATAGATTTATAGAGACCACGAATGAATTTAACTCACCTTTGCTCTCATTTTTTGAAACTTTGGAGCGTCTTTTCTGAAATCACCGACATCTTCACCAGATACCTATGATGTATACAATATATTATTTTAAACAAATAGATTAGCAAGAAGAAAAGAAATGTCAATTAATATTAGCGGTGATGTGCCTAATTTAACATCCCACCAAACAAGAGGGGAAACGATAAAACCCTTCATTACTGATTCTAAATAGGGGATTTGCACCAAAGACCAAAACTATCTGAGTACTCGATTCCTAGACACCATCAACTCTGTCACTGTTGTAATCTGATCTAGCTCGTGAATCCAGATTTCCAGGCATCATATCATTTTTCATGGGTAGATAGAGCCCATTACCATGAATGGAATCTGGAAGAAGTAAACCTTATGCAAACTGGCCCCATGGCGAAGGGGTTACAGGCGCAGTTCATAATCCTGCATACAGCTGCAGGCGATTTGGCAGCAGAATGCCTTGTCGGATTTTTATGAAATGGTATAGGTGCCGGTCGTTCAGAAATCAATGGCAAACTACTGAATGTAAGCTTGCCAAGAAATCACAAACAGCTATAAAATACTGGAGTTAACTGTGAAGTTCTGTAAAGGACAACTAACTCTCTCTATAACAAACAGGTAATAAACGACGAAGCCTACCCTAGTGGAAAGAAATGCAACTGAAAGACTATATGCCATAGCAGGGCAGAATAGGCCCTAAGCCTTGATCTGCAACTGGTCTAAGATCAAAGCTCCAACAGGCAGACAGACAGAGCTTTGCTTTGCTGACCCAGCAGTTTCTGCAACTTGTCTTGTTCCAGACGTAATGGTGTTACCTTTCCTCTGGAGTTAAGTAGGCAGGCCAAGAGAGAGATCATGCTGCATGGGCAACACATGGTTTTTACAATTCGACCCAGGCTTTGTGCTATGGAGAGGTATATCTGCATTGCACAAACTATCATCTGTAAAGACGGCAAGGTGCCAGTCAGTCAGTCACTAAATGAAGAGCAATTACTGAATTTATCCTTCGGGGACCTGTTGTGAAGCAAATATTGGCATCCACGAATCTCCAATTCAGTCTGTCATCCGATGTTATTATGAAGTTAATGATATTTTTATTATTATTTGTTGCTCAACTGTTTAGGCTTTTCTTGTGCATCATCCTGTCTTCCTGTGACTGTTTAGTATTTTCCAACATACAGCTTATAATCTATTCCATCCTTTCTGTTGATATACCCCATAAGCTGTCTTTTCCTTGTTTTGATAAATGATTAACGCCACAGAGGCTGCCAACTGTTGACCACCTGGACACACTTCCCACCATAAAAGAAGTTAATGAACATGCATCTGGCAAGGCTCCAGGTAACGACTGGATTCCAATGGAGGTTATCAGGAGTGGGCAAGACACACTCACTATTCAGATCCACCAGTTAATTGAGCTATGCTGGTCCAACAGGATTCCAAAGATTCAATAATCATAACATGTACAAGAACAAGGGGGATTGGAGTGACTGCAACAACTATAGGGGTATCTCACTTCCATGTATTGTTGGGAAAGTATTTGCCAGAATTGTTCTGCACAGACTTCAAGCCCTGAGAGATCAAGACTATCCTGAATCACAGTGTGGCTTTCAATGGAACCGGTCTGTCTTTGACATGATATTCTTAATGAAACAGTAGCGCTTACAGTTGTCAATAAATCAGCATTTGCTTACTTTTCTGTCAACCATGTTCTCAACATTCTTCTAACAACACATCTCTACCAGTTTCAATTGTCCCATCATTTCATTGCTCTTTATCTAGCATTCACATTTATAAAGAACATACTGTACACAACTTTTCAGTAAGAGTATTCTCGGTTTTTGTTGTTGTCATGACTGTTTTTCATGGCATTAATTGTGCTAGTAAAAGTCTTTGTATACCGTGACTCATTTCTTTCTCTGTGTATCACATCTTACACTACAAGAGAATAACTCAGTTATACTCTAAATGCAAATAGGTCTACATACATTTTTAAAGGGTTAACGACAATATCACATACCACATAGGCAGTTGCAAATGCTTAAGGTTCCTTGCAGGTGTCTCGGGGACACCTGGGATTCGGTTAAACACATCTTCATCATAGAGAGTTGCGTTGCACCATTTTGTCAAACCTGTGGCTCAGTACATCGGACTTCAGCAGGAATTTTTTGGGGTTTGCTTTCCCTAGCCTTTGAATGTCCCCAGTTCACCTGCAAAGCAGCAGGTTTGTGTCTCTATTCATTTGGTACTTATCCCTTGATTAGTCTAACATGGGAGACCTTACCGGTAGCTGCTGTCAGCATAGCCCTTGGGGACAATGGAACGCATACATCCTTCTACCAATGTAAGGTGGGGGGACACAAATCTCGATAAACAGACATCATTGTCCCAAGTGTCACACTGCTTCTTACCTTAGGTGGCTGAACAATTGGAACAACCTGAGGTGTGATGTTCTGGAGGAAATAGATGACCATGAGGTTGAGTGCCTGAGGTGGAATGAACCCAGCTTGCTGCCAGTCTAAGCCACACATCTGAGAGAGACAACACGGAACAATCAGTTTACACCTGTCACCATTGTTATCATACAATAATATTGCCAGCATGTAAGTCCACACATCTGAGAGAGACAACATGGAACAATCAGTTTACACCTGCCACCATTGTTATCATACAATAATATTGCCAGCATGTAAGTCCACACATCTGAGAGAGACAACACGGAACAATCAGTTTACACCTGTCACCATTGTTATCATACAATAATATAGTCAGTCTAATCCACACATCTGAGAGAGACAACACGGAACAATCAGTTTACACCTGTCACCATTGTTATCATACAATAATATTGCCAGTCTAGTCCACACATCTGAGAGAGACAACACGGAACAATCAGTTTACACCTGTCACCATTGTTATCATACAATAATATTGCATTTGCTACTTAACTCTAGTGTACTTCAACTTTTGTTTCTTAACTCCATTCATATTTCAACTTTTGTTAAGTAACTCTTCATACTTCAACGTTTGTTACTTAACTCTTCGTACTTCAACTTTTGTGTCTTAACTCTTTGTACTTCAACTTTTGTTACTTTATACTTTGTACCTCAACTTTTGTTACTTTACGTACCTCAACTTTTTTTGCTTAACTCTACGTACCTCAATTTTTGTTACTTAACACATCGTACTTCAATATCTGTTACTTATCTCTACGTACCTCACCTTTTGTTACTTAACTCTAGGTACCTCACCTTTCGTTACTTAACTCTTTGTACCTCAACTTTTGTTACTTAACTCTTCATACTTCAACATTTGTTACTAACTCTTCATACTTCAACATTTGTTACTTAACTCTTCATACTTCAACTTTTGTTACTTAACGCTTTGTACTTCACGTTTTGTGTCTTAACTCTTCGTACTTCAACTTTTGTTACTTAACACTTCATATTTCAACTTATGTTACTTAACTCTTCATACCTCAATCTTAATTACTCTTCGTACCTCAACCTTAGTTACGTAACTCTTCATACCTCAACCTTAGTTACTTAACTCTTCATACTTCAACATTTGTAACTCTTTGTACTTCAACTTTTGTTACTTAACTCTTCGCACTTCAAATTTTGTTCCATACATCAGTTTTTCTTACTGATCCATTCTATCTCAGTACTTAAGCTTTTGTAGGAGAGTTGATACTTTAAACCCACTAACTCCAGTTCAACTCTTGTTAGTTATTATAACCCATAAATTCCTAGCTTAGCTCTTGTCAGTTACTTTAAAATAGCCTGTGTGAATGAATACTTTAACTCTTCTGTTACTTAAACCCACACATTCCCAGTTACTATTTTAACTCTTGTCAGTTACTTTAACCCACACGTTCCCAGTTAGTATTTTAACTCTTGTCAGTTACTTTAACCCACACATTCCTAGTTACTATTTTAACTCTTGTCAGCTACTTTAACCCACACATTTCTAGTAGTTACTATTTTAACTCTTCTTGGTTACTTTAACCCACATGTTCCTAATTAAAATGTTAACTCTTGTCAGTTACTTTAACCCACACATTCCCAGGTACTATATTAACTCTTGTCAGTTACTTTAACCCACACATTCCCAGTTACTATTTTAACTCTTGTCAGTTACTTTAACCCACACATTCCTAGTTACTATTTTAACTCTTGACGGTTACTTTAACCCACACATTCCTAGTTACTATTTTAACTCTTGACGGTTACTTTAACCCACACATTCCTAGATACCATTTGAACTCGTCATTTACTTTGACACACTCTGTCCCAACATCGTGAGTAATGGGAATTAAAGAAAATAAAGACGTGACAGAAAAAAAGAACAGTGTAAGAGCATCAATGGCAGAATACGAGGGTGAGCGTGAGCAATGAATGGGAGAATAAAAGTGAAATTGAGAGAACAGCATGTAACTGTGTAAGAGAGGGAGGAAGAGAGATGAGATAAAAGGAGGAGGAGAGAGACAGAAAGAGAGAGAAAGTGTGTGTGTATGTATATTAAAGAAACAGTATGAGAGTGATTGACAAAAGAGTTTGTACAAAAAGTGAGCCAGATTGTATACAAAAGCAACAAAAGAAGACAGCAAAGTGCATACAAAGAACAACATAAAAAGGAACTTACTGTCAGCTATCATTACTGTCTATTGTACCTTGTAGTGTTGGACAGCAAGGTCTGGAGCCTGAGGAATTAAGGCCGCCTGGCTAGTGCAGTTACCGTGAACTGTGCATGTTAGGATTTTATTTTTGCTCCCAACAGAAAAATATCTATCACCTTATAGAGGAATCAAACCCAGGTCTTCCTATTTTAAACCCGGCATTCTAGCCACTCAGCCATCCATTCCCCTTACTACCACAGTTGAACCTTACTACCACATTTGAACCTAACACACTTTAACCTTACTAACACACTTTAACCTTACTAACACAATTTAACCTTACTAACACACTTGAAAAATAAAATCTTACATGAGCCCAGTAACGAAACGCTACTGCCAACTTTCTGACCCTGATGTCAAAGCTGGAATAGATGGACAGCAGCTCTGAAGAACAGTGGGCACTGTAGCAATGAATAACAACATGTATGGTCAAGCCCGTGTGGTCATCTGTCAGGAGCACACCAGGCACTTTGGCACTGAAGTCAGATCTCACGTTGCTGAACCCATCACCTACACAGAACACAAATCCATGGAATATTGGTTACAATGTTATCACAGTATCTGTCAGTAATCTTCACTCTACAGTATAACATATAATGTGCTGACGCTTACAGTTTGGTTATGAGATTTGTCTCCATAGAATTTATCCTCCACTGTGTGTTTCTCTAGGTCAGGAGGTTTGCCTGGATTTGTATTTGGGGCAGTCTCAGAGTATATGACCTGCTGTCTGAGGTGCCAATCCACACATGCACATGGCCGATTCCCCAATACACCTGGATGTAAATTTACCGCAAAAACGTTGTCTTAATCATATTCAACCTTCATAATACTGATTGGGTAATAATCAAGGTCATTATCAGATTATTCCAAGTGAGTTTTTCTTTAAAACTGGTGACTGCCACTTCCTGCGTCTTCTGGTTTTTGGCTAGGAATGGTGACTTTGGTTGTCTTTAATTGACAGAGTTCTCTTTCTGAATGTTGTGGGAACAACTCAGCCAAGGCTTGTAGTAGATTTAGTGTGTCACCAGGCCAGTCTCTGGACAACTTACTCACACCAAGAGAACAATTTAAACAGCTTTCATATGCGGTGTCTGCGAAGAATTCTTGGTATTAAGTGGCAAGACAAAATCACAAATACTGAAGTATTGGAAAGATCAGGTTGTGTGACAGTTTATTCCATGCTCAGTCTTCGTAGACTTAGATGGATAGGACATCTTAGGAGGATGGATGGTAGAATACCAAAGGATATCTTTTTTGGTGAATTACAGATGGGTAAGAGATCTCAGGGTCGGCCTCTACTACGATACAAAGATGTGTGTAAGCGGGACATGATTGATACAGGCATTGATAATGCACATTGGGAGCAAGTCGCCGCTGAACGTGTTGCATGGAGGGCAAATATCAGAAATGGAATAAAGTCAAAGGAGAAAATTATTGCAGAAAAGTCACACACCAAGCGTTTGAGACGTAAGATGGTGCATGATGGTGGAAATGACCACGTGTTCACATGCACCCACTGTGAACGGACATTTACAGCGCAAATTGGCCTTATCAGTCACACTCGCTACCGCCATAGTTAAAAGTTATTATGCCTTTTTAGAGCACAAACTATCGTCTGTCAAGACGGCAAGGTGCCAATGGATGGAGGCCAGTCTATTCTGTATCTTCTGCTGTCTGATCATTTTTTTTTTGACTGTTTTCTTTCTGCTTATTTTATTTTTCATTTGGTAAAGAATCAGCTTATTTCTTTTCTGAATATAAACAGTCAAGAACCTAAGGCCACATCATGAGAGGAGAAATACTGTGTTATATTAATGCCTGGTGGGATTAATGGGGAACCTGAGGACTTAGGAATAGTGTGTTTGTCCAAGAAAGTCTTAATTTCATTCAGACTTGAGTAACCAATCACAATATTCCTTTTGACTGTCAGGCTCCCTATGCTACTGACATGGTTCTTTGTGATTTCTGGCTGTTCCCTAAGTTGAAAATGATGCTGCAAAGGCCCCCAATTTGGGTCACAAGAAGACTTGTGGAACACAGTACTCCATTCCCAAAGAGGCCTTTCTAAAAGCTTCCAACATTTCCGCAACCACTGGGAGAAAGTGTGTTCAGTTTCAAAGAGAGTACTCTGAAAGGGATTAGAGTTATAAACATCCAGCTGAGTAAATGAATTGTTTTTGGTGACCAATGGTGAGATACTTGTTAACAGACCTCATACATACTGGATAGACATGCTTCACTCATATCAGTGCATGAACTGATTAAAATCAAATCAAATCAACTTTATTAACACAGAGTAAGTGTGCGATATAGCGATTAGTGCACACATCTGCCAAGATAATGGCCCCGGTTCAATCCCCAGGAGAGACAGGATTATTTCTTCCCACTATTACGGCTCTGGAGTTGACTGAGCCTTATAAAAATGAGGTGCCAGACAATCTTCAAAAGTTTCTAGGAATTGCCTGCGAAAGGAAAGACGACCATGATAGGAACTGGCCAAACGACCTCATTATGTCATGCTCTTGAATATGCACAGACCTAACACTTCAGTCCAACAGTAGTATCTGCTATTACCTTACTATACAATGATGGATTGTGGGGACACATAATAACCTATGCCAGTTGACAATGCACTAAACAAATTATTACAATAATTTATATACTATATACAAACCTGTGCTAGCAAGGAGGCTTTCATGCACCTCCAGCAGCAAGGATGTCAACTTTTTATTTGCATTAGCTGACGTGAGGTTAACATTGATATCAGCCGTCTTCAGTCCTAATCCAGTGAGGGAGGAGCCGTACATGGACATCACCACATCTGCAACAATCACAATGGAGAATTACATTCAGTCAAGTGTAATCCATATACGTGAATATCACATCTACAACAATCACATTGTAGAATTACATTCAGTCAAGTGTAATCCATATACATGAATATCACATCTACAACAATCACATTGTAGAATTACATTCAGTCAAGTGTAATCCATATACACGAATATCACATTTGCAACAATCACAATGTAGAATTACATTCAGTTAAATGCAAAAATTACAGGTAATTCAGATAACGCTGTGGGAGTGTGAAATGATAGGATTTCACGTATCAACTTCAAATGCCATCTCCAGATGGAAGGTCAGTTTGAGTATTCACCCAACCATTTCCATCATGCATCTTTGTAGTGCACTCACACTGGTTACTTTCAATGCATCTATCTGTGTTGTTATCTCCATGTGTTGTTATCTCCATGTAATGTCATCTTCTTGCACACTTCCCCTCTACTTCTATCTTCACATTTCACTTCTACTTGTAGTATCTTCTTGCCTGCTTCCCCACCTGATCTATAAAAGTATGAGAGATATCATACACCCAATGTCTCAAGGCATGTAAGAGAGTCCTTTACTTTTACTACCTTGCTTGTCTGTTCTGGATACCATTCAGTAATGTTTTCATCAGATTTTCACTTCTTTGTTTTCATATCCTACCAAAAATATTCCTTTTATTTGTCTAGAGACTAAATTTTCACAAACTAAATTTTATCCCCACACTTTTATCTGTATGTTATCAACACAATGATTTCTATGTTAGAACAGAAGAATGCGTAATAAACCTGAAGATAAAGTAATAGAAACAAAGACAAAAAGGTGACAAGAATTTATCTCAAAGAGGCCCATATAATTATTCTCAAGCTTGTCACAATTTTTGGTCACAATTCAAATTCACCCACAAAATATGTGAAAACTATCAACGAGAAGTTACACTCATATATTCAGTATATTTTGTATTGTTTACATATATGTTTACAAAGAAGACAAACATTACAAAGCAAATATGCGAACTGAAACTGAAAATAAAACAAAAATATGACAGAAACCTTACACAACAGACAAAATCATAAAGTAAGCTAAATCAGTCTGAAATTCTGAAGACAGCTCAGAAACAATGGTTATATCAACAACAAAAAAGACAGTAATGGAAGTTAAATGCTTAACCAAGTCAACATATTCAAATATTTGAGGATAAGATCAGATGGAAGATGACTTACGGAAATAAAGAGGAAAATGAACCAAGAAACGGCTGTATTTCAATCAATCAATCAGGTGCCTCCTCCACAATGAAGGTTGGCTGTAATGGATGTCCAACACTGTCTGTCACTCACCCTGACTGTACATTGTCAGATTGCTGTTCGTCAATGTCTTGATGTCGCTTGCCTTCCACCCTACCATCCAGTGTGGTGTTTGAGAGTGTTATGTCTTTTAACGTTGCTGAAATATTTCACTTGCCTCTTTTTTTATCAACTCTTTTCATTTCCAGTTTTTCTAGAACCTTTGTATTCAGATGTTTTTGTTTCCATGAAATATGACTTCTGTATATCCACATCTCCATAGCTCTATTCAACCATCATATAACGTGATCATTACCCAGGCTTCTGTGCCATATAGTAGTGTTAAAAATACATAACATTTGAGAATTCTCATTTCTAATGTGTTACTACTCTCTAGATGTTAATATTGATTTTATGATGATGAAAACATTTTTGGTCATTTCTATTCTCTTTTAAGAAGATGAAAATAATAAGTCACTGTAAATGAATGTCAGAGGAATAGTAGTGAAATGTTATATAGAACCTCTTCTGCTGTATGGCTTGGTTTGTGAATGAACAAAGAAGAACTTGGAGGCGACTGAGATGTGGTTTCTGAGACATGTTATGAATACCTTGAAACTGCCATAATAACAATCAGTACCTGGAAAAGGCTAATGAAAGTAGAACTTTATATACAAGAGAGAGGGAGACAAACATTGTTTTTGTTCATGCAATTACAAGAAAGACATGGGAAAAGATGATGACTGGAGAGATCTGCCTTAGACAAGGCTGGAGCAGAGAAATGATGCTGGATAGCATGAGTTGGTAACATGGTGCAATATCATCAACAGAACTGATCCAGAACATCAAGGACCAGATCTGTAGAGATGTATGAATATCTGTCAGCTGGCAGGACATATGTTGAAACCAGAACAGGAATTGGTGATGGTTTGTTATTACCATGGACAGACAGAAAAATCAATGACTAAGTCCTGCAAGAAACAATTGAAAACATAAACTGATTAAAGAAAGTAGATGTAGACAGTCACCATTTTTTGGTCACGTAATGAGAAGAAATGAATTGGAGAACTTGGTGACAACTGGCAAGATCGAGGGGAAGAGAATAAGGGGAAATAAATACCTGGATGGCTTGGCCACATGGCATGGTCGAGACAGGAACACTGAGCTGATCCACAGCTCTGGTGATCAAGTGAAATGGTAAAACATGATCGCCCATACTTATCGCCATGGCACATGATGATGATGATGATGATGATGTTATAACCCTATGGCCTATTTGATGAGAAAAGGACTGGCGAATTAATGACCGCTTGAATAACACAATCATACTCACCAGGAATGCGCTGTTGTAACATTTTCTCGAGCCGAGTCACAACTTCTGCTCGCTGTTTCTGCTCACTTTCATTTATGCCATGCTCCTCATAAACTTTATCAACAGCAACGGTCAGTGCAGCAATCTGCTGCTCCGTTGGCCTTGGCATTGTCCTTAAAATGGCATCCCCGTCATGTATCTGTAAAAGAGCAGTTGTAACCAGCACAATAGAATACACAGTATCTGAGGCATACAGAAGATCAGTAACTGAGGCACACAGAAGATCAGTAACTGAGGCACAAAGAAGATACAGTATTTGCTCTATAGACCACTAAGTGAACTTTAAAAGGCAGTTAAATTCATACAAGAGACAACATTGCAGTTATAGACAAAGTGAACGAAAGAAAAAAAAAGCATACAGAAGATTAATATCTGAGGCATACAGTAGATCAGTATCTGAGGCATATAGAAGACCAGTATTTGAGGAATACAGACAATTAGTATACTAGGCATACAGTAGATCAGTAATTGGGGCACACAGAAGATTAGTATTTGCTCTACAGACTACTGAGTGAACTAAAAAATACAGTTAAATTTATACAAGAGACAACATTGCATTTATAGACAAAATTCAAGCGAATGAAAAGAAGAAGAAGAAGAAGAAGAAGAAGAAGAAGAAGAAGAAGAAGAAGAAGAAGAAGAAGAAGAAGAAGAAGAAGAAGTAGTATCTGAGGCATTCAGAAGATCAGTATCTGAGGCATTCAGAAGATCAGTATCTGAGGCATACAGAAAATCAGTATCTGAGGCATACAGAAAATCAGTATTTGAGGCATACAGAAGATCAGTATTTGAGGCATACAGAAGATCAATATCTGAGTATGGTGCTTGCCCCAAATGTCTACACACCAATCGTTACTCAATGGTTGATGTAATTAATATCTCTCCGGCTGCTATTACTTCTCAAAGCATTTCCATGTGCCCATGTAAAGCTGGATCGATGTGGGAGTCGAGGTAATTTTTTTAAATAAAATCCCAATATACAAATATAATATGCTATTAGGAACGTTCATTTGAAACCCGTTCCAATGGCTTTATTGCAAAAGCATGAAAGAAACATTAACATGTGTGGTAGAATTAAACAAAGCATTCATTTTGAATGAATTATGCACAATGGGTTGGTCAGAAGAAGCCGCTGTAGGCATTTAGGCAAGCATCCCATTGCTTCGGTAGGTGGCGAATGCCACCCGCAAAAAACGATTGTGGTTGCTCACTGAACCAAGTGTTTACTGCAGTCATTAATTACGTCTGCATCTGTGTGAAATCGTTGTCCCTTGAGAGCTGTTTTTAGAGGTCCGAACAAATGAAAATCACATGGTGAGAAATCAGGACTATAGGCTGGATGTTGCAGAATTTCCCACTTTTTCCTTGCTAATGCTTCCTGCACAATCTTTGCGGCGTGCGGACAAGCATTATCGTGCAACAAGATCACAACGCGAGAAAGCATGCCGGGTCGTTTATTCTTGATGGCTTTTTGCAGCTTGTCTAGTGTTTCCAAGTAGTGGCTAGAGTTGATGTTGACACCAGGTTCTTTAAAGTCGGCCAACAATAGCCCTTGATGGTTAAAAAATGCGCTCAGCATAATGTTACCAGCAGAAACCTGTAACTTGAATTTTTGGGCTTTTGGTGATCAAGCACGCTTCCATTGCATGCTCTCTCTTTTGCTGCTCGGCTAAAAGTGGTGACACCATGATTCATCGCCTACCACTATGTGGAAGAGAAATGCATCACCCTCCACTCTGTAACACAGCAAGTGGTTCAAACACTATCCCATGCGTTCCTGTTTTTGGTGGTCGGTCAACATCCGTGGTATCCACTATGAACACACCTTCCGATATTGCAGTTTCTATCGAACGACCCTTTGAATTGTCCTAATTGACACATCAAATTCTTTCACTAGCGAATGTCTGCTTCGACAACTGTTCATCTGTACTGCTGCATCAATTTTGGTGATTGTTTTTTTCTGTTGCAAGAATATGTGCTTGACCTGGCCGGCGAAGATCTGTCGTGAACTGACGTCCTTTCCGAAACATTTGTGCCCAGTCTGTCACTGTTGTCTTCGACACACATTTTGTTACTGTACGCTGCCTGCATTCTTCGATGAATGTCCACTGGTCGACATCCTTCAAATGAAAGAAACTGAATCACCGCTCTTTGAACTTCTTTGGACGGATTTTGGATCAACCCGGATTTTCTCAACGGTCAGAAACAGAACCTATGCATCATGGGACGATAAGCATGTGCACTTTTATTCATTGGTCAGTACTTATCACATGACTATGACATGATCATGTTCAACGTACGCAATTATGTGTGGAGAAGCACGAACGGATTTCAAATTTCCTTATATTTTGTTTAACTGATTCAGTGCCAAACAAAACGTGAGTTTGGATAGAACATTATATACAATCAAATGTGTATTAAAATATCTTTTTCTTCTTTTTGTTCACTCACTTAAACTCGAGCGTAGTCCTTACACTGTCTAAAGTAGTAAAGGACTGAGTTTTGCGTTTCATATAAATTGTGTAAGATACCACGAAACAAAAGAAATAACAGAATGCCCCTAGGATGGCGATATATTATCCTTCAGCATTGAATCAGTTAAGGATCCAACTGTAAACAATAAAATAAACAGTTATATTTATGATATTCAGTGATCCACAATTCATTTGCAATCTACAGAGATATATATTTTAATGGCTCCTGGTTTCTCAACAGACGACTGTTCCTAACCTGTTGAATAAGCCAGTAATATTATACAAATCAATTATGCATACCATCTTTCTGCGGTTATGTTTGCTGTCTTTAATATGCTTGGCACAGTCTTCCAGTAAGTCCAGGTGGTAATCACACAGACGGCAGAAGAACTGGGCCTTGGGAAACTTGGCGCTTTTCTAAAAGATAGAAATATACAGGCAAAAATTATGATATACAAACTTACTTGACTAGAAACAGATAAAGACCTAAGAAGGCACTTAAGACAGTGGTTCTCAACCTTTTTTGGCCCGTTCCCCCCTTCACCATATTTTCAGAACGTCATTCCCCCCTTCCTATCAAAAATGTGGCCCGTTCCCCCCTTCACCATATTTTCAGAACGTCTTCCCCCCCCCCCCCTTCTAATTTCCTACCTAAAAATCACCCCACACTTACACAGTATACGAAAAAATGGAAGGTAAATTTAATAGCATATACTTAAACAAGTCTAGACATCCAAATAAAAGGTGATTTGTAGGTCTACTTACTTTATAAAATGAATTTTAGAAGAATGAGACGTACATAGCTGTAAAGTTTGAAGGGAAAAACAATATGAAGTAATCGGTTCTTGTATTAATGCGATCTTGAAATGGTCTTCATTCCCCCCATGGAAACCCTAAAATTCCCCCCTGGGGGGGAATTCCCCACCGGTTGAGAACCACTGACTTAAGAGAACAGTAAATTATGACAGATCACTACAGCAATCATGATATTATCTAGACATATTAGCGAATCAGCCATGTTTACACATGGGATGGCACCGCAGACAGCAGATCACATACTCCGAGACTGCGCAAAATACAACATATCTAAGCAAACCATCTGGTCTAGAGAAACAACAGTGGAAGATAAACTCTACAGACCACTGAGTGAACTAAAAAAGACAATGGAATTCATACAAAAGAAAATATTGCGGATATAGATAAATTTCAAGTGAATGAAAGAAGAAGAATTATCTAGGCATAAAAACCAAAAACAAACTGATGACATTTTTAGCAGAACTGTTTGTCACGAGGAATGCTCTCAATTAACAAAATTAATTTAAATTAACAAAATTCAAAGCCACGCGAAGCAGGTCCACATGGCCAAATGGGTAAGAACGTATGTTCTTAAACATTCATTGTGCTGATGCCAAGGTCAGTGATTTAACTCCTACACTGGACAGCTGGACTAAAATGTTGACCTGTCATCCTTGACTTGGGTAATAGGGAAAGCTAATCCGCACGCAAAATTCAGTCCAACACTACTATAAATAGTGTGTAAGGACTACACTTGAGTTTAAAGCAAGCGAGTGCAAATAAATAAAGCCACACTATAATGGGACGGAGTGACCAGTTCCCTCCTTCCCTGACAACTTCCAGAAGGTTCTGAAAATGTATCCCGTAAACCTGATATACAACTGTGTCAACCTCAGCGCTGCACTAGCAGGAAAAGATCATTCTGCCAATACTGAGGACAGAACCTGGACAACTGTCTTAGGAGTGAGTCACTTACACTAACCACCATGACTCCTATTATGGCTGGTTAGTTTTTGTTCACTTGTTTTCAACTCAAGCGCAGTCTGTACATTGGCTACAACGACTAGTGCACAGGACTGATCTTTGTATGTGGATTCGCTTCCCTTGTTACCAATGTTTCTAGCTATCAGGCAAACCCACTCCGACTTCAGCGGTACTAGTAATTTAAGTTTCCAAGTCAAGGATGAGAAGTCAACATTTTAGACCACCAGATGGGTGTAGGGGTTGAGCCTGCTACCTCGGCTCAGCATACCGGAAGTTTCCGAAGGAGCGCTTGTATCCATTCGGCCATGCTAACATGCAGCTCTTATAAATGGCATGGGTTGTGGATTAAAAGAACAAGCGAGAGCAAGAACAAGAACAATAAATACCTGCTGGACAATACTAATAACAGAACAGGCGGACTGTTAGGAAATAACACTGTGTAGATGCAAGAAAACAATAGATAATATAATATGCGTGCTTTGTTTTCATTTACTGGCCATCCCACAGAACTGTGTGACTTACTTATTGACTTGCCCTCGTAACTTTTTCTACCCAGTTATGCACCGCTTTACGGGACAAACATTTGTCAGCATAAACACTGACAACCCATGTTGGTGGGAGGCATTTCGCGAATGATGCCGAAGTTGAATGTGAAGTGATAACATGGGTTAGAAAACACTGCACGCAGTCCTATGCAGCTGGTTTGGGAGGACTGATAAAACGATGGGATAAGTACATAAATGATGGTGGAAATTATGTTGAGAAATAAAGGGACAATGTCTGTATAAAAATAAACTGGTTTCAAGTTATCATGTGTAGTTAGTTTTCTACAGCCATTTGTGACTTACTTATTAACTTACCCTCATAATATCTCAAAAGGCTGAGAACAACATTTCAGAAGCAACAGAATTGATATATCACATCAGTAATTGCATTTTAATATGGATTCAACAACATGGTTTTAAGCAATATAGACCTACCTTCTTTAACTGATGCATCTTGTTCTCCTCCATCAGAAGCAGGAAATCTGAGGATATGTCCGGTTCTGTGAAGAAAAACAATCAAGAGAAGATCAGCAAGGTATCAACAAAATCTGCTGCTATTTTTTAAATATATGTTTGCTTGTTTTGAATTCAAGCATAGTCCATACACATGTTACTGTTTCTAGTGTACTAGTGTGGATTAATTCATTCATTCAGTAGCATGTCCCTTGTCCCATAACAACCGTCCAGAAAACTTCTCGGTCATAAGCAAGATGTTCCGTGTCTGATACACTCATTTGGAGATCATATGCCACATCCTGCACCCATCTTCTCTTTTGGCCTTCCTCTTCCTCTCTTCCAGGGTTGTGGATTAGCTTTCCCTATTAATAGTGTCCCACAACATCTAGCAAACCCACCCGAACTTCACAGGTATCTGTGCTGCTGCTTGTGGTCATCTCAGCTATTAAATTATACAAATTTCATTCATCATGTGCCATGCCGATAAGCTTGGGTCATGTTTCATCATATCATCAGAGTTGTGGATCGGCTCAGAGGGGGCTTCAAATGAAAACCTCAAAAGTGTAATAGAAATTACAATAATACCTAATAATAACCAGGCCATTGTCTTGTAACCTAGCAATATTGTTGTTGATATCAAGAATGTTAAGCATGGGACATCACAGTGCAGATGAAGACTGTGATATCATAAAGACAGTTTAAAGATGGCCGCCATATTTATGAAATGCACAAAAGAGGAGCAGCGTTCTTTTATCTGTCTTTTGATCAGTGAAGGGATGAAACCTATAGAAATTCATTGGCAAATGAAGGTCCAGTATGGTGATACATGCCTGTTAGTCTAGCAAGTGCATGTTTTCACTGGCTGAAATAATTAAAACAGGTATTGTTCAAATGTGGAACATTTATCACAACAGTAATTAAAATTTACAAGGAATTCATTGAGTGGATTAGGAAGTTTCAAAACTTGGTGCAATCAAAAGTTACAGTAGGTGGTGCATGAGTGGTTACATACACGACCAGAAGAGTTTTTTCTACAGGAATCCAAGCACTTTATCAGTGCTGGAGGACTTGCATTGAACACAGTGGTGACATAAAAAAATGATATGTTTGTTCTTGACTTTTTAACATTATATTTACCCAAAAAACAAAAAAAAACATTTCAGGTTTTCATTTGAAGCTTCCTCATAACTAAAAGTAAAGAAACTACTGTGCTTTCTAAGGTGTCCATTCAAACATAACAAACCAATCAGTTTACTAATCATACTTCCTTATATATTTTTAACTTTGTACACGATAAGAACAGCTAAACATATATTTTTAAGGACAAAAAGCACGTAATCAGTGGGAAGAAGCAAATGAGAAGTTCAAAAGAGATAATTAAGCAGAAATTGGATGGACAGAAAGAGCAAATAATATATTTTGAAAGACGTTAACTCAAAAAGAAAAATTATTCACATCAGAATAAGTTAGTCCACATTCTATGGCACGTTATGAGAAGGGGAAATCTGGAGTATGTCGTCACAACAAGAAAGTTGAAGGAGAGCAGAGGCAGGGAGAAACCAAGAGAAAAGATACTGGACAGTTTGACAAGGCATGGAGGAACAACATTACTAGAAATGATTGGCAGCACAAGAGACAAGTCTGAGGACAGACATGATCAATGCCTCACAGCTTGAACTATAAGAAGGAGCAGACACACACATGACAAAGACAAACCTCCAAGTTTGACATGTCGTTTAGCGTTGATTATAGAACTTGGATTCTCTCTTGAGGTTCCTTGAATTTGGTTGTCTCTGTCAATACTGCTATCACTGATGTTTTCTGCAGCATTCCCTACTCGTTCCTTGTGTTTATTTTGGTGTTTGCTAGCAGAGTAGGTTTTGCTTTGCACAATACCATTTTCCTGATCGTCAGCACTTGACTTTTTTAAATTGGCACCTTTTGACTTCTTTCCATTTTTGACTTTGGATGATTTTTCTAGTGACTTGTTAACTTCACTAGAAGTAACAACCTTGCCTTTATCATCACTACCTCCATCGCCTCTCTGATTCTCTTTTTTCAACACAGCTGATTGATTTTTTATAACTGCAGTTGAAAGAGCATTCCCATTACTATTGATTTGAGTACTTGAAAACTTGCCAGAGGATGCATCTTGTGATGTTTCACTAGCAGTGCTTTCAACATTAAAACGGTCTGTAGTTTTACCATTGTTACTACTTTCAGTGTGTGCTGCCGCACTTTGTAAAGATTCCTTTTGAGATTTGGTTTTTTCATTCATCTTCAGGAGATGCTTTAAGTCTGTTGCCGCCTTTGTTTTATCGAATTCGTCTGCCATGCTTCAGCCAACCTAGAGGAAATGTAAAACAGTTACTAAAACAATAAATTATTTTGAACAGAAAACAAAGTAGTAAATATCTGAAAGCGTCAAAGTGAACTATGTTGTGGTTTTTGTTTTTTCATTTGCTTGCACTGAATTCAAGCGTAGTCCATACACGTGCTACTACCACTTCTAGTGCACTGATCGATTTTTGAGTGTGGATTAGCTTTCCCTATTACCAGTGTCCCTCACTATCAGGTGAACCCACGCTGACTTCTGGGGTACTTGTAATTCACATCCCCAAGTCAAGGACAAGAAATCAACATGTTTGTCCAACTGACCGGCATATGGGTTGAACCTGTTATCTCGGCACCAGCACATCAGAAGTTATAAGAGCAAGTTTTCTGATCCATTCAGTCATGCTGGCCTCTTTATGCTGTAGTGCTTTGCAAGGCGTGTGACCTACTCTCTACTTTTGACAGGCATTTGGTCTGTCTTTGACTCTCACTCTATCTAGACGTCAATGTCTATCTTTGTCTAGTCTCCTCTTGTCAAACTGGGTTGACCCTACAACATTGCAGCTAGCATAACCAGGTTCATGCAGATCAACTTCTCTGCTAGGTTAACTTACAAACAAGAAATGAAATGCCTGCAAAGAAATCACTGCCAATGAAAACATTTTCAAAATATGATCTCATACTTAAAGCGACAAATGAACTATCACAATAACAAAAAAGCTAAGAATTCTTGTTCTTTTGTTTGTTGATAAATACTTTGGTGAGAACATTGACTTGATGTGTGTGTGTTTCATTTTGTCACGTTTCCCAGTTATATTTTGTGGACTGTAGTATCTCACCGACTCGGCTCTGTAGCGAAGGGGTTACAAACACAATTCATAATCCTGCATACAGTGTTCGAAACACAGCTGCCGGCGATCTGGAAGCAGACCGCCTGGCGTTGGTTTACATAAAATGGTATGAGTGCCGGTCGCTTAAAAAGCAAGGGCAAATTACTGAATGTAAACTTGCCCAGGAATCACAAACAGCCAAACAATGCTGGAGTTGACTGTGATGTCCTGTAAAAGATATGCAACTAACTTTTATTGAGTACCTCATGCTTATCAGCATTTTCCATATATATATATACTCTGTCTTTGCTCACTCTAAAATAACCACATCTACCACTGGTAGGCTCCTCTCATCACTATGCAGTTTGTCTTTCGTTGCTGTTGTATGGTTTTGATGGACCATGTTGCTGCTCTGCACCTCTCACTATGACAACGTAGGAGGACATGTTCTACTGCCTGCCCTCTACACAAAGGCACATCCTTTTCAAAGCAAATTGCAATTATTATTCCATTTTATGTATATTTATTTTACATTACTTCCAATTAGGGGTAGAAAAATCCAGGTGTCTGGTTGCCATGATGCCTGAAAATGTTTACCTGGCACCTGAATTTTCAAATTTAGTAATATAAACTTTCAACAATATTTTGTGTTCCCTATTAGACATGTCTATTACTTGTTTTTAAAATGAGTACCTTATATGATTTTGTTGTTTATGTGTTTTCTGTTCCTGTGTATTGTGAAATCAGAATAATAAATGTGCCTTTATAATACATGTCTGCAAAATTGCAAGACGCCATAGTCAGTCATTCTGATTCCTAAAGTGGCTCTAGCATATACGGATATGTCACATACACACCACACATCAACATTTGTGTTAGGTTGTTATATATTGCTGACTTAAATTGTAGAAAATGAACAAATCCATGTAAATTGACAGGTGCAAGTAAATTAAAGTGTATTCTAACATATTTCTTTTTAGGGAGAGTCTATTCGCAGGGCCCTGCGAATAGACGCTTTGTTTATTCGCAGGGCCCTATGAAAAGAGAGAAGAGAGAGATAGATAATGAAGATAGTGTGCGAGACAGAGATATGAGAAAGATGTATTGAAAGACATAAAAAAGTGATAAAGACAAGAAGGAGAGAGGGGGGGGGGGGAGATAGAGAAGAAGAAAGAGAGAGATGTCTGTATGCCTCTCTATTTGTCCACCTGTCTGGATGTCTCTCTACATGCCCGCCTGTCTGGATGTCTCTCTGTCTCTGTCTGTCCGTCCGTCTGACAGCCTGCGTGATTTCTTGTTCTCTATCAGTCTACTTGTATCTGTCCATTTGTATATATGTCTATCTGAATCTCTATCTAACAAACTGTCTGTCTGTCTTTCCATATGCATATGTATGTCTGGTTGACTCTCTGTGTGTATGTATGCGTGTGTCTGACTCTCTATCTGTCTGCCAGTTTATATATCCGTTGTTTATTTGTCTGTATCTCTGACTGCCTGCCTCCTCTCTCTCTCTCTCTCTCGGTCGCTCGGCCGGTCAACCTGCCTGTTCAGAGTATTGCAGGGAGAGGTTGAAAGAGATGTATGAATTGGCATGGTGGAACACAGATGATCGACGAGCGAGTGTCGGGTTGGATCTAGCTACCCATCTACCTGCGTACCTACTCATCCACCTACCTGCCTAGCTACCCACATACCTGCTTACTTAACTACCTACCTGTCTACCTACCCACATATCTGCCTCTCTAACCGATCTATCTGTCTAACAACCCACCTACCTGCCTACTTAACCACTTTCGTGTCTAACTACCCACCTACCTAACCAACTATGAATATGACAAAGAATTATCGCCGAAGCAACGGAGTACGTGCTTTGTGCTCGATACTTTTGACAACAGCCAGCGGGGAGAGAATGAAGCAGAGGAGAAGAGGTAGGGGAGAGGGGGGAAGGAAAAGGAAGAAGAGGGCTGGAGCCAGAAGGGGTAGAAGGAAAACGGATCGTTTGGGACTCAAAAATGTGTGGGTTGGATATTGGAATTGCCGTAGTGCAAAGCAACGAGGACCAATACTGGAGAAACTGGTACTAACTAAATTACACTCACTTTAAACAACACAATTCTAAATACCCAAAGAGATGAAGGATTGACTTTCAATCAATGAATTGCTGAAAAATTTTTAAAAAACATTGTCCGGCAAGCACTTGGAATCAACGACTGGCAAGAGAAGGTCCACCAGAGAGACGAATGGATACGGATTGTATTTGCAGCAAAGAACCTCAATGGCTCGGAAAGCTGAAGAAGAAAGAAGAAGATTGTCCGGCAAGGAAACGAACGATTGACATCTGACTTTCATCCAATTAATTGCTGAACAATTAAACCAAAAAAATGTCCGGCATGGTAACGAACCTCGAGCTCCCACCCATCAGGCGGGGACACTATCAACTATGCCACTGACGACGTGTTTTCCAATCAACGAAAATGTATAATATAGCCGCAAACTATAAATCAAGTGACCATCCGTGCCCTGTGAATAGACGCTTTGTTTATTCACAGGGCCCTACGGGAATAATCACGTGACCAGCACATAGGGCCCTGTGAATAGACGCTGTGTTTATTCACAGGGCCCTACGAATAGACACTTCCTTCTTTTTAATCAGGCCAACTGTGCTCGAAAATGTACTATGTAGTGATAGAGAAGGAAAATAAGGGGCGAGAAGCCAACCAATCCAAGCGCTGCTTGTAGTTTATAATTTTCAAGATGATAATTATCAGTGTAAACAAAATTATTGTATTTGAGATGACAAAAACACTTAACACTGAAGATCAACATCTTCTTCCACTTTTGCTGTCAAGTGTCATGGGAAGGAATTGTTGACGTTCCAGCGTCCAATGAATAGGATAGTGTCATTCAGTGTGATTGTACAATGTCTTTGATCCATTTTATTCTCAGGCGTCCTCTTGCTCTCGTATCAGATCGTTGATTTAGTGCCAGTGTTGGTAACTAATGGTGTTGCATTGAAGATGTTTTTATATTCCCTCAGTAGCACAAACAAAAACTTCAGCAATCGTGGCTGGAACTACTAGTACTACCATGTTGCAATGTGTAGAAGGGGTTGTGCACTGAGAATACCATAATTTGAAAGTTGTGTTTGGATGTTAGGGACCATTTAAAATCTCTTCCCCAGAGAAGGGAAGGTGAACGAGACATTTCTTTCTATTGAGCCATGGTAAGAAACAACAAGTGATGGGTATGTGAAAGCTCTAGAGACATGTGGATAACTTAAGTGAACTCATGGATGATGTCTTTGACTGGGCCATCAATACACAGGAATTTAATGGTTCATTTCAAAATATACAGCTTTATCTTAATATGGTTCATGTTTTTCTTAGCCCGTATTTAAAAACAAAATATGCTGACTCCTGAACAAACAGGGTCTGGCTCCTGAATCATGTTTAGATTTTTTTACTGCTGCTTCAAATATTGGCTAACGCATTGCATGGTACTCATTCTCACGTAAGACTAGTCATGTCACACACAAGACCAGCAAGACAAATATTTTAATATAACGAAGTGACTATTCGCAATGGAATTGCAAATATAAAAAAATTATATTCGCAATCGAAGTAGGTCACGTGATTATTCCTATGCGTGTGTCCACATTACAATATTTTGTTGATCCGTTAACGTGTCCTCAGTAGCATAGTGGTTAGTGTTTCTGCCTGGTGCACGGGAGCTCCGGGTTTGATTCCCAAATTGGAGGGTGACTTTTTTTTTTTTTTTTCCCATTTTCAGGAGTTAGGTGACACCAATGCTGATTTCGCTGTCTGGTGATTTCGCTTTAGGCATATGTTTTCTACGGATTTTGTGTATTAGGTGTTGTTTATCTTGCTCCGCAGGAGCCTGCACACTTGTCTTTCTGTTCTTATCTGTCCTCTACTTTTGTTATCTTGGGAAAGGAACTTAGCCACCCGAACACGAGTTCTCTCTCTCTCTCTCTCTCACAACTTGCAACAGTGAACATTCCTATTTAAATTAACCACCTTCTTAGACTTAATGGCCCAACATAAAATTGACTAGTAAGCAGACGATGTGACATGTTTGTTACTTCCCGCAAATCGATTGCGAGTATAATTTTTTTATATTCGCAATTCCATTGCGAATATAATTTTTTTATATTTGCAATTCCATTGCGAATAGTGCCTCCCTTAATATAATATAACTAAAACTATAATTAAATATAAAGCATGAGTAGGAAAATCCAGGTGCCCATTCGCCATGGTGCCTAAAAATGACTACCAGGCACCTGAATATTTTTCTAAGTAAAGTTAGTTAGTTAGTCGACAGATCATCCTCGTTTCACATCGGACCATTCAGTCCATAAGTGCTCGGATCCCCTCCTCAGCAAATCCCGCAGCGTGTAGCGGCTAACGACGCCAGTTCTGTGTTGGTTTATCAATCTTCTTTGGCTTCCTGCGTAGTGTTCTTGTTTGGCCACCCCTCTTTTAATTTGCTGCTCTCGCAGTCTGGCCATTGTTGTAGATTCACAGTCATCACTTGGTTCTTGCAAAAGTCTCACTTCTCGTAGAGCATTCAGAATGTCAGCCTGGTCCATGGCGCGTCCGCCCTCAACAGTAGCCTCACCTGCGAGCTTGTCAGCCCGCTCATTTCCTTGTACTCCCGCATGCCCTGGCACGAAGATGAAACTAATCTTTGCCAGCCGAGACCGCTTCAGAGGCAGCAACCATTCTCTTCGGATCGACCCCTCCTCTATCCTCTTGATCATGTTCATTGAGTCGCTAAGGAAACAAGCCCTAGTGAATGTCTGTGTCTCGAGCCATGTTATTGCTTTACTTACTGCCATGACTTCCATGGTCAGGCTACTTGTGGTTTCAGTGAAAGCACCAGAGTCCTCCTTCACAATTCTCCCTCCGGCCCGAGCTGTAAAGGCTCATGAGCTTCTCACATGTCGGACGACCGACCCATCTGTGTAGATGACCGCGTCACTGTCTAGCGAATTCTCGAAAATCAACGCTTGTACTTCAGCCTCAACAGCAGCCGGATTTTCTTGTCTGCATTTTCTATCTAGTTGGATGCAAACTGAAAAGGATGTGCAGAAGTCTGTTGGCACTTGCACCCACTCCTCGCCAGGTTCTAAGTCCTCAAGTGAACACACCTGTTGAAGAATGTCCTCGGCTTGACCCATCCACGACCGTCCTCTTTTTAACCTGCTGCCCTTCACCTTCCTAATTTCACTATGCAGTGGATGCTGTGTGTTTGCGTTAATTCTGAGGTAGGCACGTGCCCTGCAAACTTGCATTCTCTCTTCAATGGTTGGAAAATCAAGAAGGTAGCGCATCGCCCTGCATGCTGTATCTCTTGTACATCCAAGAATAATGCGCATAGCTTCATTCTGTATCCTTTCCATCCTTTTTATCTGCTTATGGCTGACAGTCAGGATTGCCATTGCATACTCCAAAACAGACATGACCAGCCCCTCGTACAGAAGACATAGATGGCGCTGCTCACAGTTTGCTGCCGCCATCACCCGCATCGCTGCCAAACCCCGCTTGGCCTTTGTTATCACCTGGTCTATGTGCACATTATAAGCAAGGCTTCGATCAAACCGTATCCCCAGGTAATTCATTGCCTGCGTTCTTTCCACCGTCTCTGAACACAGCATTACAGTTGGTGTTGGATTGTTGACAATATGATTATTCAACGAGAACCAAGTCACTGTTGCCTTTGTTGGGTTGACCATTGCCCCAGCTTCATCACACCAGTTTAAGTAAAGACAAGACATAGAATCTGGCTCCTAATCTGAAGGGTTAGTTGCTTAAATTTTCAAACTGTCTCACCTTTCATTTATCCGTGATTCAACGAATTAAAATATATCTCTTAAAATATGTTGCTGGTGGTTAAAATTCCTCACAATGGCACAGTGGTATTTTCAACATGTGCCCCAAAACTTAGGGTAAGTTACAAAGTACGACCAACAGTAGAGTGACAAGTTCATTACAAACTGAACTCGTAACTTTTTTATTTTTACAAAACTTTCTGGTTCCCACAACATATGAACATACTTAATTTTAAAAGAAAATTACTGGCCGAAACATTATATATTACTGCTTTAAGACCACGAAGTTGCTATGTAGCAACATTAAAAACAAAGCAGTTCCTAGCAATTGGATACTTTCAGTTTCACAATGTACATGATCTGCACCGAACCTGCCACTTTAAAAATCACTAGAAATACTGAGAAGACAATCGGTCCAGGAAGCGGAAATAGAGCTTGAACACGGGAGTGATCACCCTTCACTTCTCCTGTTGGGCTCCTGCACGTTTTTTCCGAGGTCTTATCTTAAGGGGACTGAAAAACATCTAATGGCTGTGGAAGTGTGGTTTCTGAGGAGAATGAATGCAAAGAATACCATGGACAGACAGAAAAACCAATGACCAAGTACTACAAGAAACAAATGAAAATTGTAAACTGATTAGAGAAATTAGACAGTCAACATGTTTTTGACATGTTATGAGAAGAAATGAATTGGAGAACTTGGTGACAAGGTTGAGGAGAGGAGAACAAGACAGAGAAGTAAATACCTGGATGATTTGACCACGTGGCATGGTCGAGAAGGACACTGGGCTGATCCACGACTCTGGTGATCGAGTGAAATGGCGAATCATGCCCGCCCACGCTTACCGGCATGGCACATGATGGATGGATGAAGGGGGCGTAGTTGATATGTGGGCTCATTCTGACCTGTTTAGTGACAATGAAATAGCGACGTTTCCCGAGACTGTCCTACTCTTTGAATTGTCCTACATTCACACGCACGTGCGCACATACAACACAATACTCTGAAATAACATTTCATGATGGATGGATGAAGGGGGCGTAGTTGATATGTGGGCTCATTCTGACCTGTTTAGTGACAATGAAATAGCGACGTTTCCCGAGACTGTCCTACTCTTTGAATTGTCCTACATTCACACGCACGTGCGCACATACAACACAATACTCTGAAATAACATTTTTAGGTTATAAGAAAACAGAGGGTGAAACAATAGGAATTTGAAACAAATAGGTATATAAAACTCCTACGAGAAGAAACGTACTAAACAATAACATCAACAACGGTGCACATACCTTACAAAGAGATCCATCGTATCGCGAAATACAGGTGAAAATCCGAAATCAGAAGCACTCAATAAATATATAAAATAAATAATAAAATAAACTACACACAAACGCGTACAATACGGCACACAGGACTACCGACGTTTCGATTCTCAGAATCTTTGTCAAGGACACCACAGATCAACGAAATACAGCAAACACAGAAACAAGGAAAAAAATACACACACGAACTGGCCCTATGCCATGTGGGATATCAGAAGAAGTGAAACAATAGCAATGGAAACTTTACAAGAACGCAATCACACGTGACAGAATATATGATTATATGTTACGACCAGAAAGCCTTCGTCAACACATAAAATCAAAAAGGCACTTACTTATACATCTACAATAAACAACTGCAAACAGGTCTGTTAGCTTTAAAGCGGGGTTCCGGAAGATGTAAAAACCTTAGGACCCAAAAATCAAACATTCTAAACAAGGAACAACATGGGCCAAAATGATTCAATACAGTATATAATGATTGATATACACATGTAACGGGACAATTACGGAGCTTTCTTCTTCTTCGAATACTACAAAATAATATGTATATTGATAATTTGCGGAGTACGTATATTAATATTATGATCTAGAATACTTCTTGTTTCCAATTCGAAACCTGAACTACCGTGCGTGAGTTGTCAAGGATCTACGTGTAGCTAAATCCATGTGTCACCTTTCGTCACGTTATGTTTAACTGAGCCATAAGTGAACGCAAGAGTCCATCGCGTATTGAGATAGTGTCCACGGCACATTATTTCATTTCAAAATCTCTACATATGTTTATGTTATCCGTGGTTCTTGTTAGTGCTGTCTTCATTGTAGCCTAACTGCACAGAAGACCTTCTATTTGTCCAGACGTTGATTTCTTTACAAGATGTAATATATGATTATTTATTTTGACTGTAGCCGAGACAAAAGTTGTGTGTTGCTAACACTCTAGTTTGTGTGACAAGAACTAATCTATTTTAGCCTACATTTTCCTGGTACGGATTTTTCGAAATAAATCGAATAGCTAGCTGATCGTTAGTCCGGGACAACTGGGGTACACTTGTTATTTTAGAAGGACGCTGTCTCGTGCAGAGGGGACAGGTTCAAATGCTTTGTGTCTTGTCTTCTTTTTATGCCCTTTATTCTCCACTCTAGCATAGGAGCTCATCCAGATCATGTTAAACAGTTCTATCATATACTCGGCCACTGCTTCCTCCATATTCTCTCCAGAATATTTATCTATGGCTATAATTATCTTCTCGGTGGGTGTGTTCTTATTGTCTCTTCTATTTCTTGTGTTGGAATGGGCATCCAGGAGGATGTTAAAACAGGAACCGGATCCTCCAGGCTAACCAAGCCTAAAGTGGGCACCGTTCTATAATTTGGAAAGCAAAGATGGTCGGCGTGATATTGATTACGTCACCCACAAGCTGCCACAGTTGATGACGAAATGAATTCAAGAATCTCCCAGGCCAGCGCGGCCTTTGGCAGACTGTACAAGAATGTGTGGGACAGAAATGGAATAAGCCTGCAAAGAAAGCTGAAAGTCTACAAAGCAGTTGTATTATCCACACTGCTATATGCTTGTGAAACTTGGACCATTTATCAGCGACACGCTTGGAAATTAAACCACTCCCACACAATCTGCCTTAGGAAGCTATTGAAGATTAAATGGCAAGACAAGATCCCAGACACTGAAGTCCTAGAAAGAGCGTCCATGCCCAGTACCCACACTCTACTAATGAAGAATCAGGTTCGCTGGTCTGGTCACTTAACTCGCATGCCAGATCACAGGCTCCCTAAACGAATTTTCTACGGCGAGATGCGTTAGGGTAAATGCGTTAGAGGAAACGCTTTAAAGACACTCTGAAGATGTCAATAAAAGCCTTTGGAATTCATCTTGACACCTGGGAGACTGTTGCCAAAGACCGAAATTCGTGGCCCACATTATTACGCAAGGGAGCAGTCACTTGTGAAACAACCAAAGAGCCGCAAAGAAAAGGCTGGACAGAACAACCACTACAAGAGAATGTCCAGCATTCTTAGCCCACTTTGTCAAAAAAAACATTTCGAGCCAAAATAGGCCTTATCAGCCATCTTAGAACTCATGGCTCCATACGTCCAACCCCACTGGATGAAATGAATGGTCATCATCATTCTTGATGGACAAACGTCAGCACTAGAATTCTATTGGTTTATGCAAACATTGGTCTAACATTATGCGCCCAGTACACCTGAAGACTAAAACATATCCTTTAATTTTTATTGTTCCGAATATCCTATTACAGGACATCGCTGTCAACACTAGCATTTTACCGCAGTTGTTGATTTCTTGGCAAGTTTACGCTCAGTTGTTTGTCATTGCTTTCTGAGCCGCCGGCTCACATATCTCGTAATTAACGGGCGCGGCGAGAACCACTACCGATTCTCGCGCAGCTGTGTTTGCTCACGTGAATAAACGGGATTACGGAGAAAGTCGCTAACCTCTAGGCCAGGACTATTTCTTTTTGTCCTGTCGATTCTTAACAAAAAAAGGGCTTCCTAGTTGTCAGAGTGTTGAGAGTGCGGATAGAGGACATAGAGAGGACATGGGACAGAATAGAGTTAGAACGACTGAGATAACGACATATATGACAGAGATAAGGACATCTACATTATAGCCGATAGGGTAGAGACAGGACATAAGTCAGGACACAGGATGGTCATAAGACAGGACATCTACAGGACAGTAGATAAAGTGGAGACAGGACTTAGGAGGGGACACCATCGTGTCTTAGACAGGGCAACGGTAGGACCAGACCGGGTGATAGAAGGGGACGCCAGTTCACGGGACACTGCCCTGAACGGACTAGACGTCAGTACACTGAATAACCTATCCTAGCACGGACGGACTGCAGTACAACGAGACTGTTAGGACAGCACGGGGTTCACGGACGGCACGGGGTCCAGTACGACAAGCCCAGCCGACCAGCTTGAAAACGCCAGACGGGACTCAGGACAGTTTCAGAGGAGGACGCTTGTGTTTTCGAGAGCAAATGCTTAGTTTTGCGAGAGTGCTAGTTTGAGGATAGCGAGTATAGGATTGTGAGATTGATTGTATGCTATCAGAGTATGAAAGGCGGCAGTTGTATATTTATGTGAAGTCACCGCCTGTGTCTACCTTGTAATTATATCAGGTTCGCCTGAAATAAATAATAGAAGTACCATATGCACAACTGATGTTTCTTTGAGTGCGTATGAAGGAGCGGGAGTGCCTGTGTGCGAAGTGAGATGCTGACACTAGCTATATTATTGTCAGGTTTTATCAACGCGTGGCCTATCCAGCGCTAGCGTCTTTACCTTGCCGCATGATTAGCTGGAATCTGTCTAATGCTCTCTAATAGGCTCCGCATTAGTGACCATGTCTTAAAATTTTAGTCGTTTTTCTCAGGCGCCAGTTAATGAGTGTTTGCAGTTCATTAGTAATTGTTGTAGTCATTCTCCGTGGTTCAGCTGCATACAGCAATGCTGATTCAACGTTAAGATTAATTATCCTACCTTTGATACTTGATTCCATTTCTTTTAACTTTTACATGTGCTACTACTCCTACTGCATTGGACAGATTATTTCGTGTGGGTTAGCTTTCCTAATTACCATTGTCTCTCGTCATGAGATGCCAACCTATTTCTACTTCTTTGTTATTAACGTCCCCATGTCAACAATTTTTTTTTTTTTTTTTTTTTTTGGGGGGGGGGGGGGATGGTTGTTTTGGTCATGTGATGTGAAGAGGGGCATTAGAGAACATCGTGACAACTGGAAAGATCGAGGGGAAGAGAGGCAGAGGCAGACCAAGAGAAATGATGCTGGGTGGATTGAGACGGTGGCATGGAGGAATATTAACAGCGGAGTTGATCCAGAAAACCAAAGACCGAGTCTTTCCCTACTCTGCCAGAGTCCACTGAATTCCATTTTTAGTGTTTTGCTGTCTTCACAATCTAGTCTATGGTCTGGAAGAATACTAACGATGACAGGAATGCATCCATGTCACACTCTTGTTCTTATTTCCAAATATAGCTGCTAGTTGCCCTTCTGAAGAACTCTGCATTTCATTTCCATATATGATGGTTTTATTAACTAACTGACACATTGCTGTCTTTGACAGACGATAGTTGTTAGTTTGTGCTTTTAAAAAAAGGCATAACTACAACCTATATATATATATAGGTAGTATAGAATGTGACTGATCAGATCAATTCATGCAGTAAATGTTCGCCCACAATGGATGCATGTAAATCATGTGTCATTTCCACCATCACGCACCAACTGACGTTTCACACTCTTAGTGTATGACTTACCTGTAATTATTTTCTTCTTTGTCTTTATTTCATTTTTGATCTTTGTCCTTTATGCAACGCGATCAGCGGCGACATGCTCCCAAGATGCAATATCAATGCCTGTATCAATCATGTCAAATATCTTTGTACCGTAGTATTGACCGACCCTGAAATCTTTTACCCATCTGTAATTCGCAAAAGAAGTGTCCTTTGGTATTCTTCTTCTTCTTCTTTTCGTTCATCCGGAGTGTTTTTTCAGATGTGATTGCGGTGTGTCTGTTATGCGCCCTTGGGCCGAAACCCGTAGGCCAACACATCGACTTCAGCGTGCTTTTTTGACCAGGTAGCATTCCTGGGAGACTCTCACTTTTGTGGTGCCATCTGCAACCATGCTGGCCAAGGTTGAACGGTCGAAGACAACGGTCATCCCTCAAAGGAAGGCAGGGACAGTCCATAGCATTTTCCGCCATCCAAGGTTGCTTCCATAGTTACAGGGCCGACACATAACGCCCTGGATCTGGGCTCACCGAGGAAGATCGTCACGTCCTGCTCATGGCTGCTTTAAATCCTCACTTCAATATATTGGTCATTTCGTTTCCCCGGGTCATTCCCGCACAAACCAGACAGGTTTGCAGACGGCATCCACTCAGCGAGTTTTCGGACATGTGCTTGTCGTTGCGCCCATCAGAGCTTTTCCAGGCACAACAGACATTCGGAAAACTACCCAGTCAGAGCTGTTCCGAACAAGAGCGGCATTCGGAAACTAGGTAGTCAGAGCTGTTCCTAGCACGAGAGACATTCGGACGAGACATTTCACTCGGACGTAATTGCGTAGTGTCAATTTTTAGTTTGCCACCCGTAGGACGACACTTCCGACTTCAGCGGGCATTTTTAATGAGGTTAGCCTTCCTCTGGTTTCGAGGCACGTTGGACTGTTGTGATGTCGCTAACATCTCAGCTGGTCAAGATAGAACGATGAACGACATCGTGGTTGGCCCTCAAGGGAAGGCAGGGGCAGACCATGAGCATTCCCTCGCTATCCAAGGAGGCTTCCATAATTGCAGAGCCGGCACATATTGCTCTGTGACTGGGCTCACCCGAGGAGTTGCCACGTCCTGCTCATGGCTGCTTTAGTTCCTCACTTCCATGTGTTGGGCAACTCGTTTGCCACTGATCGCTCAAGCACACACCAGGGACGGTCAGACTGCAAGCGACACCCACTCGGTAAGCTTTTGCTTTTGACTTCGGACCACGCAATAGGTTCGCTCGCCGTGCGTTCCATTTTGCGTCATTGAGACGTTCTTCCACTTTTGTCTACCCTCTCTATGAGTTAGATACAGTTTTCGCAGCCATTTTCTTCGACTGGGGCACTTTTTGACTTTTTGTACTCGCTCACGAGGTAGGCTACTTGTGCTGCCGGCTCAGCACCTTACCTTCGTGCAGCGGTGAACGAGAAACGGCCTGGCCCTCTCATCCGGGAATATCTCATATCCCCCAGCTGAGAGCCTTCGAACTTGTATCAGACCTGAGCATGTAGCTTGCTCAGTATCACGCCTTTATTTTTCGAAAGGTGGGTATCGGCCCGGCTCTCAGGTCCGAGGGTTTGTGGCTTAGAGGCGTTCAGCCACAGCCCTCGACAGGGAGCCATTAGTGTTTTGTCTGGACTAAGAACTTCTGCCTTCGTGCGCCTGATTTAAACTTTAGACTGCTATCCTCAGTCTCACCTGCAGAGCAGCAGGTTGTGTCTCTCTTAGTCTGGTCCCTATCCCATAAGCTGTCCGATATGTAGTTTTTCATCCATCAGCAGGCAAATGGGGTCGATGGGACACGCAAGCTCCCCCACCACGTCAAGGTGGAGACACATCGGGGGAGCTTTGGTATGCTACCATCGTCCATCCGCCTAGTGTGTCCTATCCATCTATGTCTACGAAGACTGATGATGGAACAAAACGTCACACAACCCAATATTTCCACTACTTCAGTATTTGTGATTTTATCTTGTCGCATAATACCAAATAAACTTCGCAGACACCACATATGAAAGCTGTTTAAACGTTTCTCTTGGCGTGAGTTAGTGGACCAGACTTCACTGCCATAAAGAAGAGTACTAAGGATACGGGCTTGAAAGACCAGGTCTTTCCAATTGACAAGGATATATAACTCGTCACTGCTGTCTCTTTTTTTTTATTTATTCCGAGACTGGTTAAGACCGTTGGTGGGGTTAAACCTTTCCATAGCACAAAGCCTGGGCTGAATTGTAGAGATCATGTATTGTTTATGCAGCATGATCCCTCCCTCGATCTGCCCAGTTTACTCCAGAGGAAAGATCACACCAATACATCTAGAACAAGACAAGCTGCAGAACCTGCCTGATCTTTTGTGTTTTATTTAGCTTTTTATCTGTTTTTGTTGTCCTGTTCTTGACAAAGGTTCGTAGAACCGAAACGTCGGTCGTGCTTTGTTGTTCTATTATACTTATTGTTTTATTTTAATACTTCAGTATTATATATTTATTGATTATTTATGTTTTTGGCACACAGGCATGAAGGGTATAATCAAGTTTGATGGTGCAACTTCTGAAGAATTTGAAATCAAGAGTGGAGTTAAGCAAGGTTGTGTACTAGCTCCCACCCTCTTTGGAATATACTTTTCACTTCTACTTCGTTCGCTTGAAATATGTCTATATCTGCAATGTCGTCTCTTGCATGAATTGAACTGTTTTTTTCAGTTCACACAGTGGTCCATAGAGTTTATCTTCCACTGTCGTCTTTCTAGGCCAGAAGGTTTGCCTAGATATGTTATATTTTGGGCAGTCTTGGAGTATGTGCTCTGCTGTCTGCGACGCCAATCCACATGTGCACATGGCTGTTTCACCAATCTTGAATTTTGTATACATGTGGTTGCGTAATCTATTGTGTCCTGTTCTGAGGCGCAGAATAATGACTTGTTCTGGTCTGTCCATAATGTGGTAGTCATCTTGAGCAGGTTTTGGTGGCTTTCTGACTGATTTGATCATTCTTTTCTTTTGGTGGTATGTAACGGGCACATCAGGCTGTTCCTCTTTGGCTCCTTCCTTAGCCAATTGATCAGCTCTGTCGTTTCCGGGTACTCCACAGTGGGATGGTATCCACTGTATGGTGACTTTATGCTGACTGCTAAGTTCAGATTCACTTCTACTGAAATGTGCCTTTCGTGATCAGGATGGTGGTATATACATTCACTCACGCTCAGATGGCGGCCTCTACAATGCTCAGAGATTGAAGGCTAAGACCAAAATTAGGAGGGTACTGATCAGAGAGTTGCTTTTTTCAGATGATGCTGCAGTTACGACCCACTCTGAGGAAGAATTGCAATGTCTACTATCTGCATTCTCCAATGCTTGTTCTGAATTTGGTTTAACAATTAGCAAAAAGAAGACACAGATTATGTCACAAGGTGCACATGGGGTACCATCAATCATTATTGACGACGCCGAACTAGAGATAGTAGACCATTTTACATATATAGGATCAGTGGTAAATAGCAAATTATCCCTAGATCAGGAAATCAACATCAGGATTGGCAAGATAGCAACAACAATGAACAGGTTAAGAAAAAGAGTCTGGGAGAACAGGAAGCTTACTGCCAAAACAAAAGTCCTTGTCTATCAAGCCTGTGTCCTTAGTACTCTTCTCTATGGCAGTGAAACCTGGACAACTTACTCACACCAAGAGAACAATTTAAACAGCTTTCATATGCGGTGTCTGCGAAGAATTCTTGGTATAAACTGGCAAGACAAAATCACAAATACTGAAGTACTGGAAAGATCAGGTTGTGTGACGGTATATTCCATGCTCAGTCTTCGTAGACTTAGATGGATAGGACATCTTAGGAGGATGGATGATGGTAGAATACCAAAGGATATCTTTTTTGGTGAATTACAGATGGGTAAAAGATCTCAGGGTCGGCCTCTACTACGATACAAAGATGTGTGTAAAGCGGGACATAATTGATACAGGCATTGATAATGCACATTGGGAGCAAGTCGCCGCTGAACGTGTTGCATGGAGGGCAAACATCAGACATGGAATAAAGACAAAGGAGAAAATTATTGCAGATAAGTCACACACCGAGCGTTTGAGACGTAAGATGGTGCATGATGGTGGAAATGACCACTTGTTCACATGCACCCACTGTGAACGGACAATTTACAGCGCAAATTGGCCTTATCAGTCACACTCGCTACCGCCATAGGTAAAAGTTATTATGCCTTTTTAAAGCACAAACTATCGTCTGTCAAGACGGCAAGGTGCCAATGATGATGTTTTTGAATAAGTCACACTTTCTTTTCACCTGTGTAAGATGAAGTTCTTTGTAAGGTATGTACATTATGTCTGTATCTATCTAGTATGTCTCTTCTTTTCGCAGGGGCTAAACATACCTAATTATTTGCACTTCATATTGATATATCCTTCTGCAGCCGCTGCTTTTTATTTTGTTCCTGATCAGTAAATCAGAGCAATGCTCTAAATGACCACCTAACGAAACTTGCATTCTAGCCCAGTTGCCGACCAAGGCTTAGGGCCTTGTCTGTCCAGTCTTGCGATTTAGTCTGAAGGCTGCATTTCCTGGCATCAGGATAAGGCTTGTATCCTCCCAATTGCTCTGCAATGCCCGAAGCCGTTGGCACAATGTGGTGTGTCGGATTTGGTGAGCGCCGCTCAACATTTGGCTCAGAAAGCAGGTAGTACCGTCTACTGTCAAACCAGGGCTGTGCGGTAGATTTGCTCAATTTGATGCAAGTCTTCAAAATGCCGCCCCTCCTTCGCTGCTTATTCCACCCCTTACGGTGCAGCCTGATGGGGCCGCCTCTATGTATCATAGCACGACACGGCACACAGTGTCAATCGGTAACTTAATCATATATGATTGACACAGTTGCTTATTAAGATAATGACTTGTGGGGGGGGGGGGGGGAGGGGAATTCCCATTGTCATCATCATCATTTGCCATATTGAACAAAGTGGATGGGCATGGTTGTCCATTTCACACGATTCTCAATCCGAATACAGTTGCAGGACAAGCGAGAATATATATATATATATATATATATATATATATATATATATATATATATATATATATATATATATATATATATATATATATATATATATATAGAGAGAGAGAGAGAGAGAGAGAGAGAGAGAATATTCCATGCCCTCACTGCCCAAGTTATTCCAGGCTGGCATCGAACTGACAAATCATCCCCGGAACCACAAACTGCCAGACATTACCCAATGACGGATAAAAGAAGGGGTTGTCTTCATCATGTATGATGGAGGAACGAACATGTTGTGGCGATCGACGACACCGCAGATTAGGCATTCCCATTTGTGTTCAATCCTCCGATGGAGCAGCTATTACAGTATCCCTGCACACTGTTCCCACGAGGAATTGGTTATAATAGATCCTCACCTGCACTCGATGACGGCAATGACGTGTTAGGCTAACCTTCACCCCCAGGTTATGTAATCGGATTATCGCTAGAGACTGGTCAGCAACGGCCAGCCGGGTCATGTACTGTAATGACGATATCAGGCGGATTTAAACATACATCGCCCTATGCTTGCAGTCAAAATTTTTTGGACATGTTATGAGAAGAAATGGATTGGAGAACTTAGTGACAACTGGCAAGATCGAAGGGAACAGACCAAGAGGAAGACCTAGAAGTAAATACCTGGATGGCTTGGCCACATGGCATGGACGAGACAGGAACTCTGAGCTGATCCACGACGCTGGTGATCGAGTGAAATGGCGAGTCATGACCGCCCACGCTTTCCGGCATGGCACATGATTGATTGATTGATTGATACTTGCAGGTCGATTCAGCCTAAAATGGTCAGCAGAAAATGTCAAGAGAAGTAAAGGCGGCTGGCGAGACATTGATCACACCGAGTTCCGATTGATCCAGAAAAAATGAAACCACAACTCAATTCATCTTCTTTCGTTCGCTTGAAATGTGTCTATAACTGCAATGTTGTCTCTTGTACGAATTTAACTGTCTTTTTTAGTTCACTCAACGGTCCATAGAGTTTATCTTCCACTGTCGTCTCTCTAGGCCAGAAGGTTTGCCTAGATATGTTATATTTTGGGCAGTCTTGGAGTATGTGCTCTGCTGCCTGTTGCGCCAATCCACATGTGCACATGGCAGATTCACCAATCTTGAATTCTGTATACATTTGGTTGCGTAATCTATTGTGTCCTGTTCTGAGGCGCAGAACCACAACTCAATGTCCAATAATAGATTCCATCAACATGAGCAATGCAGGTAAACGTGAGCGGCCATGTTCCGCCATCTTACACCATCACCAGAGTTAATTGATCTCAAGGCGTGTAAAAATGTCCATCGCTATCTTACTGTTACATTCGGCCTATTCTTTATTATATTTGAATGCAGGAGTGTTTTAATGTGCATAATGATGTAAATAAGCAGTCGACAGGGCCAAAAGGATAAGTGTGTTATCGTTCTTAAACTTTCTATGCGCTGATGGCGGTGTACTTTCCCTACACCGGTCACTTGAACTTAAACGTTGGTTTCTTGCAGGTAACATTGTCTAGAAAATCAATCTGGGATTCATCACAACGTTCTGCACGGATATGCATTTTTTAGACATGCATGTTGGACACCCTCTTTATCTGCCCTTTGCCATGCCTTATTTGCCCTTCGAAGTGCAAAGTAGCACTTTGCCAAGACTTATTCACATGCGCCACAATAAAGTTCTTGCCGAGCTGGCAGCCATAATGAATGAAGCCAGAATGCGGGCGAACAGAGAAGCCAGAGCGATGCCGATGCGGATTTACTTCGTCAGACCTGGGCAGCAACAAGGAAGACTGCTCTGCTGACTTACCATCCATCCTCGATAGCGCGGATAACTGGGAACTGACTGTTGACCTCAGGGGCCGTGTCGCGTAACCGGCACTGATCCAACAGTTTCGATTGCAACCTGACATTTTGCATCACCCCTCGTCGGCCCTGCAGCTAACGCTGATTGAGCTGACCGTTCCATACGAGTCGAGAATCGAGGATCAGAACAAGTACAAGATGGAGAAGTACAGTGGCGTGGTCGCCAGTCTGAGACAAGGCAAGTACACTGTCAGGATATTTGCCGTAGAGGTAGGCGCAAGAGGTCTAATCTCCCACTCCGTGTATGACGTGCTCAAGCACCTGGGCATGAAGGGACAGGCAAGAACGCGGACACAGAAACAACTTAGTGAAGCAGCCGCAAAGACCTCATGCTGGCTATGGAACAATTGGAATCTGGAGTGGGACAAGTCTCTGCAGTAATATGGTTAGCATCTCTGTCTGTAACTGCAGTGCAACTAACACCGAAAGCTAAAATCCAGAACTTGTACTGCCCCGTGTCGACTCTGTAACCATCCCTCTGATCGAGGGCAGTGCATCTGAGAACGGGACTGTTCAGTGTAGGTGAAACGCCACGCTGTAGCAGTGGCCGAAGTCTGGTAAATGTCGGCCGAAGTCCAATCTCCATTCGGGGGTGGTAATCGTCTCGCGAGGATGGCACTCCGCAGCAAATACCAGGAGAGGGGTAGAGGAACCCAATCCACATTCAAACAACCTAGAGGAAGAGCCGGTTTCCCAGAGTGTGGCTCCTTGAAACGGGACACGAAGAAAGGAACATGACAACGAAGACGAACGCCAGCGAGGAGGAAATGGCTTGGGAAGAAGTTGGCTTCCCATTTTCATCCACAGGTGTTAGACATTTCATTGTCTACAGCCCAGACCCCGTGCCCCGATGAACCTGAAGATGTCAACCCATCAAGGATTGTTTTCTTCTATGTCTGCAACAGTCTTTTAAAAACCACATCTCCACTGCCATGATTTCTTCATAACTCCATCTGCTTAGCCTTCAGTATTTGCATCCATGTAAACGATAAAACCAAGATACACTAAGAGAATATCTTCTTCTGCATTCTATACAACAAGGCAGGATGCTCTCTCATCTCATCATGTTCCTCTTGTAACATGCAGTGTCGAGGTGAAGTATAAACAGCGGGAGAGTGCCCGCTTGATGCATCAGGTGATTATGTGCAGGTGATTATGTGTGTATCGTTTGATTCTACCATACTGAGCACCCAGTATACCCTCAATATTGTTGGGAACTGCCTCCTAATGAAGCAAGTAGGAATTGTCACCTTGCTCACTGTCCCACCTAGCTGTCTGTTGGGGATTAAACCCAATTGTAGTCCAGATTTCACAACAGTCGATTTAAAACCCAACTTTAAGCCTGATCTCACCACAGCTGGAGTTTAAATTCAACTGTAGGTCATATTTCACCACAGCTGGAGTTTAAACCCAACTGTAGGTTATATTTCACCACGGCTGGAGTTTAAAACCAACTGTAGGTCAGATTTAATCACTTTGACGTGACAAAGATAAACCACAAATATTATCACCCCTTCACTGTTCCATTCAAAAGCCCATGAGGCTATCACAAACAAGAATACCAAAGTATATTGCGAAAACACACAATACAGCAAATATAACTCATAAAAGCTAACCACCACAGGATAGCGTTTGTAAGTCAGCACTTTAATTTTCTAAATACTCAACTACCAAGCCTGACAAACTGGGTTATGAAGCTGCTTACCGCGACTATTATTATGCACGTGTAAAGCAACCAAAATTGTGTATAACACCGAAAAATAAGAGAAGTTTACATTACATGCATTCTGGATATACATACATTAACAAATTGCATATTGTAGACGAAAACTGTCATCTTGGAATGACTTCTGTTTCTTCCTTTCATATGCTTTTCACACTGGCAGATTCTTTTAGATGAATCTAATATCTATATGAATCTTTTAAAAAAATGTAACAAAGTACAGTGCAGACCTGATAAGAAGAACTCACTAGGGACCCAAGAAATAGTTTTTCTTATTAGAAATTCTTCATCCAGATACAAGAGTTCAAGCATATGGTAATGCATTTACAACATACAATACATTTTCTTTTGTGCCACTATTTTCCACTTCTTGTAATAGCTCAATCTTGCTTTTGAAAGATATGGATTTTAACATTTCAATTTTATTGGGAAAATAACACAAATTCTGACACCTATGAAGCACACAATTTCCAAAGGTAACTGAAAAGTTGTACCAATGTCCATGTATTTGAAAAACCAAAAATTCGCAATAAACGGATTCTGCTTAACTAGACATTTTTTACAAAGACAAAGAAGAAAAATTTCCGGGGATAAACAAATTGTTCTTTACAACAAAAATTCACCACATCTGAGATCACCTTAAGCGGTCTGCACTGTATTTTCTTAACGAATTTACACAAAGAAAGCCATACAACAATAGGCTGCACAATATGCTGTCTGGCATATTTCATCTTGTCATGTGCGTACTGTAGAGTTATACATCATAGAAAGTGAATAGATGAATAATATCCTGGCTGTAATACACAACACACATAGTCAATGACACTGTTCAAATGTGCAGTATTTGCTATCCCCACAGCATTCACTACTAAGTCTACACAACAGGAGACCAGGTTCGAATCTTCAGTAAGGTGTGGATTTTTTTTCTGTCATGGGGCAAAAAGAAAATCCTATCCTGCAGTTCACGGCGACTGCATTAGCCAGGTGGCCTTCATTCCTCAGGCTCAAGACCCCCCTGCCCTACACTGCAAGGTACTATAGGCAGCAGATGACAGTTTTTGACAGCGCCAAACAAAACGTAGGTTTGGATCAAACAACAATGCCCGGGAAGGTTAACCCAGTCAACAAATGCCCGCAGAAGTTGGATGTGTCGGCCTAACGGCGCAAGAACGCAGCTTTGCTGTAAACAGGCACAACGCAGTCACGTCCGGAAAAAAAAACAACTCCGGATGAACGCAGAAGAAGAAGAAGAAACAACAATGGATGGTGGAAAATGAGAAGTAGAGGTGTGTCACAGTTACGACTTAAAGGTTGCGAATATGGTAGCCGGCATGTTGTTTATAACACACTGAAAACATTTTGGCGATATGTAAGTCGCCCCCCCCCCCCCCCCCCCCCCCCCCCCAATATGGGACGTCACTTAAGCCGATTAATCATCTCATGGGACTTGATGAGTTAAACAGCTAATGGGTGGGAGCTTTAGCTTATTCAAGCATTTGCTTGTTGTTCATTGAATATGATACACGAAGCATCTTTCTTTGTTGACCATATAGTTGCAATTTATCAGATTATCAGCTAAGGACAAAACAGATTATGAGCTAAGGACAAGGCTGGAATTGTTTTGCCTGTCGAACGCACTGGGTTTCTATAGGGTGTATATTTAATGACTGTGTAGTTTTTGAAAATACTGCCTTACCAAGTTTTGTATTCACCCTCTGTGGAGTTCATGCAACATAAAAGGTCAAGAAAAAACTTGGAACAGCAATATTTTCAAACACCCCCACGGTCATTAAAAATACACACAGTATAACTCTGTAGTATGCACCTGAAGAGATGCAGTGAAACATCTGACAACCTGTTGTTCACAGCTCCCTTAAATGTCTTGAAACAATATTCATCACCAGAAACAGCACATATAATAACTGATGACAATAAAACACATAACTTACAAAGCATATTAAAATGTAAAAAAAAAAATTACAACCCGGTGCAGCCACCGTATGAAATCATGTGGTTGATAGTGCAGGTTGGCTGGGTTCTGCAGACATACACGTAAGACTCACCATGCTCTACCTGGCATATCAGATATCTGCACTCACATAATGATCACAATACAATTGGTATGGAGGTTAATAAGAGCAGTGGAATAATAATAATAACAATAATAATAATAAAACACACAGACACAGCGGAAGAGCACAACAAAGAAATATAAACAAAATGTTTTTAAAATGTATCGTGAAGCAGTTTCCAGCCATGGATCTGTGATATGACTGAGCCATCACATTATGTAGGCCAGAGAGCAAGAAGGAATAGGCGGCCAATCTTTTCATCACCAGTTTTTTTTGGGTGCTTGCTCACTTTGAACAAAAGTGTAGTCCATACACACTATTTATAATAGGGATGGACTGAATTTTGCATGTGGATTAGCTTTCCCTATTAATAGTGTCCCTCGTCATCAGGTGAACCCACTCCAACTTCAGAGGTACTTGCAATTTACGTCCACAAGTCAAGGACGACAGGTCAACATTTTAGTCCAACTGTCCGGTGTAGGGGTTGAACCGCTTACCTCGGCAGAAGCACAATGGATGGTTAAGAACACACTGACCTGCTTTCGAGATGATGAACGCAGGACTTTATCCCGCCATTTTCATGGAAATATCAGTGCAGCTCTCTATCAGCTACGCTAATGCGACCGCCACAACCAAGAAATGTTTAAAAGACGTTTTGCCAGTGATCTTTCTGCAGGGAAAACAAAAACAAATAATTGCACATTCATCACACAAAAAACTTAGCTATACCAACTAAGATTGGCGGGGAAAGGTGAAACCCTAAAATACAAGAAACAACAAGAACACAAATATAAATAAGAAATACAAAGCATGATCTAAATCAGTATTTTCCAACAGTATTCAAGTTTCATAATTGCCAGTTAGTACACTTCTCCCCATTTGCAATAACCTGGTAACTGTCGAGCACATTTGTGCTGACAACAATTATCATAGTTAAGGATAAATTTGTATAGTGATTTTTAAAAATTATTCATGTTGAAAATTCCAGAGTAGCCATCTATCAATCAGGTGTCATCTCCACAACGAAGGTTGGCTACAATGGATCAACACTCTGCCTCTCTCTCGCTCTTGTTCATCTGGCTTCTTGTACACTCTGACAGACTGCTGTTTGTCCATTTCTTGATGTTATTTTTCCATCTGTATCACTGTCTACCTCTTGCTCACCTGCCTTCAACTCTTGCCTTCTTAAGATTTTACAAGAGTACAAATATTTAACTGATTACTTTTTCATTTCTTTCATCAACCCGCTGTTTACTCCCAGGCTAATGATAGGCTAAACAAAATAGGTTTGGACCAAACATGATGCACAATCAAATGAACAAGTATTACAACGTAAATGTTCACTCACTGAGAGCATAATTAATTGTGAAAGTACCACAATATGAAACAAATAACACATTAACCCTTGCGTGACGATACAATGACCTTGGGTCCAAATGGTAATTCACATTTGCTGATATATTATCCTTCGGCGCTGAATCAGTTAACACTCTTCACGGTTAATTGAAAGCTTTGTATTTACCATCTTGCAAATGCCTACATACACATATTTATCTCAGATTTCTGGAGACCAACAATTTCTAGTCCTGCTCAACAACATACCAGAAAACACAACATGATGAGTCACTATCATGTGAAATGCTGATAAGCATCAGCAATAAGGTCTGCTATCTGACACAATCTCCAGTCTCGGAATAACACTGTAGCCAAAGCATCCAGGTATTTATATCTTTGCCTTCACCTTGCTTTTTCTCCATCAAGTTTGCCAGCTGTCACTAAGTTAAGTACTTAAACAAAATATAGTAGCAGCAACGATTAGAAGACATGATTGAGCACAGAATGAAAACACCATGTAATAAGACAGACAAATATCCTTCAGCAGTAAGAAATTGTAAACAGTATTCTGTAACTGGTTACTGCCATGGCAACAATTACCAAAACGTGCAGAATAACCAACCACAATAGACTATTTATAGCGTAAAAATCTCTTATGAAGTCTAGGAGAAACCACCACACTAATGTCTCAAGAATAAGTTAACAGGCAGTCAAAATGCTGGATTTATAGTGGGGTACACCTAAAATAAAGTGAAGGACCCCTTTTCGCACCATGAGGTTCATTGGGTTTGTGGTAAAATGAAAGTGAAGGACCCTTTTCAATTCCTTTAGATGTATTGAGTACATGTTATTAACCCCGTATTTTTTTTATTCGATAGGTGGCATGAGCAATATTGCACCTGTCACATTTACTTCCCACAACATTTTCTAGTACCCACTCTCCGCTGGGTTGGCTTTGGAGACCAGGTCAAGTGAAAACAAATCCTTGCATTAATGGGAATCTGAGTATGAAATGTTATCCCCATATTTTAAGACTAAATGGTATTACATGGGTGATGTAAGGAGTGACATGTATTCTTGGTTAAATAGTGTGGTGGTTTCCCATTTACTTTCAAATGTCCAGGTCATGATGGGGTCTGTGACAATGAGATGGCAGACTAATTAGGGCGCCTTAATTTGGGCAATTTTCAAACGAACAAATCTTCAGTTGAGCAAGCAGTCAAGGAAAGAGGGTGTTTACACGATACAGCATGCAATAAGACTCTATGGAGACTAAAGGAACATCAAATACAAAACTGGAACTAGTGCTACAAGTTGACTACATGTACCCTTTAGATGTGTGTCAAACTAGAGTGCTATGGAGGTGTTTATTATCTACACACTTGAATATTTGCTGAAAGGGAAGGAATACTTACCGGCACGTCCTGAGAATTATTTCTGTTAGTTCCTACCCTTGCTAGATACAGCATGATGAAGAGGGACAGGAGGGGATTTTCATTGGACCACTGTTGACATTTAGTTTACTCATTATGGCTCCTCTGCCTCCTTGGAATTTCTATAAATGCAAGTTTGTTTCCTGTATGAAATGCACTGTCTTCTGCAGACCTTGCAGCTGTATTTGGTACAATGCTGTTGTATGTCTTCTGCAGATACTGCAGCTGTATTTGGTACAATGTTGTTGTATGTCTTCTGTAAATATTTCAGCTGTATTTGGTACGTTGTTGTATGTCTTCTGCAGCTGTATTTGGTACAATGTTGTTGTATGTCTTCTGTAAATATTTCAGCTGTATTTGGTACGTTGTTGTATGTCTTCTGTAAATATTTCAGCTGTATTTGGTACAATGTTGTAGCACATCTTCTACAGATCCTGCAGCTGTATTTGGTATAATGTTGTAGTGTGTCTTCTGCAGATACTGCAGCTGTATTTGGTACAATGTTGTTGTATGTCTTCTGCAGCTGTATTTGATACAATGTTGTTGTATGTCTTCTGCAGATACTGCAGCTGTATTTGGTACAATGTTGTTGTATGTCTTCTGCAGACCTCGCAGCTCTATGTGGTACAATATTGTAGTATGTTTTCTGCAGTATTAGGTGTTTGCTTGCACATACACATTGTCGAAGAACCTATCTTTAGTTTTGTAGTGATGTGGCTATTAAATTTGTTGACTCATGATGGCAGAAAAGAGCAGACCAGCTCATATACATAACCCCCCCCTGCAAGATATTTTTACTTTGTTTTTTAACTCAAGAGAAGTCCGTACATGTACTACTACTTCTGGTGCACCGAACTGATTTCTGCGTGTGGATTAGCTTTCTCTAGTACCAGTGTCCCTCGCCATCAGGCCAACCCACTCCAACTTCTGAGGTGCTTGTAGTTTACGTTCTCAAGTCAAGGATGAGAAGTCAACATTTTAATCCAGCTGACCCATGTTAGGGTTGAACCCGTTACCTCGGCATCAAGACCGGAGGTTTAAGAATGAGCGTTCTTATTCATTCGGCCATGCTGACCTACATATCTTTATTTAAATGGGCTAAAAGAAAAGAATGCTAAAACGAAATCAAGATGTTGTACACAGTATGAAAGGACAGTCGTGATGCTACTATTACCACTATCAGGAGCTCAGACAGTGCAATGGGTAGTATGCTCGCCTGCTGGTCATATATTCAAATCTCCATTGAGGCAGAGAGTTTTGAAATTTGACATGGGCTTACAGGTCAACTTAGCCTGAAACAGGTCCCAGAAAATCTTTTGAAAAATAAAATCGGCGAGCAGGATACTGATCATATCAACGTGTCTATAAACCTATGGGGCTAGCACCATGTACCCAACACGCTTCGGGTCGTTTACTTTTACTTATCACCACTATAGTTTGTACCAGTGCTAATATGTGCAGTTTGTACCAGTGCTAATATGTGCAGTTTGTGCCAGTGCTAATATGTGCAGTTTGTACCAGTGCTAATATGTGCAGTTTGTACCATTGCTAATATGTGCAGTTTGTACCAGTGCTAATATGTGCAGTTTGTACCAGTGCTAATATGTGCAGTTTGTACCATTGCTTTTATGTGCAGTTTGTACCAGTGCTAATATGTGCAGTTTGTACCAGTGCTAACATCTGCAGTTTGTACCAGTGCTTATATCTGCAGAGAGTGTATTATCACAAGATGAGAAATATATGCCGTCTGCCCAGGAAAACATGTCTACAGGTTATGGTGCTTATGTCTTATTGAAGACTGGAATCAATATTCTATGGTGTTTAAGACCCGTGTCCCCATGACACCAACTGCTATTACTAAGAACAAACAATAAATGCCGTCTGCACAAGAAAACAAACTTGTTTACAGGTTATGGTTATTATACCGCATCAAAGATTGGAATCAATATTCTATGGTGTTTAGGACCGATATCTCCTTGCCAATTAACCCTACCACACCTACTGCTATTACTCAGCTACTACTACTACTAAGAAGAAACTTCACTCTATTTCTCCCTGTTGCCATTTTCTTTTCTTTCTAAAGGTGTTGGAGAAAACATTATCAGCATAGACCTTATTACAGCTAATCTGTATGAGCTGTACTGGTTACATCCTATTATACCCATCGTCAGATGTGAAGTTCCACTACCGGACTTGCACACCTCGCTAATTTCTGAGCTTGGAGGAGAAAGAGAGCTATGCAGAATAATCCCAGTGGTATTCTGGTTCCAGATCTGGAGGTAAGTCACTACACAAACCTCATTCTTTAAGTCTTAAAAGTTGAGACTTCATTGCACCAGGTTTTTATCCCATATAGTTCGGTCTATTTCTGCAGGTGAAAGCATCACACAAAGCATGAATTCTGTGGCTCCAGCGATGTCCCCCAGGAAAAAATGCACGCATGAACTGAAAAGACATAACCCGGAATGCAACTCATAACCTTCGGAGTGAGAGGCAGACGGCATGACCCCTTCACCTCGGAGACTCTCCAAACCTCATTCTGATAGACGGAAACTCCTTTATTGGCTCAGGCGACCTGAAGAAGGCTCAGCCATTGGACTAAAGAACCAAACCCTAGACTTTTAGAGGATTCACATACAACTGCCACTACAATAGAGAATTTCTTATTTTCCAGAAGTTTCTGGGGAGTAATTTCATTGATGTCTACGATATTGTAGAGAGGAGAGATGTAATAACTATACTATTTCTACTTTAACCAGTGATCATGTTCTAACCACTATTGTGTTTGAAACTATCACATTAGCTCTCTCTTTGCCATGCACCTCTGCATGACCAGGGCGATTAATTCACTAATGCTGCTCAAACTGAGTTTTCAATGTATATCACTCAACCTTGTCACAGCAGTCACCTCACATCATAATGCAGTTGTTTAGTATATGTAAAGACCTGTCACTAAATTCCCCCACAGTGGGTGCTGCAATAGGGTTATCTATGATTGATTTTTGCTTATGTAGTCCTGGTTTGTTTGTACTGAAGTCAATGAGATGTCTCACGGAGGAAACAAGACTTGTCAAGAGATGTCATGTCCTCTAAGTGTGTGAAAAAATTAACAGGTTAACAGACTGGCTAGTGCTGCTCCTTTAAGGCAGTAAGCTACTTTATGACAAGGCAGAGATAGGAAGGCTCTCTTTGACCAAGTGGAAATGCAGCAAAATAGAGGATACCCATCTGAAAAGTGTGATCCAGCGGGGAGGAGGCTGTTTGAACAACACTCAATGAGTAGGGGATAATGGAGGCAGACGTTTTCTCGCAATGCCACTAGTAACATCAGCATGGGAACTCTTGAATGGCACCTGAAGAAGAGCGTGGAGCACATGTTGTAGAGTCCCGAGGGCAATGGCATTGATTCCTGAAGTCATACATACTAGAGCTGTGAGATTTCAATGTATATTATTAACCATGCCACAACAGTCACCTGATTCCATAATCCAGTTGTCTAGCATATGTGAAGACCTGCCACTTAATCCCTCCTAGCATGGGATTATCTATAATTGATGTTTGCATATATAACTGAGTTTCTGTTGTTGTTTAATATTAACCTGACCAGTGATGTGCAAATGAAATAATGTATAGAGTAAATCAAGCGCAGAATGTTAGATGTTAGACAGACCTCAAGTCCAGTTCTTAAGTTCATGTGTACTAAAGTCAATGCGGCTTCTCATGGAGGGAACAAACAAGGGACAACCATGACAGAAGGTACACTACTGCTCGTACAAAGGGATGCCCAGGATAAACACAGGGGTGCCCAGGATAAACACAAATAAATCCAAGTTAACACTTCAAATGGTGTATGCTGAAAGAAAAATGACCTCAACAATTCTGTGCAAGTTGAAGAGAAATGAAGGCATTCGTTAGGGCATGTTTACAGGGAAGACAGTTTAACCACTACACTGCCCTGACAGAAACATATCACACATAGAAGATAGAGAGATGTTTAACAAGAGTTAAAGTTAGTTGCATTTCCTTTACAGGACGCCATAGTCAACCCCAGAAATTGTTGGCTGTTTGTGATTTCTTGGCAAGCTTATGTTCAGTAGTGTGCCACTGCTGTCTGATCAACCGGCACTCACACCACTGTATGAAAACCAACACAAGGCGGTCTGCTTCCAAATCGCCAGCAGCTGTGTTTTAAAAGCGGTATGCAGGATTATGAATTGTGTTCATAACCCCTTCACCACAGAGCCAGCTATATAACAACAACAATAAAATTAGTGATTACATTAAAAAAAAACACGAAGATAAATGGCCAAGCAAGCTGAAGACCTTTACCAAGCAGCATGGGCCATCATGATTCCAGAATGCAACTTTTTCTGTTATCTTGGTTGCTGTTCTATTTAAAGCTACATGCCTTTTGCATTTTCTCAAGTGTATTTGAATGATATTGCTTTCCAGTATTAATTGTGATACATGACCAAATTTAAAATGAAATCTAACAATGGTATTAAATACTAACAACCAATTATGTTAAAATGTAGCATTTAATACATAAGTAGTGTGCATTAATGCAGACTTATATAAACCAATATTCAATATAGTATGAACTGCAAACTGATATCAGGCTGCATTCAGTGCAATCTTTATAGTGCATAGAGAAATAGTTACTCGGACCAATACTGTATACTGCGGTCAAAGTATGGTCAGCCAGTGTTTGGGGTGGATATTTTAATGCGTTCATGACAGGAGGTCAGTACAAGTTACTTGTTAACGTCTAGCAAACATTTTGCGACAATTTTCCTAGTTGTATTTTCAAACATTCCATTTGTATGGTTGAAATATGCATAACATCTATACAGTCTTGAGATAAATAAACAAGTTGGAAATAACTGTCAATAAACTTCTGAAAAGGAGGGGGCCAAACAAAACATGGGAAACCCCACATATCTGTTACAAGCAAATGTAAGTAGGAGTAAAACATAAGTAAAGGAAACCTGTTCTGCCATGAAGGGATATTGGGAATATCATGCCAGCCTCAAATCTTTTGACCAATCGATACTGAATCGGTGACATTGTCAATATCGTGTTAGCTGCTTTACTTCGCAGAAAATTTCACAGTATCTATATTTAGGCTTGGCTGACATGGGAGCCACAATCAATGAAACAAAAAAAAAACAACAACCTGCCTCGAAGAGGATTTGAAAATATGACAATTAGGGCCTGGTTGGCAAGCTAGCAAGCAAGCCATGATGCTACATGACTGCCATGAGCTAATATACCTGGCAAATATCTATAGCACACAACAAAAAACATTCACCGAGATTACCAACAAATGTATGTAAACAATAAGCGTGTAGTGTGGCAGCGCTCCGCTGCTGAAATAAATTGAACAAATAAGTGAATAAAAAACAATTATTGGAAGAAAACCTGGATTTAATCAAATAAAAAGAATGACAATGTTCAGAAACTGTTCAATTCACGAATGGAATAATTGACGGACGGTGATTTTCTATTTGTATATACACAAGCAGCATATGAAGAAATCCACATTGATGGGCACGCAATGTTGTGTAGGCAAAGGGAGCCGACTTCCCAAGAATTTAAACACACTGTTCAATATGCAGGAAGTGTGAGGCAGAAGTAAGCAATTATTATGGTGGTTCATTACCTCACCTTCATCTAAGCATGCAGTTTGTTAACATGTGGACTACACAGTCTGCATCTACCTACATATGTATGGCAGTTTGAATCTACCTACATATGTATGGCCGTCTTATCTACCTACATATGTATGGCAGTCTGAACCTACCTACACATTTATGACAGTCTGAACCTACCTACACATTTATGACAGTCTGAACCTACCTACATATGTATGGCAGTCTGCATTTACCTACATATGTATGGCAGTCTGAACCTACCTACACATTTATGGCAGTCTGAACCTACCTACATATGTATGGCAGTCTGCATTTACCTACATATGTATGGCAGTCTGAACCTACCTACACATTTATGACAGTCTGAACCTACCTACATATGTATGGCCGTCTTATCTACCTACATATGTATGGCAGTCTGAACCTACCTACACATTTATGACAGTCTGAACCTACCTACATATGTATGGCCGTCTTATCTACCTACATATGTATGGCAGTCTGAACCTACCTACACATTTATGACAGTCTGAACCTACCTACACATTTATGACAGTCTGAACCTACCTACATATGTATGGCAGTCTGAACCTACCTACATATGTATGGCCGTCTTATCTACCTACATATGTATGGCAGTCTGAACCTACCTACATATGTATGGCAGTCTGTATCAACCCACATATGTATGGCAGTCTGCATTTACCTACATATGTATGGCAGTCTGAACCTACCTACACATTTATGACAGTCTGAACCTACCTACACATTTATGACAGTCTGAACCTACCTACATATGTATGGCAGTCTGCATTTACCTACATATGTATGGCAGTCTGAACCTACCTACACATTTATGACAGTCTGAACCTACCTACACATTTATGACAGTCTGAACCTACCTACACATTTATGACAGTCTGAACCTACCTACACATTTATGACAGTCTGAACCTACCTACATATGTATGGCAGTCTGAACCTACCTACACATTTATGACAGTCTGAACCTACCTACATATGTATGGCAGTCTTATCAACCCACATATGTATGGCCGTCTTATCTACCTACATATGTATGGCCGTCTTATCTACCTACATATGTATGGCCGTCTTATCAACCCACATATGTATGGCCGTCTTATCTACCTACATATGTATGGCCGTCTTATCTACCTACATATGTATGGCCGTCTTATCTACCTACATATGTATGGCCGTCTTATCTACCTACATATGTATGGCAGTCTGTATCTACCTACATATGTATGGGGTTTTAAAAAAAGAGAAACCGACTCTGTAACAGCAGCTCCTACATTACAAAAGTTAATAAAGATGTTTTCATCAGTGTAAACTTATCACTTTATAACTACTTTGTTTGGCAATAAATTATACTTACTTTACATATTTTTTTTTGGTAATAAATACGAAATACATCAATGTATATTTAAAACTGCAAATATTACTTTTTGTTTGCTGAGAAGGAACCCTCTAAAATATTTTACACATAATCATAACAAGAAAAGGTGACAAATTTGAATAATATGGGATTCATTCACACTAAGTGAGACTTAGCAATCTATATTAAAGAAAATACATCTCCATTATAAAGCTCCCTTATCATCAAATGCTATGCCGATAAGTGTGGGCAATCACGGTTCACGATCTCACTAGATTTTTGGATCAGGCCGATGTTCTTGTGCCAATTATCCAAGCAATCCTGGTAACTATCTATTTGCTTTTCCTTGCTCTTGTCTCAATCTTGCCAGGCGTCAAAGTTTTCAAGCGTATTTCTCCCCATGTGCCCAAAGCATCTTGTATGTCTACGAACAATTCTTTTAACCAATTTATGGTTTTCATTTGTTTCTTGAAGTACTGCTCATTTGTTGTTCTGCCAGCCTGTGGTATTTTATGAATTTGTACCAGAAAGCACATTTCCCCTACCTTTAGATGTTTCTCACCATGTCAGCTTACCGTCCATGTTTCACATGCATTCAAGAATATAGTACACAACTTTTATGCAGATGTATAAATGATGTCGGCTGGTATTTATGTTGAACAATAGGAGAGCCACCAGAAGGCACATAAAGCATGTACACTGGCCACAATGACAGTGATCTCCTTTAAACTACAACATGTCAACCTAAGCAACATTAAACTTACAACTATTTGAAATGAAATTATACAGGGAAATAGAATGACAATAGCAGGACAGGACGGCACTGTTCCCTCGAAATTGCACTAATACATCCTGGTCCACATTTTTAGCCCAGTCTACGTATTTAAAAAAGAGTAGGCTGTAAGGCAGCCTTGGCAAAATTGTTAGGAATGGAAACTTACCATTGGGTAGATAGTGCCCTTGACCTTGGATACAATCTGTTTTGAGGAGGCACATTTACACAAATGCATGCTGGTGTTGGACAAACTAAACTTTGAGGTGCACAACTATTGGAACAAAGAAGAAGATAAATAAGAAGCCTACATAATTTGGCTATGAGGGCAAGCAGAAATACCCATACAGGAATTAAATCTGAGGGTGCTGGTGCTGAAAGGTCATGATGTCCATCTTAGAAGATTCAGGGTTGACCACAGCACAGGAGGTTTCACGTGCAAGGTGTGCATGTTAAACATCCCACAGCAAATATAAATTGCAGGCACTAGGCTGTAAGGCCGGTGTCCTTGAAAAATTGTTAGAAAAGAAAACCTACCTACAGGCAGATAGAGACCATTACCTACAGGCAGATAGAGACCATTACCTACAGGCAGACAGAGACCATTACCTGCAGGCAGACAGAGACCATTACCTACAGGCAGACAGAGACCATTACCTACAGGCAGATAGCGACCATTACCTACAGGCAGATAGCGACCATTACCTACAGGCAGACAGCGACCATTACCTACAGGCAGACAGAGACCATTACCTACAGGCAGACAGCGACCATTACCTACAGGCAGACAGAGACCATTACCTACAGGCAGACAGAGACCATTACCTACAGGCAGACAGAGACCATTACCTACAGGCAGACAGCGACCATTACCTACAGGCAGACAGCGACCATTACCTACAGGCAGACAGCGACCATTACCTACAGGCAGACAGCGACCATTACCTACAGGCAGACAGAGACCATTACCTACAGGCAGACAGAGACCATTACCTACAGGCAGACAGAGACCATTACCTACAGGCAGATAGCGACCATTACCTACAGGCAGACAGCGACCATTACCTACAGGCAGACAGCGACCATTACCTACAGGCAGACAGCGACCATTACCTACAGGCAGACAGAGACCATTACCTACAGGCAGACAGAGACCATTACCTACAGGCAGACAGAGACCATTACCTACAGGCAGACAGAGACCATTACCTACAGGCAGACAGAGACCATTACCTACAGGCAGACAGAGACGATTACCTACAGGCAGACAGAGACGATTACCTACAGGCAGACAGAGACGATTACCTACAGGCAGACAGAGACGATTACCTACAGGCAGACAGAGACCATTACCTACAGGCAGACAGAGACCATTACCTACAGGCAGACAGAGACCATTACCTACAGGCAGACAGAGACCATTACCAACAGGCAGACAGAGACCATTACCAACAGGCAGACAGAGACCATTACCTACAGGCAGACAGAGACCATTACCAACAGGCAGACAGAGACCATTACCAACAGGCAGATAGAGACCATTACCTACAGGCAGATAGAGACCATTACCTACAGGCAGACAGAGACCATTACCTACAGGTAGACAGATAGAGACCATTACCTACAGGCAGACAGAGACCATTACCTACAGGCAGACAGAGACCATTACCTACAGGCAGACAGAGACCATTACCTACAGGCAGATAGAGACCATTACCTTGGATGCAATCTGCAACCAAGAAGCAAACCTTAAACAAATGCATGTCAAAGTCAGACACACCGACCTTCGCGGTGCATAACAAGCTGTGGCACACTTCCCTCACAAGAGGAACAAAAAAGAAGAAGGTGAAATGAAGGTTTACATAAAATTTTAATGCCAGTAACTCGCCAAGCAGCATGTTTGCTCACAGTGCCCCATAGTTTATTTGGACCACCGGAGAATAGACACTCCACCTGTCTGTTACAAACACTGAAACAATGCATCTTTCACCGAGGCAGGCTGAGCACTTAAGGGTTTGCTTGAATTTCAGGCATCAATTTTGTAAATAGCTAGTGGAGCTAGTCTAATTAAAGATTAATATACATATGTTAAAAAATTATAAAAATAACATTATGATATAAATCACAATAATCAGTAGATTAAACACAGAATAATTGAAGTACAAGTTTTCACACGTAATTCATATGTTATTAACCCATAAGAGAATCCCACTTATATTACTTTACAGTAAAATACACAACTGACTCAGTAACTCAACTGTGAGCAAATAATTATAAACGACACCATTATCTAGCAGGTCCTTTGCAGAATGTCACTCATCCTTTGCTAGTCCCCCTGCCTTGTGGATTTCCACGGCTAACATCTCTCCAATTCCCCATGTCCATCTATGTGCTGTTGGCACAATGAAGTCGAACTTCTCACATTTAACCTTCACCAGATATGTTTGTACTGAGACAAGTCTAATCAGCCATCCCCGAAATTCTCTCTGTAACTGACAGATGACAATGTGGTCCCCTTTCAGTAAAGATACACAAACAACAAAGGTAACTGTTAACACTGTAATAACTGATCACAATTACAAACATGCAACAAAACACATGAAATCGGTATTAACATCTAGAGAGATTAAAAACACATTGAAAATGAGAACTGTGAAATGTTATGTATATTCAAAACTACTATATGACGCGGAAGCCTGGACTATGAACATGCAATTAGAAATTCAAATACAGGCCCTTTAGATGTGGATGTACAGAAGAATATGTACAATTTCATGAAAATAAAAACAATCAAATACAGCGGCTCTAGAAGAACTTTGAATAAAAAGAGAGTTGATGAAAGAAATAAAAGAGGCAGATGAAAAATGTCGACCAAGTTAAAAGACATAACACTCTTATAAAAACCATACTGGAGGATAAGGTTAAAGGCAAGCAAGCAAGAGGTAAGCAACAATACAAGTGAGAAGATAACATCAAGAGATGGACGAACATCAGCCTGACAGAATGTACAGTCAGGGCCTAAGGCAGACAGTGTTGGAGATGCATTGCAGCCAATCTTCACTGTGGAGATGGCACCTGGATTGATTAATTAAACAAAATACAAACCAAACCACCCCCAGCAGCAGATTCTTAAGTAATTCAGTCAGTAAGTAAAGGACTTTCTACACACCTTCAGACATGATGAGCTTATTGTACCAGTTTTTTTTATTTTTAGAGACCAATCAGGCACTCGGGTGAAATTGTCAACACCATGGCAACCGTCTTTACTTCCCAAGACTTTTCCTAGTGCCCATTTCAGACTGGACTGACCCGGGCGCCCAGGTAAGTTTTACAACCTGTCTTACTGCGTATTCAAACCCATGACCATCGGGCCGGCACAGAAGTGCTACCATTGCTACCAGCAGATTCGCAACTGGAGTTGATTCCCGGGAATATACTCTTAAAGTGCAAATTAATACCTACATATTTTTAAATCTTGTTACTCGTATGGTCTCATTGGTTGTTTAATATTTTTCACTCATGGCTTATGGATTTATGCCTAGAGAAAATCTTGGCCTATAAAATACAATGAATAAATATTATCTGCATTTCGGAGAATTTCTCATCCACTTCATTATTATGTTAGTGGCATATCCAATACAGGAAGCACAGTCAACTGCAACATTGTTTGGATGTTTGTGATTTCTCGACAAAGTTTACGTTCAGTAGTTTGCCACTGCTTTCTGAACTTCATTATTAGCCTCTCTACAAAGAAACAAACCGCAAAATACAGCTTATTCAACTGAAAATTGGCCACCTTTTCCTCTCTGTGACCTATGACCTTATCTTTGGCAGTTTCGTACCAACTTATGGTATAAAAATTTTGTTCCAGAGATGTCCTATTTCAATATGCTTTTGAACCCATGCTACCTGATATGGTCTCTCCTATTCTAGATTCCTCTTGCCAGCTTTTGCCACTTTGCTGACTATCTGCATTTTTAAAGTGTGATTTTTTTTAATGAGATGGTGCACAAGAGAAATATATTTGTATAACATCAAAGTAATCTTGCCACTGCCATCAGATAACCAAGCTTACATGTCTACAGGTAATTTAAAAAAAAAAACAGAAAAAAGACCATAACATCTTCAGTATAACTTACATAAATACGTTCAGCAAAAAAGTTCATAAATTGACATACACAACCATTAACATCTAAGGGAGACTGTGTACATATTGGCTTGTCGGTAGTAACAGGATATCCGTTGTCAAGCAAGGAAAACATCTTCAGTTAAGACAAACACAAAAAGCGATACGTTCTCCCGCTTATATTATTCTACCGTAATGAAAATATTTGCCATCTAAATATCAGATATAATCTTTATATGCCGAAAAAGAATATAAGTGAACCAGATAATTAAAAAAATAAAAGGGAACACAGAAATACTGGACCTTTATTGAAATGGTTATATCACATAAATATTGATCAATCGGAATACAGCCAGGTATTCAGTCTCTTGTCTGACCATCTGTTTTATTTAATACCATGATTGTTTACTTTTGCTTTAGAAATTGAAAATGCTTGGATCTTGAAATGCTCACACATTTCCTTGACCTGTGGAGAAATTATACCACAATTGTGTAGTTTGCAAGCAATATGTTTAATAAATTATTCAGAAAATAAACCAATTACTAGGGTAAGTTAATAAGTAAGTCACAAATGGCTGTAGAAAAATAACTAAAAATGATAACAACTTGAAACAGTTTATTTGTATACATACATTGTCCCTTTATTTCTCAACATAATTTCCACCAACACTGATGAACTTATCCCATAGTTTTATCAGTTCTCCCAAACCGGCTGCATAGAACTGCATGCTCTGTTTTCTAAACCACGTTTTCACTTCACATTCAACTTCGGCGTCATTCGCGAAACGTCTCCTGCCAAGGTTGGTTTTCAGTGGACTTAGCCCCTAGCGATTTCCAGTAAAGTGGTGCATAGATGGGTAGAAAAAGTTACGAGGGCGAGTCAATAAGTAAGTCACACAGTTCTGTGGGATTGCCGGTAAATGAACAACTATAGATGGCTCTAGGGTCAACCCAGCATCATACAGTGAGTTTAGTTAGTTAGCTGCATATCCTTTACATGACGTCACAGTCAAACCCTTCACTTTTTGGCTGTTCGTGAATTCTTGGCAAGTTTACGTTAAGTAGTTTGCCATTGCTTTCTGAATGACCATTTCTAATTCCATTGTATGAAAATCAACGTATGGTGGTGTGCTGCCAAATCGCCCGCAGCTGAGTTTCGAGCGTGGTATGCGGGATTATGGATGGCTTTCATAACCCCTTCGCCACAGAACCAGTATATAAAATGAGCACTGGAGATTTTCCACAACTGTTTTTGAAGGAAAGGTGGCAAGTAAGGGACTGGCAACCCCCACCTAGTGATATCATGACCTTGAATATGTCAAAGACTAACACTTGACATCCCAGTGGCAGTATCGATACATGTTTAACTGATCAGATGTCACAGCCTGATAAGACAACAATAACAGTATAGATTGACAGGATAGATAGTACAAGATGAGACAGTTAGAGAGTTAAGGATACAACACTAATATGTAAACATGTGCTTTATGTTAGCTATCATAAAACTAGAACAGTGTGAAATCACAAGTCAAGCAGGGGGAGGTTACTTGCAAAAAAGACATTCATCTAGTGACCTTAGAAATAAATACACAAGGCTTGAGGTGAGCGGATACGTGTTAGTGCAAAATCATCTATCATTCAGCTATAAATACTATATCATCTGCATAGGGAAGATTGTTTATATTATAACCTTCAACTTGCATTCACGGCCTTTGTTTCAGATCTCTCATTATTACTTTGCTATGAAGGCAGAGATCTGGTAACAAAACACATCCTTGCTTTATCTGTTCATAACTGCCCTCTTCATTTCCCACTTTAATTGCTGCTACTTGGTTCCAGTACATAATTTGTATTATTCGGAGATCCTTCCCATTAATTATCGTGAGAATTGTATGGATATTTTGCCCTGGCCATGCGGGTGTACGAGGGAATGAACAGGCTGATAGGCTAGCAGGGAGGGCACCTCTTGGTGGTATTTTGCCTATGGACAAGGGGGAGGCGGTCGTGCGCTTGTGGGACCAGGTGGAGAAGGCGGAGGAACAGATTGAGAACCCATATGTGGAAAGAATGGAATTGTGGGAGATCGGCAGGAGTTCTTGAAGAATATCAAAACTGAGTGGGAAGACCAGGAGAACTTTTAATCAGATAGCGGTGGGAACGATTAGTAGTATGACTCTTCGCTGGCTGTTGAACAAGGGGACTCAGCACGTATGGGAATGTACTGAGTGCAGTAATGTCGGTTCTTAACTCAACTCAACTCCCATTAATTTCAATATCTTCCAACATGTTCATCATATTTCACTTTATCAAACACTGGTATAATCTATAAAGCACAGATACTTTTGTCTTTTTGTGTTTTTACTGGCCTCTCTATTAGTGTTCATAATGTGCGTATTACAGTGTACATTTCACTTCACATATATATTACATTACACATACATTTCACTTCCAAAATACCATTGTTCATTCACAAATTTCCATCTATTTTTTTTTTCTATCTTGCTCTTCTCATCATCATAGTTAGTCAGTTAGTCATGGTTCCAACTTCACAGCAAAGGGTCCTCCACATAATGCTCTGTTCCTGTGCCAATGAATATCACACACTACTCATTATCATTTTCGAACAGAAGTTTGGTTACATGATTTGTGAGGATGAGTAAATATAACTCTTCGCATTTAATTGCTTCTGATTTTTGGTAAAGACGTAAAGATTTCATTATATAACTAGGTATATATCCGCTCTTGTAAACAATATTCAAACTATATATAACAAAAATGCAAAGAAAATGTAACAAAATAACTTACCACACTCACACCAAATATTATGTGTTTGACAGTTATGAAAATACAGTAGGCCCACAGTAAGGCCACCTCCCACGTGCCGGGAGAAAGAAAGCGGACAATGGCAACTATCATGATTAACGGGAACAAAGCTTGGTTGATCAATTCGCACCTGGTACTACTCATCTGGGCAATAATCAGATGGCACTGTCAAAAACAACAACAAAAGATATTAACCTCAAATAATTTCAGTACATCTTAAAACATATGACTTCAAAAGTAGTATGAGAAGTGTCATGCCAGATGATGCCTATGGGGTGTCACTTAAAAGTTGACAGGGTCAACTTCATTGCACTGGGTTTTACCCCATATGGCCCAGTCTCTATCCGCAGCAAACTGCCGAAAGCATCACACAATGCATGAACTCCGTAGCTCCAGCGATGACCCCCAGGAGTCTCAGAAAAAATGCACCCGTGAACCGAAGAATGTGACTCGGAATCAAACCCACAACCTTCGGAGCCCAAGTCAGGCGGCTTGACCACTTCGCCACGGAGACTCCCAATGAGGTGTGAAGTGTCAGACCTTCACATATTCTAGGGTGTGGGATAATGAGGCGACCAGTTCCCTTCCACACTGTCTGTCCTTTTCTGACAATTTCCTGGTAGCCATTCTACAATGGAAAGTCATTAAGTAAATAGGAATTTTATTATAAAGTGCATGGAAGAGTGTGAGCAAGGGAAAATCTTATTTCAGGACACAAACTGGCCCAAAAGCAATACCCAATGTAGGGGCTTGTGAGGATCAAGCAGTTTAGGCATGCGTAATAGCGATGACAAAATGGCTGACCCATTATCGACTTGCACCATGGAAGAGCAGTGAGGCGTTATCCATTTTTTTATGGTCAGAGGGTGTGAAATCTTGTGAAATCTACAGAAGAACAATGGTTTAGTAAGGAGACAGTTGTCTGAGTCAGGAAAGAGTGTTTGAACTGGTAGAAATATTTCAAAATGTTAAGTCAAAACTCAAGATGCAGGAACCCACTGGGACAGTTATGATGGCCATCTTTTGGGATACAAAGGGCTCTATATTGGCGCATTTTCAGGAAAGAGGTGAAATGACTAGTGCTCGACTGTGACAAGCTAATGAATAAACCAAAGCCTGTAATATGATTGAAACACTTCTCTCAAAAGGAGTATTATTGCTACATGACAATGTCTGGTTCACACTACTGTGAACGTTATTCATAAAATTCCTGTTATTTAATAATTCCCCTCATATTAGGCTGGGTCACCCCTACAGCAGTAATGGTTGGAAAAATGCTAAAACTGCTGGGAATTTAACCTGACAACTGTCTTTGCTCTCAAGCATACTAACACACAGCTACTAACTATGCCCGTCTGATATTGATTGACCAGCATTGGCATGATACTCTTTTTGGCCACACTGATCTTCAATCTGAATGTTTGCATTATAAATATTGATGCTGATTCATTCAATTGAAAGTCCTCATTTCAGTCAGAATCTCAAAGGGAGTTCATGACGTCACTTAAATGATGTTGGCTCAATCCACTGGTTGGCTCTTAGATACAGAGAGCATCTGCTGGGTCTTTTCTCCAGGACATGCTGGTGTGCTGGGAAGCAAGTAGGTGGACAGATTGGCTTGGCATCAACACTGGCTGGAGTATTGGTGCACAAGAAGACAGATGAAGCCAGGGTCCTTAGGGATCATGTGAGTAGTGTGCCGTGGACTGTCACAGTAACTAACAATGGTTGCCTGAAACAGGCTAATGAAACTATAACATTATATACAACAATAAGAAAGAGACAAACAGCTTTCTTTGGTCATGTGATGAGAAGAGAGGCAATGGAGAACATCCTGACAACTGGAAAGATCGAGGGGAAGAGAGGCAGAGGCAGACCAAGAGAAATTATGCTGGATGGATTGAGACGGTGGCATGGAGGAATATCATCAGCAGAGTTGATCCAGAACACCAAAGACAGAGATCTGTGGAGAGCCATGAACGCCTACGCCAGCTGGCAGGGCACTTGATGATGATGAGTGTGCAAGAAAAGATAAATCATCATGGCCCTGAAAGAATGCGGTAGCAGGGAGTGACCAGAGGAACTGGCCATCACTCAGTAATATGAGGAAAGACCAGCCTGATGGACACAATCAGACTGCAACAGGTATTGGAACTCTTTGTTGGTTGTTGAAGAGGAGAGCAGAGCATGCATGGGAATGCCCTGAGTGCTGTATGCTGGTTAGTGGCATTGGCAGCCAGCCTACTTGCTCTTTCATTGCCACACCACCTGTATGTTCTAGTAGGAAGATAAATGTAACTTTATGAGGAAGATAAATGTAAGTTTATGAACTATAAATTCACCTTTAACCTACAGGATATCTTGAGAAACAAACACTACCAATCTGGCTAATGATGGAGGATAAACCATGATCGATCTCCACTGTGCCGGTGCTTACCAAGAACCACAAACAATGCATACTCCAAGAAAACCAGTGATTTCCTGCAAAGATTTCATAACCAGTACCAAAGTCTTGCACTTACTGCGAGCCCATGAGCATGCCCAGAATCAGTGCGTTGCTTGCAGACTGGAATGAAACAGTCATCATCAGTTCCCCAATTTTTTTTAAGCCACAAGAGAGTAACAACCCAACATCAGCAAGTGAGTTACACTGCACAGTTTCATCAAGCCTGAAGTTCAGTACATCCAACTTCAACAAGCATTGTTTCGCATTTGCTTTCTACCTACAAGGTGGACCTGGTCTACCTACAAGGCGGACCTGGTCTACCTACAAGGGGACCTGGTCTACCTACAAGGTGGACCTGATCTACCTACAAGGCAGCAGGTTTGTGTGTTGCTTGGCTGTTGGACATGGGAATCCCTACCAGTAGCTGTGCTACTGTAAGTGTGGCTCTTGGGATTACTGAAACAAGCAAGTATCTCAACCACTTCAAAGGTTTTATACACAGCAGAGAGGACAACTGGAATTTATGAGTCCCAACAAAACAATAACAATATAGTCAATAACCGGCCAGTTAAACAATACACTCACTGCTATATGTGAAAATGCAGTCCCTGCTGTCCAGTAGAAAAGTCTCGGCTGCAGCTCAATGATGTCACAGGATGACACTACTGCCCAGTAAATCATCAGACCAAACAATACAAGAGTTGAGACAAGAGGACGCATGGCTTCTGAGAAGGAATGCATCTTTCCGGATTTATCTTTATAAGATCTGCAAAGTATGAAAAAAGACCATTATTTTACTAACCTATACATCATGGCACAGAAGGGAGTTAACACATGAATTGATCTATGCCGTCCGAGATCGCAATTTGTAGAGAGGAAAAATCGCCCTTGCCAGCTGTCAAGGCACTGGATGATGATACATAATTTGCAGTGATACAGAGATGATTAGTTGACCTTTTCATACAGATAACACAAATTCATGCTGGTGTGGTGGGAAATTAGCAGGCGGACAGATTGGCTGGGTCTGAACCCCTTAGCGGGTGGGGTATAGGCACATGACAAGGCGGACATGGTCAAGGCCTTTTGGAATCATGTGCATTGTGAAGAAGAACAGGCAGATCATCTCTGCTTTGAGGGAATGGTGGGTGCTGCATGGAATGACCAGAGGAACTGGTCAACGCTCAAATCTCTCGGGGGGAAAACCATATGCACACATAATCAGACTGCAGCTGGGACCTTTAGTTATGGGACATTAGTTGAGGACAAAGCACATATGGGAATTCCCGAGTGTAGTTATGGGACATTAGTTGAGGACAAAGCACACATGGGAATGTCCCGAGTGCTGTGATGTCGGTTCTTAGCTCAACTCAATAAATCATTTTTGTGGGAAACATTTTCATAATATGGCTGTATAATGAAGAATGTTTTACAAAACAAGGAGATACTTAACACTTCATTCATTCATTAGCATGTCCTTTGCAGAACCTCGCTCACATAATAACCTTTTGGAAAACTTCTAGGTCATAAGAAAGATGTCCTGTGTCTGATACACCCATCTGGAGGTCATCTGTCACATCCTGCACCCATCTTCTGTTTGGCTTTCCTCTTCCTCTCTTCCCGAGCATATACATCTCCACGATTGTTCTCTCCAAACTTTTGTGACGTTTCAAGTGGCCAAAACATTTCAATTTTCTTTGTTTTATCGTCCTTAGTAGCCAATCTTCTTCAATATTAGATCTTGTTGTGTGGATGCATTTGTTCTTTCTTTACCCAAGATATTCTTAGAACCCATCTATAACATTTATAATCAAAGGCATTTATGCGCTGTTCAGCTTGTTTAGTAAGTGTCCATGTCTCACAGGCGTATGTTGCAATAGGAAAGATGCATGCTCTTAAAAAAACCTTTGTAGTTCTGTCTGTCCCACTCCATAATTTATTCAGTAGTTTTAGACTTTGAAGAGCAATTGATAGTCGTTATTTAATTTCCTTCATTGTGTCACCATTGTTGGTAATCAGTGACCCAAGATATATTTCTTTCTCCATATTAGGTTTATCTGTATGCATTGTCTTTGTTTTTGCAATGTTAAGATATTAGTTGTGATTTTCACTATTATTTTGGGTTGAGGTTATTAGTTTTTCTATACCATTCTGTGATGTGGATAGTAATACTGTGTCATCAACATACTGAATCTCTGGTATTTCATGACGATTAATATTTAGGGCATCATATTACTCCTTGGTTATATAATCTCTGACATTTTTTCTCATATTTTCAACGTACAGGTTAAACAAATAGCGGGACAGCACAAAACCCTGATGGACTCCTTGATTGATGTCAAACCAACCTGATGTCTCGCCAGTAATTCTGACCGCTCCTTGTTGGTTTAGAAAGAGCATTTTTATGAGTTGTACTACATGTGATGGAAAGCCCATTCACAAAGTTTCTGATATTGTACAGAGTCAAATGCCTTTGAATAATCCACATAACAGGAAAATAGGTTTCAATTAAATTCTCTACACTTCTCTATTATTAGACACATGTTGAGTATGTGATCTCTTGTTCCTCTTCCTTGTCTAAATCCAGCTTGAACCACGCTAATCTCTTCTTCCATTTTCTTACGAAGTCTTGCCATTACGATTTGTGGTAGAATTTTACTTGCATGACTGATCAGAGCAACAGTTCTATATTTGGTGCATAATTTCAAGTTGTCCTGTTTTGGTATTGGAATGAAGATAGTTCTCTTCTAATCTTTTGGCCATACACAATAAAACTTCGATATTAACCATCAATATCTGTTATCCATCATTTCTTTTAAAAAATGCGTGAGTATCAACAGACAGACATCTTTAAAATTGTCATGGATTACTTTTAAACTCTACTGTATAAAGCTGGAAGTGACTGTACTGTATGATGGCGAAAGTGACTAATCAGCGGTGGAGGAGTTGAGCTTGATCTGGCGTGCCACAAAGCCATCACTAACCAGTCGCTATTGTGTTACATACTGGTCTCAGCCATGACAGCAGTTGCATGTGTGTTCGAATGAATGTTTTGTTTCATAGTGTCCTGATTAACTTTTTTGGCATAACGTTATGATAGTACTACTGTTCTGTATTTTAAAGCTGTGTTTCGAATTCTCCGCAGTATATGAGGCGAAGTCAATAAGTATGTCACAAATGGCTGTAGAAACATAACTAAATATGATAACAACTTGAAACCAGTTTATTTGTATACATACATTGTCCCTTTATTTCTCAACATAATTTCCACCAACATTGATGCACTTATCCCATCGTTTTATCAGTCCTCCCAAATTGGCTGCATAGAACTGCGTGCTCTGTTTTCTAAACCCCATTTTCACGTCACATTCAACTTCGGCATCATTTGCGAAATGTCTCCCACCAAGGTGGGTTTTCAGTGGACCAAAAAAGTGGAAATCGCTAGGGGCTAAGTCAGGGCTGTATGGTGGATGTTCCGTAACTTCTCACCTTAATTGGTTAATTTTCTCGAGCTGTACGTGGTCTGGCATTGTCATGAAGAAGCAACACTCCTCTAGTCAGCAGTCCTGGTCGTTTTCTTCAAATTGCATCACGAAGCATCGATAGAACTTCATAGTATGAGTCAGACTAACTAACTAACTGGTACGAGTCAGAATTCACATTGTCACCTTTCTTCTTGAAATTGGTTAAAAGCACTCCTTGACAATCCCAGAACACTGTCAGCATAACCTTCCCTGATGATGACGTAACCTTGAATTTTTGGACATAAGGCGAAGAAGGATGTTTCCATTGCATTGAAGCATGCTTTGATTCGGGCTGGTAATCAGCATAAACAGGAAGTATTTCCTTATGAATGTCCTTTGCAGGCAGTCCTTTTGCCCACAAAAAACGCAGAACAGCACGTTGCTCTTTGGTTGTATACTCTGTAAGTACAGTCACTATTTTGTTTATGCATTGAGCATGAGACACCTAGTGCCATCTGACAAACGGGAATATAAAGTTCGATGTTGCTGTCACCTAATGACACCTGTAGAAAACACCAACTACATTTACCTGCCATCCCACAGAATTGTGTGACTTACTTACTGACTCATCCTCGTATGTAGGCCTATGAAAATAAGGCCTAATCGCTTTGATTTTATTGTTCTGTAAAAATGTTTTAAAATATGTGCATCGACTGGTTTGAAATGCAAGAGGAGGGAAATGTAACACAGATTCTACTTCCGCATAAGATACAGAACATCGCCGTGCAGAAAGCTCGAGCCTCGAAGACACAGAAGGCGATGACAGGATTATTTTAAAATAATGCAGGTTTATAGTATTACAATTCTGTACATGACTACTCTTATATTGAAGTTTATATTGATCATTTTGTAAAATTATATACAATGTGTATGTATTATTTAGTTTTAAAAGATTTTATTTCCATCTCAAGTCCGCTGTGACATCACATTACTGTACATATGTATTAAGAGATTTCTGTTATCCATCTATTTGGTTATCATCACAGCCCTGGTCTGGACGGTGATGGTTAATCAAAGTTTTACTGTACCATATTTCCATATCTTTTTACATAATGTGTGATAGATTTCAATCTATCACATAACACTTACCTATATATATTGTAGAATGTGAATGGAAAGGTTAGACCAACAAAACCAGCTGAAATAAAAAGGAAAAAAGCCAACAATGTCAAAGCGTTCATTCTCAGATAGTTTGATATCAAGCAAATCCCCACATGACACAAGAAACAGAGTAAAGTGAGTAATGTAATGGGCCCCCTTCTCCCCACACCTCGAGGAGTATCAGGTACATGGTGCTAACACCAAATGTTTATATACCAATAAGCACTCAAGTCATGATGTGGTCAATACCAAATGGGCTGCCTTTGCTTCCCAGGACACTCAATGGCATCCATTTAAGGCTCAGTGACATATGGGGAGGGGAGAGAGAGAGAGAGAGAGAGAGAGAGAGAGAGAGAGAGAGAGAGAGAGAGAGAAGGAGGAATCCAGGTCAATTAAAAAAAACTATTTGCCTAGACTGGGGGAAGGATTTGGTTCAAACACATGAGCACCAGACATGAATGGCAGCCATTGCAGAAGAAAAGAAATGGAGACCTAAAAAACACAGCATCATCATGTAAATTGCAATGTCTAGACATGATATTCTCCAATGCCTCTCTTCTCATAACATAACCAAAGATCACTGTTTGTCAATCTCTTATAGCTGTATATAATGTACTTTTATTAGCCAGCCTCTTCCATCCAGCCAATCATTGTCAGCTACTCCAATCATTCAAATTTGCATGTCATCTCAGAAACCATGCAGCCTCTAAGCCATTGGGGAATAAAAGACAAGAAGAAGAAGAATTCATTACAAGATTCAAAACAATGTTTTAAAACAATTTTATGCAAACAGAAAATTTTGTTAAATTTGAAATTACCATGAGGATAACAGATATTCCACATTCAAACAACAGCTGTGACTATGCGTTTTAATTGTTTCAGCTGACGTGTTATTCACTTCTACAGTTTGCACCTGACGGGATGCAGCAAAATATGTCAGGCAGTAAATTGTGCAACATACTGTTTGTGATTTCTGTGCTTAACCCTTTACCAGGCGTAATGGCCAAAAGCGGCTTTACCTGTGGACAGGCAAAACGGCTGAAAACGACCATGAATACTAAGCATTTTAAAAACGTGACCTCGCAACTTTCTGAGACCTCCAATTGTCTACTTTCGGTTTCACCGATAGCTTGACAATGTTGTCGACATTTGCAAGTGTGTACTTTGAATTTGAATGGATTTTTTAACTAGCGTTTGGAGGTTTTAAGTGTGTACTTTGAATTTGAATGGATTTTTAAACTAGTGTTTGGAGGTTTTACGCTTCGTATTTCAAAATGGATTTCGATGATTCTTCAAGTGATAGCGGTGATTTCGCTGGGTTCAATTTAAGTGACATTGAAGGCTTGACTATTAATCGGAGCTAGATATCAGTGATCAGCGTTAGCAGTCGTGAGTAGGACTTTAAAGAAAGTAATTCTGAAAATGTGTTTGTAAATTGTCGTATAAATGACTGACAATCACAAACAATATGTTGCATTTTGTAAATGTTTGTGTTCATGTGTGGATTACCAGCAACATTCAACACACTTATTCATGTGAGTAAAATAATCTGCATGCATTTTCTTTTGTGTTTTATTTAACTAAAATCTATTGACTAACTTATTAGATGTGATGTTTTTCCTAATGTAACGAAAAATTTTACCGAACCTGAAAAATCTTGCCCGTTCAGAGCTAACAAGCGGACAAACGTCTGCCCTGTAAAGGGTTAAATTCACTACAAGATAAGTCACAACCCATAAGATAAAAACACTTTCAAAAAAAAAAATAAAATATGTTGCAAACAACGAATGCACACAGATAACTTGATATAAAACGGAGCAAGAAAACAACAATACGTTATCACAGTTACCATTCAGCCCACATTCTTAGATTTTTTTGTTTGTTTTTAGTGGTCACCGACTTTGAACTCAAGCTTAGTCCATGCAAGTGCTACTAATTCCAGTGCACTGGACTGATTTTTGCACATGGATTAGGTTTCCATATTATCAGTGTCCCTTGCCATCAGGCGACACCCACTCCGACTTCAGAGGTAACATACTTAATTTAAGACTCAAGAGAAAACATGAAACGGCAGCTCATGAGTGAACAACTCACCATACAACAAAACTTCAAATGTCTCAGCAGCTGACCAGTAAAGGATGGGTATTCTGAACTTCCAAAAGTCATGGCCACCGTAAAATGTGATCAGGAAAATGAATGTCATGATCTGAAAAATAAATTACAAGTCACATTACAGTATATTTGTACAAACTGATCATTTATATTACAGCATATATGTACAAACTGTCTTTTCCACTTTTCACATTGGGCAGTGGGGAGCGTTTTGTGTGATATTCACTGGCACAGGAACGGAGCATAATGGGGACGACCCGTTGCTGTGAAGTTGGAACTGCGACTAACTAACTAACTAACAAACAGATAGATCACTTTAAAGCATATACATATAAAAACATACATCACATTACACTATATGTTGCACTCAGATAGATCATATTACAGCACATGTGTACACATGGAACATATTACAGCACATGCATTCAAACAGACAGATCACATAACAGCATGTGTGTACAAAAACATACATCTCATAACAGCATATATGTAACAAACATTAATCTCATGACACCATACAAGAACAAACATATTACAATGGAACGCCATGCAAAGCCATGAAGAGTTAATGCATCAAACACTCATGAGAACACTACCACATCATAGATGAACTTCCACAGGGCCCTATCTTACAAATAATGAACCATTAACATCTAGCACCCAATTAGATAGCAAAATATTCCTATGAGAATAAGAATATCCTATTTATCTTTCTAAAATCATGATCTCACTGTGAGAAGCTTTACATTTGCAAGACTGTAAAAGAGTAATAGCAATCTCCTAAGGTGATGGCAGACAAGCAGAAATCCATATCTTGCACTTCCCACCTCGAGAGCTCACAATCTCACTCAATGCATGGTGTTGTTTAAATACCAGAATGGAAACCAAATGATCACCAATTCTTCATGTCATACAAGCATATACAATTTGAATGATGTAGTTCTTTTAACCCTTTAGCGGGCAAATCGTCCGATTCCGCCCTTACCCCGGTACGGGCAAACCGTCTGAAAGCGCCTATGACTATTATGCATTATGTGATCTCGTGGCTTTCCGAGGCTTCCGATCGTCTACTTTCAGTTTCGCCGATAGTATGACAACGTGGCCGCCATTTGCGAGTGCGTACTTTGAATTTGAACAGACTTTTTTTTTAGTTTTTTTTGGGGGGGGGGGAGAGAGAGAGAGAGAGACTGGATTTTGATGATTCTTCAAGTGATAGCGGAGATTTCGCTGGGTTCAATTTAAGTGACATTTAAGTGACATTTAAGTGCACGAAGATGACTGAATTGCAGTTAGATATCAGTGATACCAGCGTGGGCAGTGTAAATACACACTTTGAAGAAAGTGATTCTAATTCTGCAAATGTGTTTGTAAATATGCCGTATTTTGTAAATATTTGTGTTCATGTGTGGATTAGCTGCAACCTTCACGTGTGAGTAAAATATTCTGCATGCTTTTCCCGTCATTTTGCTGTTTATTTGTCTAAAATCTGTTGACTAACAACTTATATGTGATGTTTTTACTAGCATAACCCAAAATTTTACCGAACCTGAAAATTCTTCTTGCCCATTCAGGGCTACAAAACTGAGAAACGTCTGCCTTGTAAAGGGTAACAACTTAGAACAATCAATCAATCAGGTATCATCTCCATAATGAGGTTTGGCTGCAATGGATCTCCAATTTTCTCTGTCTCTCACCCTGCTTGTACATTCTGCTGTATTTCCATCTCTTGATGTTATCCTCCCATTTATATCGCTGTCTACCACTTGCTCGTCTGGGAGATCAGTGTTCTGGGCAAATGACCAGAAAAGTTTTCGGTGCCATAAGGTGCAGACAGCCCTTGAACACAATTTCACAAGAGTACTATGTGTTTTAAAAAGTTAGCTGCATGTCCTATACAGGACATTGCAAGCAACCCCAGCATTTTTTGCATGTGTGTGATTTATTAGGCAATTTATTAAGCTCAGTAGTATGTCACTGTATTCTTAAAGACCAACGTCCCATACCATCAAAGCCAATGCAACGTTGTCTGCTTATGAATCGGCCACAACTGATTTCAAACACTCGACTCGGTATGACAAGGAATTGTGAAACATGTTCACTGCTCTAAGCCAAAATATTTAACTTATCTCCTTTTTATTCATACAAAAACAGCATGACAATCCAAACAAAAACACAATATTGAAAGAAGCAAATACAATGTAGGTGAACTTACTATCTGTCCAATGTCGTAGCCCCAAGGTAAGAACAAGACACCAGTGTTGTACTTCTCCCAAGTGGCTAAGAACAAAACACAGCATGATGCCAACCACGCAGAGAAACACACGAAACACATTGACCCCGTGTTCCCCTCGACCAAATATACAGAATATGGCTACTGGCAGGAACAAGGTGGCCCAGCTGTCTAAGCCGTGGTCAAAGAGTTCCCCAAGTGGTGATGATGATTTTGTTCTGCGGGCCTGTTTTCCGTCTATGCCATCTGAAATACAAGAGAAGACGTTTTCTGTTCAACTGAATATGGTAATAACAAGATACCTTCCACACAAAAATAAACAATTAAATAAATATGAAAGATCCAGGAACTGGTCCAGATTGTTGTCATACCCTGGGGAAGCATTGAGGATGAGCTCTCAACTGTGGTCAAATACCCTCAAGATGTGTGCATTCATCACTTCTGAAAGCTGAAATTCAGCTCTAGGTCAACACATGGTGGAACTATTTAAACTAACAGGAACGCCTCTGGGTCTGTAAAACCAAGCTATTGCAGATATGCACACTTATATGTATCTAAACTAACCTCTAACGTAAGAACACACTAGTGATTCTGTCTTACCATTTTATCCTACTTCTCTGTGTATATATATATATATATATATATATATATATATATATATATATATATATATATATATATATATATATATATATATATATATTCTAAGGACACTATTGCAAAGAGCTATAGATGTAAAAAAAAAAAGATCTGTACTTATGCTTCATAGACTACACAAAAGCATTTGACAAGGTGAAACATGACGAAATAATAACATTACTAAAGCAACTGAACATTGACAGCAAAGATCTGCAAATAATAAAGAACATATATTGATAGCAAACAGCAGCCATAAGAATCAACAACCTGGTAGGAACATTTCAGTGTATAAAGAAGGGTGTCAGACAAGGTTGTGTAATGTCTCCTGACTTTTCTCATTGTACAGTGAATATATAACGAGATCTACAGAAAATATGTCAGGGATCCTGGTTGGTGGACATAATATAAATAACTTACGTTATGATGACGACACCGACTTGATAGCAACAAGTCAGAAGAAACTAGAGGAAATCATAGATACAGTGGTTGTAGAAAGTGAAAAAATGGGCCATAGTTTGAATAATAGAAAGCAGAAGTCATGGTGATATAAAATAAACAGATTATGCCTATAAGCACAATTAGAGTAATTGACGTTATTTCGGGGCTAGTACAGAAATTCAGATATCTAGGCAGATGGATAACATTATACGGAAGATGCATCATTGAGATAAGAACAGAATAGGACAAGTAAAATCTGCATTCTATCAAATAAAGTTTTGTGCAAAAAGTCATTGCCCTTGAAAGGTAGACAAAAGTTATTGTATGTTACATACAACCAATCTTAACATACAGCTGCAAATCCTGGACTATTAGCAAACAGGCGAAAATATCCCTGGATGCATTGGAGATGCGGTTTTATAGAAGAATGCTGAAAAGTAATCTGACAGTCAAAGTAAGCAATCTGGACATTTTGAGGGAAACATGAGTTTCAAAGACAACTTAACACAAACATTAGAAAGAAGCAGTCATCATTTTATTTGGCCACATTATAAGAAGACAAAAACTAGAACAAGTGACAACCAGTAAGATTTGTGGGAAGAGAGATAGAGAAAGACAGCGTGACAAGATTTTTGACTGTCTTGTGTCATGGAACAGAAAAGAGTCAACACAAATTCATCCATACCGTCGGAGATCACAATTTGTGGAGAGGCATGATCGCCCATGGAAATAAAACTTTACTCAAATGTATGCTGACCTTTGAGATGTATGACTAGGTGTGACATACTTCCCTGAAAATAGGAATGAAGAAGAAGTAAATGTATTTGTTACAGTTACATCTCTACTGCATATATTTAGAATAACCTACCAAGTGTGTGTGCCAAGAAATTGTTGATGACTAGGTGTCACACACTTCCTTGAAGATAGGAATGAAGAACAAGTAAGTTTATTTGTTACAGTTACATCTCTACTTCACATATTTACAGTAACCTACCAAGTGTGTGTGCCAAGAAATTGTTGATGGCTCCCATTAGCCACACCCAGCTGGGAATTGGAGGGTGTTCTGGATGATTCCGGCATGCTGCATAAAAGTGAGGGTCATAATAGGTCATCACTGCGAAGGTCAGCAACAGGAAGAGGAATCCTGACAAGGTCAGGATGTTTGGTGCCAACCATATTGGCACAAGCTGCAAAAAATTTTAATTAAATGCAAACGCATGAGAAAATAACAGAAAATGTATGCATACAAGGAAATAAAACTTGTAAGGAAGAACAATCTTAGCTGACAAAGTCAGGATGTTTGGCGTGAACCATATTGGCACAAGCTGTAAAATATTTAAATTACATGCAAACACACAAGAGAATTACCAAAAATTAATTTTGTTTGTTGCATGTTCTTTGCAGGATGAGGAGGCTGAGTGGTCTCGAGGTATGGTGCCCGCCTCGAGTGCTGGAGGTCCCAGGTTCAAGCCCTGGTAAGGGCCAGGATTTTTTCATGTGGACTTCAAGTAACAAAATTTCCCCTATTTCTTGGTAGTGAGATCGGACGCCCGTGTGTATTGTTGCGCACGTAAAAAAACCCTTGGCAGTTGGAAATCGAAGAGTAGCCTAACAGCGCTGCCCGGGCAAAATTTTGAGTTAAAAATCTACCCAAAGTATTTCAGGATCCTCGCTGATGCTACAGTGATCGTGCACTGAGCTGAGATTCTCCTGACTCAGGCTTCAGTTAGGAATAGAACAGAGAACTTATGGGTTACACCTGTGTGTCCTGCACCATTAAGGGGTGATTTGATGCACGATAAGACAGATGCGGTGAAGGCCCTCTGTGAGCATGTGAATAATGCAGAAGAACAGTTAGAATATCATGATCTAGAAAGAATGTGGCAGAAATGGGTGGTCAGAGGATCTGGTAGACATTCGTTACTCAGAGGTAAAGCAAGACAAACATATGATCATGTTGCAGAGGGAACTATTAGTGTTGGAACTCTTCACTGGCTGTTGAAGATGAGGCCTGAGCGCTTATGGGATTTCCCGAGTGCAACAACGTTGGTTCTTAACTCAACTGGTTTTCTCCAAAGTCGGAGAGTGTCTGCCTGTACGACGAGGAACCACCAGTCTGCACACCAATAAGCCAGACATGGGACAACGGATACTCACGCAAACCTCAGGTCCTGTATGACATCACACTGATGTTGGACAACAGGATGCCTTCATCCGACATACAGGACTTCGCTTTGGAGCTCAAGCCAACGAACACAAGCAAGCTACTCAACTGGTACTGTTCAGAAAAGAATTCCTTAAGTAAAGACAGGACCAATCTTTTACATTACTGCACTGGTAGCAGTAGTAGGCCTCTTTCAGTCCTGTAGGACTATAGAGCTGTGCCGCTGGGGAGGCACCTGACAGCATCACTAGTGACTGTATAGTCTGATGCGAAAGAGACAATCTCTGTCACAATTTCCGCATCTGTAAGACGAGGCAGTTCACACAGTGACTGCATTTTATGCTTGTGCCTTCTAACCTCAGTTTGTTGGATCAGATTGCGCTCAAAGAGCACCAATCTGTTTCGTAAATTTCTTCTCCAGGAACATCTGTCTGCTGCAACTCTTTCCCACGTGTCTGGATCTATGCCAAGGGTTTTCATATCTTGTTTACACACATCCTTGTATCACATTTGGGGTCTTCTGGTTGGCCTCTTCCCTGTGGCTATTTCTCTGTATCTTTGGGAAACGTTCATCCTCCATTCGAGATACATGGCCCAGCCACTGGAGACGTCTCTGCTTGAGGAGAGAGTGCACTGTGGTAATATCCACTCTTTCAAGCACGTGTTTGTTCGTTATATGGTCTTTCCACGATATGCCCAGAATGAGTCTCAGACATCTCATGAGGAAGGAATTCAACTTTCCTTCCTATCATGAGTACAAGGTCCAGGATTCAGACCGATAGTGTGCTAACAACACAAGCTTTATATACTTGAACTTTTGTACGCTCTGTTAATCCATTGTTCTCCCAAACTCTCTTAGTAAGCCTGGAAAGTGTTGTGGCTGTTTTTCCAATGTGTCTGTTGATTTCTGTCTCTAAGGAAAGATTATCTAATATTGTTGACCCAAAATACACAAACTCATGGACAACCTTCAATTTGTGTACTATTCTATGAGAATAGAACTAGCCCTGTAGTGGTTATCAGACCACAGTGGTTTTTTTCTTATTCTTATAGTTCATGTGGCACTGGTATCCTGTCTGTCCACAGCCTTGTCTCATTTACTACCCTCCCTGTTCATAATCTGTGCCACAGCAAAACAAAAAGTAAAGGACTATCTTAAACACCTCGAGACACAGCGGGTATATGGTGCTATCACCCATATGTTTATAAAACAGCCGGTACTCAATGGATAATGTGAATAATACCACTACAGCCATCTTTTCTTTCCATGAGATTTCCTGATGCCCATTTTTTGGCTGGGTCAATTTGGGAGTCTGATCAATTAAAGCCCACCAAGTAACTATAGCAGGGAGTCTCCATGGTGAAGTGGTCAAGCCATTTAACTCAGGCTCCGAAGGTTGTGGATTCGATTCCGGGTCGTATCCTTCGGTTCACGAGTGAAATTTTTGGGAGATGCTTTCCCCACTGCAGAAAGAGCCGAGCCATATGGGATAAAAACCCGGTGCAATGAAGTCGACCCTGTTGATTTTTAAGCAACTTTTTTAAAAGTCGCTATAGCAAAAGTGTATTTATATCAACAGACTACAATATCTCATTGTCTCCCTGTACACCACACAGAAAAAGTAGAAATAGAAAGACTGAACCAGAACAGGACCATTAACCTTAGGCGGGGTGATCTGTTCTTTTTTAAACATTTCATACATTTTGTTAATGTCAGCTTCTTACAGTAATATATAAAATGATCAGCTAAATATTTAAAAGTACACTAAAATACACACAAAGCTGTAGACAGTGACAATTATGTTCTGTTATTTATGCCTCAATGAGGTCATATCAACACAACAAAACCTCAAACTCACATTGACACATCTGTTCCAGAAAGGATGACAAATGTACTTGCTAACTGGGCTTGTGTCCACAGCACTGTACTGTAAAATATTTGTGATCAAAGAAAACCTTTTATAGTTCAGAAATATGCAGTATATTTATAATGACATGTGTAAAGTTATCGTGAAGACTGTTATAACAAAGTGTTCACATGCCAGTAAGGATTCTCAGAGATGTTAGTTAGGCTCATAATTTCAGAGATATCGAACAGCATATGAGGAGTAATATGGCACTAAATCTATTCAGCACCCATGTTTTATAGTGCCAGATGTACCAGGGTAGTCTGTAAGTCAATGCACCCCGCCCCCTCCATTCCTGGTCAAGATCAGTAATAATGATTTGAAGCTTGCTGCTTTGGATCAACATATAACTGAAAATGCCTCTACATGTCAACACACAGATTATCACAAGTAACTTGTATAAATACTGGAAGAGAGCATGAGCCACAAGTGTAGAGACGAGCAGAGTCAAGAACACTGCACAAGTCTGACTTTTCCTCTGGCATTCTCTCTCTCTCTCTCCTCTACCCTCCCAATATTTTCAAACATACACACTTCTCTGATTGTGTCCTCTGCCTGAGTCATAATTGATTTTCCTGCTATATTATGGTCCTTTTATCTGTGATCAGGGCTTCATGCAGGAGGTGTTCCTTGTCTGCAGCCAATTCAGAGATATGGCTTAGCCTGCAGTACATTCAGCCACATATTTTATTTCACCTGTAGCCTCAACCACTGAAAACACTACAAATGGAGCTTGATCAATCAATTTGGGGCTATTTTTGAGTCACTTGCAGTGTAGGCAACCATGGTTTGGGAGAAAGAAATGAAAGAGGATACAGACTTGTAGAATGGGCAAAAGAACAAGAAATGGTTGTAGGAAACACCTGGTTTAAACAGCATCCTAGAAGATTATGGACATGGAGGAGTCCAGACAGCAGGATTAAAAACCAGATAGATTACATCCTGATTAACAGAAGGTTTCGAAAAACGTTAACAGTCATAAAAACAGTTCCAAATGCAGACTGTTACAGTGATCACAGATTAATTACAGGCACATTGAGGGTAAAGTTAAAGAAAGTCAAGTATATAACAGGAAACCCTAAATATGACTTGTGCAAATTGAAAACTGACAAAGAAATACAAGATAATTTTAACATAGAAGTAAAGAACAAATTTGATTTATTGCCTGATCTAGAGATCCTATTTCAAGATGTAGATGATCAATGGGAAATGCTGAAGAATTCAATCAGTTGTGCAGCAGAAAAAACTATTCCAAAATTAAAGAAAGTGGGCCGTAAGACATGGATGACTGAAGAAATTTTACAACTAATGGAAACAAGAAGACAGAACAAAAATAATCCTGTTAAATATGAAGAAATTCACAGAAAAGTCAGAACCTTATGTAGGGAGGCAAAAGAAACATGGCTTGAGAAAAACTGCGAAGAAATTGAAAAACAACACAATAGTAAAAATGCGAAACTAATGCACAAAAGAATCCAGGAGCTTACTAATCAAAGAACACGTACATCAGCAGGCTGCATAAAGACAAAAGATGGAAGAGTCATAATAGAAAAATATCAGATCTTACGTGTATGGTCAGATTATGTGAAAAACCTTTATGACGACAACAGAGACGAACACTACGATGTTCAAAAGAATAATGAAGGACCAGCAATTTTGAAGATGGAGGTTCAGAATGCTCTTAACCATATGAAATCTGGCAAGACCCCCGGTTCAGACAGTGTCATAACAGAAATGATTAATGCTTTAGAAGAATATGGAATAGATAAAGTTGCCAGTCTGCTTAATACAATATATGATACTGGAAATATACCTCATGAATTATGTAATTCTGTATTTATTGCAATCCCAAAGAAATCAGGATTAGAAAGTCTTAGATGAGTCTAAGATTAGAAAGTCACTGTCTGAAATCAGAAGTCTCTGTGGCGAAGTGGTCAAGCCGTTTGACTTGTGATCCGAAGGTTGTGGGTTCGATTCCGGGCCGCACCCTTCGGTTTACGAGTTAAATGTTTCGGGGACTCCTGTGGGTCGTCGCTAAAAGCTACGGAGTTCGTGCTTTGTGCGACGCTTTCCGCATTGCGGAAAGAGACCGAGCCATATGGGATAAAACCCGGTGCGATGAAGCTGACCCTGTCGACTTTTAAGCGACTTTTTTAAGAAATCAGGAGCCTTGGAATGTGATCAACATCGAACAATTAGTATAATGAGTCACATCACGAAGATTTTGCTAAGAATTATCATGCAAAGAGTTAGGAAGAAAATACAACCTGAAATAGGAAAAGAACAATGTGGGTTTGTAGAAGGCAAGGGTACAGTAAATGCTGTGTATTTACTGAGAACGGTAATTGAATGATCTATAGAAGTAGACACATATCTATATCTTTGCTTTTTTGACTACACAAAGGCTTTCGATATAGTGAGACATGTCGACATGATAAGGATGCTTGAAGATCTATAAATTGATGGAAAAGACCTTAGACTTGTAAAAAACATATATTGGAAACAACAAGCTGCCATAAGAGTTGATAATGAAGTAGGCCAATACTTGATTGCAGACAATGAACAGGACCTGCAACATTTAGTAGATGCAGTTGTTACACACAGTGAACAACGAGGGTTAGAGTTAAATTGTAAAAAGACACAGATTATGGTCGTCACTAGGAAGAACGAAATACCTCAATGTAATATACAAGTAAATGGGAATATTCTTCAACAAGTGAATAGGTACAATTATCTCGGAACAGTAATAACATCTGATGGGAGATGCCTTGAAGAGATTAGAACAAGAATCGCCATGGCAAAAGTAGCCTTTAGCAAGATGAAAAACATACTGACCAATAAAAAGATGTCAACTGAAACAAGAAAAAGAGTGTTGAGGTGCTACATAGAACCTGTACTTTTATATGGATGTGAAGCTTGGACAATGAGCAGTCAAGCTGAAAAACATCTGATGGCTGTAGAAATGTGGTTTCTGAGGAAAATGCAAAGAATACCATGGACAGCCAGAAAGACCAATGAACAGGTCCTTCAAGAAACAAACGAAGATCGTAAACTGATTAGAGACATTAGACGCAGACAGTCAAAATTTTTTGGGCATGTTATGAGAAGAAATGAATTGGAGAACTTGGTGACAACTGGTAAGATCGAAGGGAACAGACCAAGAGGAAGACCTAGAAGCAAATACCTGGATGGCTTGGCCTTGTGGCATGGTTGAGACAGAAACACAGAGCTGATCCACGACTCTGGTGATCGAGTGAGATGGCAAAACATGACCGCCCACGCTTACCGGCATGGCACATGATGAATGGAAAGTAGCCCACTGTATACTAAGGGTTGAATCAGGATTAGAAGAATTAAGGCTGCTTGGATGTCATAGCATCTGGAGATTTTTACCTGGCACCTTAAATAGTTTCTTAGCCCATATGAGCAATAAATAAAAAAAATGCTGGCTCCTGAGAAAAAAGGCCTGGTTCCTGAATTATATGTAGGCTTTTCTACCCGTGCAAGCAAAACACAGTACAACAATAGTACCAGTACAAGAGCCAAGACATCAATGTGCAGGCAGAACAGTTCTTCAGACTTGATGTCAGACAATAATGTGCAAGCAAACACAGTACAAGTTTAATACATACAGGAATAGGATATCAGATGTCAATGTGCAAGCAAAACGCAGCACAAGTTTAATACAGGAATAGGATATCAGATGTCAATGTGCAAGCAAAACAACTTTAATACAAGTACAGGAGGTCTGATGTGAATATGCAAGCAGGGACACAGCACAAGTTTAATATATCTACAGGAGACCAGATGTCAACGTAGAAGCAAAACACAGTACAACGTTGGAACTAGTACAGGAGACTAGATGTTAACTGTGTAACAGAAGCAGTACAACTTTAGTACAAGTGCAGGAGACCAGATAGTTAGTACAGGAGACGTAGATGTCAATATGCCAGCAGCAGAACACACTACAACTTTAGTAATAACAAATTAACAAATACAGTAATACAGTAGGCATGATCCTGATGTCATCAATAAATGATTTATTAAATCACATTTTCATTGATTACATGTGCAGACAAAACAGTTTCGGAGTGATTATTTGCAATGGAATTGCGAATAGAAAAAAATTATATTCACAATCGAAGTAGGTCACGTGATTATTCCTGTGCGTGTGTCCATATTACAATATTTTGTTGATCTGTTAATGTGTCTTCAGTAGCGTAGTGGTGAGTGTCTCCGCCTGTCATGCGGGAGCTCGAGGTTCGATTCGCCGACGGGGACGCAACTTTTTTTTTTTTCATTTTCAGGAATTAGGTGACCTCAATGCTAGTCTGATGATTTCGCTTTACGCATATGTTTTCTATGGATTTTGTGTATTAGGTGTTGTTTATCTTGCTGCACAAGAACCTGCACACTTGTCTTTCTGTTCTTATCTGTCCTCTACTTTTGTTGTCTTGGGAAAGGAGCTTAGCCACTAGAACGCGAGTTCTTCTCTCTCTCGCTCGCTGTAAGTCTCGATCTCCCACCTCTCCCTTTCTTGTCTTTACCACTCTTTAATGTCTTTCAACACATCTTTCTCATATCTCTGTCTCTCACACTTTCTTCGTTATCTATCTCTCTCCTCTCTTTTCCATCTGCTTCAGATATACCGGGTTTTCCTGCACTTTATATTCGTAGCAAATTAATGAGGCCAGTCAATCGAAAGCCTGGTGTTTGAATTGCCTAATCATGTCTCTCTGAGGCGAAGCATATTGCTGACTGTCAGTATTGTCAGCTTGGACCAGAACAGAGTCACTCAGAGAGGATGCAATGGAGGCCATAGAAAGTGTCAAATTGAGAGAATCATCACTGCTGCGATATTATCAGGACATAAATAGTAGGACGGTAATGTAAACAAACATGGATGCCTGGTACTGTAACAGTAAGTGTACAGAAACGAAAGTTAACAATTCTTGAACTCGCCTGGGGACAGAATTATTTGTAGGGATCGTTATGTGTATTGGGGATACCAGTTCTGGAAAATTATTCTTGATATTTAAACAGGACTAACGTAAATTGTAAAAATAAAACGGGATGCCAAAAGAACGGACAGAAGTAAGAAGAAGAGTGATTCATTAAAAAATACAGAGAATTCGGCAGAATTAAACTCGCAACAGTGAACATTCCTATTTAAATTAACCACCTTCTTAGACTTCTTAATGGCCCAAAATAAAATTGACTAGTGAGCAGACGCTGTGACATGTTTGTTACTTCCCGCAATTCAATTGCGAATATAATTTTTTTCTATTCGCAATTCAATTGCAAATATAATTTTTTTCTATTCGCAATGGAATTGCGAATAGTGCCTCCCAAACAGTTTACATAGTATATACAAACTACAAGAGAAGGTACCTTGATATGAGCCCAGATTTGGCAACACTGAGTCAATAATCAACATTCATAATGTGCCCAGATGTCAGGTAATACTGAGTCAATACTCAACAATTAATGAATTATAATGTGCAGGTATCCACTTGCTCTAATAATCTAATTAAATTGACCTATTTACAGTCAGTCTCTGGACACGCCTCCTTCATGTAATTTTTTGACAGGATATAAATACTAGTCTCAAGTGCCGAGTTTCAGTGCATATACTATACTGTGTACAAATGGGCAAACATGTCAAGAAACATGGTACTCAATACCAAAAAAACCACCTCTTACTTTAACATGTAACGTGTGCCCTCAAATGTGCTGGATGCTGTTGCAGTGTTGATGTGTAGTTAATTAACTGTAATCATCGACAACAGGAAATACGTTGATAAATAAATCACCATCAAATTTACCTATCGCGTATTTACACGTGTAAATAGGTACTTTTATAAGATCTTTAACTGTAATAAAGTAATATTTATTAGTGAGATTTCCTACATTCGTTCGTAATGTGGATATTGTTTGTGAACCAGACAGTGACACAGCAGTCAGTAGTCGTCAGCGGTTTGCCGAGCTTACTCCACGTTGCACACATACAGCTAATTATTAAATTAACGGCGAAGGGTTCCTTGTTGTTGGACATACCTTGTAATTGTCAAATCCCGATAGTACTTCTTTAGATAGGTATACAAAGGCAGCCATACCTCATTGTAGATTACTTATTTAATGAATTTGGAATGGCTTGATTGCTGCACTGCTGTGTGCTGACAGAAAATTAACATGGAAGACCTTTGTACCGGAAGTAATCCCACAGAAGGGTTGTAGACTTGTCACTATCATCAGTGTTGTGCAGATATGCATCAGTGATCATGGTCCCCATCCACGCGATTACGTGAATTTACTTGTCCTTGTCCTGATTTTGCCAAGCCATCTAGATATGTTTTTGTGCCCTTTACTATATTGTTGTTTTTAATACTTACTGTTTATCCCCTTTATATTAATATCTGTTTCATGGTATAGTTTAGGCCTATGAGTGTATGTTTTGGCCATTCTTCTTCTTCTTCTTCTTCTTCTTCTTCTTCTTCTTCTTCTTCTTCTTCTTCTTCTTCTTCTTCTTCTTCTTCTTCTTCTTCTTCTTCTTCTTCTTCTTCTGTTATTGATGTATCTTCCCCCAATGTTGATTCCTTCCTTATTTTTTATATTTCTGAAAATATTTTCACTGTACGGGGGAAAAAAGATCTGGAGACATTACACATCCCTGTCTCACACCTCTCTTAATAGGCTGATATTGATCTACATCATTATCAATTTTGATGGCAGCTTGATGTTTCCAATATATGTTTTTTACAAGTCTAAAGTCTTTTCCATCAATTTGTAGATCTTCAAGCATCCTTATCATGTCGACATGTCCACTTTATCGAAAGCCTTTGTGTAGTCAATAAAGCAAAGACATAGATCTTTGTTTACTTCTATAGAACGTTCCCTTGCCTTCTACAAACCCACATTGTTCTTCTCCTATTTTGGGTTTATTTTCTTCCTAATTCGTTGCATGATAATTCTCAGCAAAATCTTCGTGATGTGGCTCATTATAGTATACTAATAATTGTTCGATGTTGATCCCATTCTAAGGCTCCTGATTTCTTCGGGATTGCAATAAATATAGAATTACATAATTCAGGAGGTATATCTCCAGTATCATATATTGCGTTCAGCAGTCTGGTTACTTGGTATATTCCAAATTCTTCTAAGGCATTGGTCATTTCTATTGTAATGTTATCTGTACCCGGGGTCTTGCCAGTTTTCATATGGTTAAGAGCATTCTGAACTTCCATCTTCAAAATTGATGGCCCTTCATAAAAGATTCTTTTTATAAAACTACAGCTCTGACACTTCTATGGATGTGTTTGCTTGTTTACTAATTGCCCATCGGCATATGTGGCGAAGAAGTAGCGAGCGAGATTACATAGCGAGGTAGCGAACGTCCAGCAAGCCTAAAATGGTAACCAATAAATGTTTCAGGGTGTAAAGGAGCGCCCGCCCCCTCCCTCTTTCCCCCAAATCCACGAAATGCTGATTCATTCATTAGCATGCCCTTTGCAGAACTTCGTTCCCATTAACAACCTTCCGGACAACTTCTCGGTCATAAGCAAGATGCCTCGCGTCCTATGCACCCATCTGAAGATCTTCCGCCACATCCTGCACCTGTCTTCTCTTTGGCCTTCCTCTACCTCTCTTCCCGGACAAATACCCTTCCATTATTGTTCTCTCTAAATTTTCATGGCTTTTTAAGTGACCAAAATATTTCAATTTTCTTTGTTTTATCGTCTTTAGTAGCCAACCCTCTTCAATATTCAGCTCTTGTCGTATGGATGAATTTTTTTTCTGTCTTCTTAGAACCCGTCTATACCATTTATATTCAAAGGCATTTATGCGCTGTTTAACTTGTTTAGTAAGTGTCCAGGTCTCACAGGCGTATGTTGCAATTGGAAAGACGGATGCTCTTAAAAATCTGTTTTTTTGTTGTTTTTGTTTTAAAGTCTATCTATCTCACGTCACAATTTATTCAGTTGTTTTAGTTTTAGAAGAGCAAGCATTTTTCTGTACGGCTTTGGAACGGACGGATCATATCGTTCTGTGGTGTAGATTTTATACATTTTCTGTGACATTTCATCACTTACCCGGGTAAGCTTACCACTTTCAAGATTAATATGACGATCCTGAAGAGGAAGGTTAAGGTATCTTGTGTTTGTACGGTGCGATATTAAATATCAAAACTCTGTAAGTGCTAACTTCACTAGCTGCAAAACGCATCAGACCTGGGGCCATCTCCGGCAACCTGTGATGCAATTTCATCTCTCAATATCTGCTAGCTCTAACGTGTTTCTTCAAATCTATTGTCGTAATGAATGCATACTACAACATAACATCTTATGAAGCTGTAGGGAGTAAAGTTATCAATGCACTTTTATGCATTACATCAAAATGCAAGCTTTCTCTATCTTCTTGCAAAGAAGACAGTATATATGCTTGAAACAACGCTTCTCTTAATCTACATGCTTTTGTCTATAACACTGCTAGAGGGTGAGTGGGGAAATTATATCTTTCCTCCGTTCTTCTTAGTTTTGTATGAACAATGGATTGATGTAATATTTGTTGTATATCTGGCAAACCTAGCACTCAGACCCGAAATAATTTAAATGTGACTATTATTTTACGTTCCACAAATTAGCATTTGTGACGGTTGTGTATAGTTTATCTGTCCAGAATTGGGGAAGACTTAAACCTCTGTCTTTAACCACTGTTGATTGCCAGCAGATGGGGACATATTGCGTTCAGACTCTAGATGAAGAAGAAGAATTAGTGAGAGAGGTACAAACCTATTTTAGGACTCTCACACTGTTATATATGTTTATATTTTATTCGTTGTAATGACAGGGAATATGTATGCTTGCACTTTGTGAACAATACACATGAGGTTTTCCTTATACCCATTCATGAACACGAATCCTATTTTCTCATGCCATGAGAAAATCATTTATATGTGAGTTACACTCATTATAACTTCTGAAAGCTGGTGGGAGAATACTTGTTCGAATTTATAACACCCCAGTAAACAGAAAAACACTTATAGGTTAGAGGTGAGTTAAGAGAGGAGAGGAAACGCTTGTGAACCTGACACGACATGTACAGGGCAAACACAACATGCATAGCATTGTTATGAGTCAATGAGTTTATTAGATTTATGTTTGTGTCATGAATAATGCCATCATAACATCATCATGCTCATGTCCTTTTCTAAGTGACTTGGCTTACTCATCTGATTCCATATCACCATTCTGTGTCCTTACCTGTTTGTCAAATGTCCATATCTCACTGAGACCCCTGGTACATTGAGAACACACATTCACAGTAAGACCAGATGATGATCAGCATGCATAAAGTTGTGGTACCCATTGACAGTCAGAGTCGATTCAGCACTAGCTAGAGAAGGGGCATAGCTCTTACTCTCAGGCTGTTATCCTTCTTCCTCCTTTTCATCCCTCCTATACTATCCTTATTCATTCTGAACTCTCTCATTAGCAATATTGAGTTTACCAGAATGTACATAGATATGATTGTTTGAATTGACAGTGATGGGAGTAGTGCTATTTGGTGAAAGCAGCATATAAAGAAGATGCAGCCAGACTGTGTAGGAGAATGTGGCAGCTCAGGTCATCCACCTGAAGTATTGAGCAGTTTGTCATCTTGTCCAGAAGGCAGGTATTGTAAATGATGATCCATCCATCAATGGGCCTAGTTACCAGACGAAGGCTCAGGCCCTTTTCCTCCAGAAGGTTGATACTTCCAGCTGATAAACAAACTACTAAAATCAACTTCCATATTTAGTTCATGGTGAAGAAGAGATGCCTTATCAACACAAGCCATCCATACTTATTTCAGCAATGAATCTTCTCTCAACACCACTGTGTGAAGTGTTCAGTGTATTTTCCACAGAAACATTTTAGTTAGAACCAACACAAAACATTTTTCACCACATTACAATTGGGAGAGATGGGGGGGGGAGTACATGTGTCTGCTCATGCATCACTCATGATTTTATAAACGATCAATGAGATGTATGTATTGATTTTGTGAACCATGTTTATTCTTTACTCCATATTTGCAACCCAATTTTAGAGTTTATTAAAATTTAAAAACTTAATTATTCTTCTGTACAAATTCATTGTACTGTCATCAGTTATACTTTGTGTTTAATTACTATTTGGTTAACACAATTTAAATTAGTTGGGAGCTAATAAGGCTGGGTGATCTCACACGGGGAACTGATTGTAATTCTCAAATGGTAACGACCCAGGTTCCCCGGTTCATCCAGACAACCCTTTCTTTTATTCTAAACATTGTCTTACTGGACCATCTTGGAATCATGGGGATCTTTGGGGGATTTGAGCTAACTGGGTTCTTTTAGGAGGAACACATTTCTGGTGTGTTTTCTAACTTATCCGGGGCTTCCCTAGACCTGCCGAGTTCTCTATAGTCTAGTTCCATTACCAAGACTATTACACACCATTAGGAATTAGTCCCAAGTCTCTAGCTAAAAAAGAGGACGGGGGATGCACATAGTGCTGCTGATTCTTAACACCATTTTCGCACCTTACAACCTCCAATTTCCCCCTCATTAACAAATATGTCTTTCTCCATATTAGTTTTATCTGAATGTATTATCTTCGTTTATGCTATGTTAAGATATAAGTTGTGATTTTCACTATTTCTTTGGGTTGAGGTTATTAGGTTTCCTATACCATTCTGTGATGTGGAAAGTAATACTGCATCATCAGCATGTCGAATCTCTGGTATAAATGCCGACTGATCCATAAAAATATTGGTTTTTTTTTTTGGTGTGCTCTCGCTCGCTTTTAACTCAGTCTAGTAGTGCTGGGCTGTTGTTTGCCTGTGTATTAACTTTCCCAATTAACCGTGTCTCTCGCCGTCAGGTGAACCCACTCCAACTTCAGAGGTACTTATAATTTACATCCTTAAGTCAAGGACGATACGTCAAAACCCCTAACCTCGGCATCAGCACACCGGATGTTGAAGAACACGCCCTCTTATTCATTCGGCCATGCTGACCTACACAATGTGGGTATAACACCATATGCACAATGCACTTTAATACGTATTAAAGGGTCCATTATTTACGTCTTACTACGAGGGTAAGTCAATAAGTAAATCACAAACGGCTATAGAAAAAATAGCTAACTAGGATAACAACTTGAAACCAGTTTATTTTTATACATACATTGTCCTTTTATTTATCAACGTAATTTCCACCAACATTGATGCACTTATCCCATCGTTTTATCAGTCTTTCAAACCGGCTGCATAGAACTGTGTGCTTTGTTTTCATTTACCTGCCATCCCACATAACTGTGTGACTTAATTATTGACTCGCCCTCGTAAATTTTTATGCCCAGCTATGCACCGCCTTACGGAAAATCGCTAGGGGCAAAGTCCACTGAAAACCCACCTCGGCGGGAGGCATTTCGCGAGTGACGCCGAAGTTGAATGTGAAGTGAAAACGTGGTTTTGAAAACAGAGCACGCAGTTCTATGCAGCCGGTTTGGGAGAACTGATAAAACGATGGGATAATTGCATCAATGGTGGTAGAAATTATGTCGAGAAATAAAGAGTCAATGTATGTATGTATAAAAATAAACTGGTTTCAAGTTGTTATCATTTAGTTATTTTTCTACAGCCATTTGTGACTTACTTATTAACTTACCCTTGTAGCATGCCCACTACAACCAATGATGTATAAAAAGTGCTTACCTCTTTTGTCACTGAGTGCACTGGCCAGGGTCGATGAACGATTTGCCTCTTTCAATTGCAGAAGGTTCCCTAGCAGACTCTAAATAGGAGCTAAGGATAACCGTTTTGAAACAAATTATGAATGCGTTACTTTCAGAGGGGCTAAATACAAGATGGGTGTCACCGACGCGGAGGGCAGATTTCTGTCGTATGCATGTAACCAAATGTGAAAAACGTGAGAACACAATACGATATGGCTGGGATTCACGGGTTAGAGCCACTCCTACATCATGCGTTGCGTTAAGGTTAAAGTTAGTTGCATATTTTTTGAAGGACGTCGCAGTCAGCCCCAACATTCATTAATAGTTTGCCATCGCTTTATGAAAGATAGGAATTGTAAGAAATTGTAAGAAAACCAACGCAAGGCAGTCTGCTGCCAAATCTCCCCCAGCTGTTTCGAGCGCGGTATTACGTATTGCGTCGAAAATCCTTCGCCACAGACCCGGTTGAGTGAAAGGACTGAAAGAAATGTGGTAAACACAAGGTAAAAAACTACTGTCTCATGCCATTATAGCATACCAGGGATATGTTTCTAAACCCATCGGTTTTCTTGACTCAGCGGTACTCAAGCTCACGAGGGAAGCAAATAATAGTAACACTGTAGTTACCATGCACGTTGTAAGAGGCGAATCATGAAGATTGGCGTAGCACTGACTACCTCATTCCTTAGAAAACAGTAGCTGCAAAATCCAGCCAAGCGTGAATAAGTCAGAGAGGAGGGCTTGGCGTGAGTTGTCTGAGAGCCTGTATTCCACTGCAAAGTAACAGGCAGGAGAAGTAGCTACATGGCTTCTGCAGCCAATACCCCGCCCTACACCTTACTTCTCAAACAATGTCTGGCATTTTCCCATTCACCCCCTTTGAACCCGAGCGTAGTTCATACATGTGCTACTGTGTTGTGTTGTTTGTCCATCAAGAATGATGATGACCATTCATTTCTTCCAGTGGGGTTGAAGGTATGGAGCCGTGAGTTCTAAGATGACTGATAAGGCCTATTTTGGCTCGAAATGTTCCATGACAATGTGGGCAAAGAATGCTTGACGTTCTAGGAGGAGGATCTCCTGCGGTGGTTTTTCTGTCCAGTCTATTCTTAACAGCTCTTGCATTTCTGGTTGCTTCACAAGTGACTGCACCCTTATGTAATGATGTACGCCACGAATTTCTGTCTTTGGCAGCCACGAATTTCTGTCTTCCCAGGTGTCAAGATGAATTCCAAAAGCTTTCAATGAGATTTTCAGAGTGTCTTTAAAGCGTTTGCTCTGGCCGTCCTGGAAGCGTTTACCACAACGCAACTCGCCGTAAAAAAAAAAAAAATCTTTTAGGGAGCCTGTGATCTGGCATGCAAGTTAAATGACCAGCCCAGCGAATCTGATTCTTCATTAGTAGAGTGTGGATATGGGCATGAACGCTCTTTCTAGAACTTTCAGTGTCTGGGATTTTGCCTTGCCATTTAATCTTCAATAGCTTCCTAAGGCAGACTGTGTAAAAGTGGTTTAATTTCCTAGCGTGTCGCTGATAAACAGTCCATGTTTCACAAGCATATAGCAGTGTGGATAATACAACTGCTTTACAGACTTTCAGCTTTGTTTGCAGGCGTATTCCATTTCTGTCCCATACATTCTAGTCCAGTCTGCCAAAGGCCGCGCTGGTCTAGTATTACTGTACTTATTTATGGACGATTCTTGAAAAAAGAGTTTTTGGCATATGAGATTACGACCTCCAGCATGAGAATGGAGGTGGAGGTGGAAGCAGTAACAGCGGCATTCCGTTGGCTAGAGGAGACTATTGCCACACACATTGTATTCATTGACTAGGGCATGTTTCCTTAGCGACTCAATGGGTATGCCCAAGAGGATAGAGAGGGGAGGATCCGAAGAGAGTGGTTGCGGTCTCGACTGGCAAAGATTAGTTTCATCTTCGTGCCAGGGCATGCGGGAGTGCAAGGAAATGAGCGGGCTGACAAGCTCGCAGGTAAGGCTACTGTTGAGGGCGGACGCGCTATGGACCAGGCTGACATTCTGAATGCACTACGAGAAGTAAGACTGTGATTCTACAACCATGGTCAGACTGCGAGAACTGCAAATTAAAAGAGGTGTTGCCAAACAAGAACACTACGCAGGAAGCCAAGAAGATTGATTAACCAACACATAACCGGTGTCGTTAGCCGCTACACGTTGCGGGATTTGCTGAGGAGGGGATCCAAGCACTTATGGACTGAATGGTTCGATGTGCAATGAGGATGATCTGTCGACTAACTAACTAACTAACTAACTAACTAACTAACTAACTAACTAACTAACTAACTAACTAACTGACTAACTGACTGACTGACTGACTGACTGACTGACTGACTAACTAACTAACTAACATTGTATTCATTACGGATTCAAAGAGTATGCTTAGTAAGGTGAAAAAAGAATGTTTCGTGTGGAATGACTGTCGCCGCTTCAGAGGTCACAGGTTGTGAGAACTGTGTGGATATTTTGCCCTGGTCATGCGGAGGTGCTTGGGAATGAACAGGCTGACAGGCTAGCAGGGAATGCACCTCTTGGTGGTATATAGCCTATGGGCAAGGGGGAGGTGGTCATGCGCCTGTGAGACGAGGTGTTGAAGGCGGGGGAACAGATTGAGAACCCATATGTGGAAAAAATGAAATTAAAGGGGGGGGGGGGGCGGCAGGGGTTCTGTAAGAATCTCAGAACTGAGAAGGAAGACCAATAGAACTTTTAATCAGATAGCTGTGGGAACGATTAGTAATATGACTCTTCGCTGGCTGTTGAACTAGGGACGGAGCACGTATGGGAATGTCCTGAGTTCAGTGATGTCGGTTCTTAACTCAACTCACTGAACTTATTTATTGCTCGTGGATTAGCTTTCTCTATTACCAGTGCCCCTCGCCGTCAGGCGAACCCACTCAGCCTTCAGAGGTACTTGTAATTTACATCCCCAAGTCAAGGACGAAAAGTCCACATTTTAGTCCAACTGACCAGTGTAACATCAAAGACATTGTACAATCACACGGAATGACACTATCCAGTGCCGCCCAGCGGCGCTGGAGCGCAAATTATTCCTCCCCCGGATGCTTGACGGCAGAAGTGGAAGATGATTGTGATGATGATGATGACCAGTGTAGGGTTGAACCCGTTAACATGGTACCAGCACACCGGAAGTTTAAAAGCAAGCTCTCTTAACCATTCGGCCATTCAGACCTCCGAGGCTCGGTCTACCAAGGAACTGTGTGGTCGCCAGCAGTCATCCCTCGAGGGTTGGTTGGTTGGAAGGCTTCTAGAAGACTACTTCTAACTCTCAGAGTTCGCTGCGTTGATGTTCAGGTCATGTGAGCCCACCCAGTAAAGGACTGGCATCTATCGGGATGTGCCTGATGTAGAGACTTTCCTTCCGACTGGGTACTGAAGTACATCTACACGTGGACAGTGTGACAAACTCTCCTGTCACTCTCCAAGTACAGGAAGGAGTATTGTATGCATGATCTCATCTTAACATCCGCGGAGAAGCTTGGTGATCCATGAAACGTTAGCCAGACTGGAGTCCTATATTGTGTGGAAAGGCCGCACCACGGAGATGTGCTCTAAGTCTCGACCAGTGTAGATTCAAGCCGTGATCTTATAACCCTTGCGGCCCACACCTCGAAGGCATTTTTGACCCAGGACCACAGGACAAGAAATCAAATGAAATACCTACAACGCAACCGTGGTTACAACAATAGGATTGTTAATAGGGCAGGTTGAACACGAGACAAACATCCACACCTATGAATTAAGGCAGGCACTCTCGAGACTGGGAAAACATTAAACGCTAGAGATAAGATCTTCAGTTTGTGCATAGATTTCCCCAAAATTTATAACACTTTATCGGATACCCTCACGCCATGAGACAAGTAAATGCCAAGGCAGATCAGTTATCTAAAAAAGTCTATATGCAGCTTTAAACACAGTGAGGCGTACATTATGTTGGTATCAAAACAACAACAACAACAACAACAACAACAACAACAACAATAACAACAACATTATCTTTGATTACTATTACACTACAAAAATCCAATAACTGGTGCCTGCGGAGAATCAATCAATCAATCAATCAATCAGATGCCGTCTCCACAATGAAAGTTGGCATCAATGGACTCCAACACTCTTTTGTCTCTCGCTCTGATAACACACACTGACAAGACCTCTGTTCGCTGATAGCCTGGTGTTATCTTCCTACTGGTATCCCTGTGTACCTCTTGCCTTCAACTCCAGTTTTGAGCTGTTCAGGGAGCCGAGGTAGTTAAGTGGCTCGCACGCCTGCCTACCGACCCCGTGGCCTTGTATTCGATTTCGCACCAAGACAGATTTTAAAACTGGACCTGGACTCCCAGGTCTACCCAGCCTAAAATGGGTACCAGGAAATATTCTTGGAAGCAAAGGTGGCCGGTGTGGTACTCTTGCTTGCTTGTGCCCGCTGGCTGTGAACTCCAGCGTGAAGTCCAGTATGTCGGATGAAGGCATCCTGTTGTCCAACATCAGTGTGATGTCATACAGGACCTGAGATTTGCGTGAGTATCCGTTGTCCCATGTCTGGCTTATTGGTGTGCAGACTGGTGGTTCCTCGCCGTGCAGGCAGACACTCTCCGACTTCGGAGGAATCAACGATCCTACTGACTTTAGCCAGGACCCCAAAAGGGACCTGTTGCCCAGGACGGTCTTGGCCAGTATAGAACCCAGCCCTGGTGCATTGGAAACACCTCTGCGTCCCGGTGTGACACTGAACACATAACCTACGAGTGCTTGTTGGTCTATAAATAAATGCCACTAGCCGCATCTTCCGTATACGCCCCGAGACGTGTAACTAAGGTCCTTTACTTTATTCTTTAAAATAGCTGATCATCATCATCATCATCATCATCATCATCATCATCATTACCACCATCATTATCACTATCATCATCATAATCGTCATCATCGCTAATATAATCATCACTATCATCATTAACATCATCATCATCATCATTAAGCGCCACCTCTGTCTGCATTAAAGTTCAGCTGTGAAATCTCCAACACCCACTGTTCTGAGTCTTCATCAGGCTGGAAGAAAGCTGCTCCCAGTCCATCTCTTCAATTTGTCCTTTTTCACACAACGTTGTTTTCCTCTTGCACGTCTGATGATGGCTCAAAACAGCTACATTTCTAACGGTTGAGCAATTCTGCGTTAATCTGATATCAGGCTAACTGATGTGTCAACAAAAACAAACAAATCAAAAATAGGTTACAAGAAACATTAGGAACAACTAAAGCTGACTCAGACAACTTGAACAGATTCTTCTTCTTAGTGACACATTCGTTTTATTAAAATTTATTTCGTATCTATCATGATCATAAATAAGTAACATCCGGTGCGCTGATGCCGAGGTAGCCGGTTCAACCCCTACACCGGTCTGTTGGACCAATATGTTGACTTCTCGTCCTTGACTTGAAAGAGTAAATCACCAGTACCCCTGAAGCCGGAGTTGGTTCGCCAGATGGCGAGGGACACTGGTAATAAGGAAAGCTAATCCACACGCAAAACTCAACCCAGCGCACTAGAAGTGGTAACAGGTGTTTGGACTACGCTTGAGTTCACAGCAAGCCAGCGCAAAAAAAGACAAGAAAAAAGAAGTGAAATACTGCACCAATTTCTCTTTCCACTTCTCCAAGAACCTGTTTTGTAGCTGACATAGGACATTGTGGCTTTCCAGTCCTCTTGTTTTTACATTGGATTAACATGACTACCCGTGCAAAGTATCGTTACAGAGAACTATTAGATATTCATTTCCAATTTGTCCTGCTTATGTGTTTCGACAGTTTCACAATTCCTCGACACACAGAGTCGAGTGTTCAAAACGAGCCGCGATCGATTTAGAAGCTAATCGCTTTGCGTTGATTTATATGGTATGAGGCGTCGACTGTTAAGAAAGCAATAGCAAACTGTTAAATAGTAAAAAAACAAAAAGCCTAGTAAATCGCAAACAGCCAATAAATGCTGGGGTTGATTGTAATATCCTGTAAAGGACATGCAACTAGCTTTTGTGTGTTTCTTTTGTAATGACTTTAGTGTTGAAACTGACCATTGTCGTGTGCTGACGACAGTTCAGCTTACCGATTCTCACAAGCAGCCACCTAGTGCGGACTGCTCATATTGAAATGCCAACCCAACACTCCTGGAGTAAAACAGTTTTAAAAAAAAACAAATTTCATATGAATCATTCGTTGCCGGGCTTTAAGCCCTGCTACTAAGGCGTTTTGCCCTGGAGGGCGATGTATGCTGTTAAGTTTGATATTACTTCATTTTGCTTTGGTAACATGATGTTTTTTTAAACAGCAGGGCATTTATTCAGTCAATATCGTATGACTTCATCCGACTCTCTATGTCAATTCTTTGGCCTCGGCTTTCTTTAATTTGGCAATTCTGGCTTGAGATGTAGAACATAACTGACCACCGCACCAATGTCTGCTTGTAGAAATTTAATGGTTTTTATGGAAACAGCTTTTTATCCTTCCTTGTAACTTACGATGATTTTATTTTTCGATATCTTAGAGTAAAGTGTTAATTTTAACTTTAACGTTCAGATGTTGCTCTGCTGAACTTCTTCTTTGCAGCTTTCGGACACTCGACGGCTGAAGTGCTGGAGGTAATCTTGCCTTTCTTCTTTCTGTTCTTTATGCGACCTGGTTGACAGCATACTTCGTTTTTAGCATCATCTGTTGAATCAGTGATGTAAGAATGCTGTTCAGTTATCTGCCCTTTCCCAGAGCTCATTTGTCCGGGTGATGCCCCCTTCAAGTCAGCCGTGGCCTGTTGAATGTAATAGATGCCCTGTATATAAATATGTATGACTTTGGATGTCAATATCATAAATGAAAATGCGCTGAAAAGTAGTAAAACTGTAAAATGACAATAAGTAAATCCAAAGCGTGAGACACATTAGACCTTTAAAAATTATATTTATAAGAGCATGCATATTCTCCATTGCAACATACACGTGTGAGACCAGGACACTTACTAAACAAGCTGAACAGCGCATAAATGCCTGTGCATATAAATGTTATAGACGTGTTCTAAGAATATCTTGGATACAGAACAGAACAAATGCATTCATAAGATAGATCTGAATAATGAAACAGGTTGGCTATTAAAGACGATAAAGCAAAGAAAATTGAAATAGTTTGGTCACCTGAAACGTCATGAAAGTTTTGAGAGAACAATAATGGAGGAGTATATGCCTGGGAAGAGAGGAAGAGAAAGGCCAAAGAGAAGATGGATGCAGGATGTATCGGATTCGGAACATCTTGCTTATGACCAAGAATTCCGATTCCGATTTGTAGGGGAAAAAAAGGAAAAAAACAAACAAACTTTCCATCAACGTTCAACTAGCTTCTGTGGCTTGGTTATAGGTGCAGTGGTTCATAGTGCGGAATAAGTTTGTCTCGTTTTCTCGCCAGTGTTAGCTGGCTTATCGATTTGCAGAATTTGTGCCTGTAGCGTCAGTTGGGGGATTGGTAGGCTGGCAGGTCTTCCTTTGTGTCCGTCTCCTCTGGCGGTTTCTTTGATTAGTGTTGGCTACTAGCTCGTCGTTTTTGATGTTGCAGTCATTATAAGGACTCTTTGTTTTATTATTGATTGGCTTTCCTTTTACTCTGAGATTGTGTCATCGTCTTGGAGTTTTCGTAGGCGTTCTTTCGCACATTTCTGTCTGACGAGTTCCATTTCTATTTGATATTTATTGGTCCATATGGGCCATTTTCGAACTCCTTTAATCGTAGTTTGACTTGCCTTTCCTTCTCTGCGTAATTAGCCATCCATATCGGCCTCCTCTCTTCGTAAGTTAAGTCGGGTTTGTCGTTCTCGCTTAAGCTCCAGTTATCTTCAGGTGTGTCGGAGTCCTCCTCTGCCCTTTCTTCAGGTGTGTGGCGGAATGCTGGTTTTCTCTTGAGTTGCTTGGACATCGTGGTTGGACTGCTGGCCTTAGCTTGCGGTTTCTGGCTGGTATTTGGTTTGGCTTGAGCTTGTGGCTTCTCTGCATTCTTTTTCATGATTTCTGCTGGATTGTTTTGGATTAGGTCACCTTCAGCTTTTAGCAGGTCTTTCTCTGATTTGATGGTTTGGAGGATTTCTTCGTTCTCCTTCTTAAGCAGTGCGATGCGTTCCACCTCTTGCTTGATGTTGTGCTGGATTTCCTTCAAGTCAGCCAGCAGTTTCTCGTTGTCACTGGCTGGTGTCGGTGTTTGAAGTAGCATGATTTTTTTCTTTAGCTCGTCAATCTGGCTTTGCAGTTGAGATCTTTCAGCTTGTGAGATAGTTACATAAATAAACACACGTAGTATTGTTTGGCGCTCACAGAAGGAGAGGAAGTTAGTTAGTTTGTCGACAGATCATCCTCATTGCACATCGAACCATTCAGTCCATAAGTTCTCGGATCCACTCCTCAGCAAATCCTGCAGCGTGTAGCGGCTAACGACACCAGTTCTGTGATGGTTAATGACTCTTCTTTGGCTTCCTGCACAGTGTTCTTATTTGGCTACACCTCTTTTAATTTGCTGTTCTCACAGTCTGACCATGTTTGTAGATTCACAGTCATCACTTGGTTCTCGCAAAAGTCTTATTTCTCGTAGAGCATTCAGAATGTCAGCCTGATCCATGGCGCGTCCACCCTCCACAGAAGCCTTACCTGCGAGCTTGTCAGCTCGCTCATTTCCTTGTACTCCCGTGTCACGGAACCACTGTAATGAACGATAAGATGATAAAATAACAGAGACAAATGTATGCACAGCTGAAATTGTTTGTTACTAGTGGAAAAAAACATTCACGTCGGATCAAAGGAACCGCCAGTCTTTGAGAATTCCCCGGGAAAAAACGGGAAAAGAGTCGGCCGGTTGTTTGCCCAAGACTCAAGATGAAAGACAAAGCGCCGCCTTGATTCGGTTGCCACATGTTGTTGACAGGAGAATGACGTCACTAGGACAATCCCGACTGTATGAAAAACAGAATTTGTACCGCTAGTTTGAACAAGGGAGTTGACCTAGGCTGAAGTGTTGTGACTAGCTCTGTTTTATTATTGAAAAGAATCTAGCGTGTTCGGTATCAATTAACGTTGAGGAACATGTGTCTTTCATGGCAAGGTTTGGATTCGATTCAGGATTGAGCTAGGATTTCATAAGGTATTTACAAATAGTATTTAGATGTCAATAATGTAGAATAGTCAAGTGATGGCTAGAGTTTAGGACTTGAACATAGTGTTGTTGCTTTGTGGTTAGGTATTCAAAGAGTGTCGGCGACAGTAGGCAATCGCATTGTTAAAACTAACTAGTGTGAGATGTCAATTAGCTCAGCTGGTTGGGAATAGTGAAGTGGGGTGATATTTAGAGAGATTGAGGATGGTTGGGGGATAGGGGAAATGTCCAATGGTGGGATCTTCCAGTGGGGGTCTACTGGGGTTCTGCACTTTACATTTTGGTCTTTCCTTGTCTTACCCTAATTCAAACCGATGTGATGAGCTCCTCTGCCCCATGACAGAGTTTGGTTCACTTTCATATATCTGAGTGCGGCCGTCGGCCTACACTGATCTAATAGGAGTCAGTGTCCGGTTGCTCTCACCGGTGTGTTCTCTCTCTTTCACAGATTCCCTCAGGTTGCAAAGAAAAGAATCTGAAACATCCCTCTTAAAAGTATGAATGATTCAGTGAAGGACGTTTCATTCAGCGGCTTTTACATTGAGCCCATGACCAGGAGGGTCTGAAAGAACATGGCTCTGTTGAGCAGAAACATATAGTTATCTAGGAACGTTTTCTTTGTGATAGAGTTCACTATGATTACGGGAAGTCATTTTTCATACCACATGTACTATGAACACTACGGGTTTTAGAAGGAACACTGAACATAGCATTTTTCCTAAAATAGTAGATTCCTGTGGAATTGTACTCTTTACTTTGCGATCGTGAAAACTTTAGGACAATTAGTAATAAACAATTGTGTTACACGGGACAGTGATACATATTTTCACGATACAAGGATTGATGAACATTAGAACTGTAGGGACAGTTAGTAACTGTGTGTGTGATCGATTCAGGATCAGTATCGGACTATATCCGTGATTGGTGACCAGGTATCTGGGTTATCAAAAAGCTACCGGAGGAAGTCAACATCTAGCAGGAGGGACACATCGTTTGGTGAGGTTATCGTGTACTGACCTATGATGATGTTATGTGATCCTTGCAATGATGATCAGACTTTGCTCTTGAGTTGTTCGGTCTGATTCTGCAGACACACTAGAGTATACGACATACATTCTACACATACACTTCTCACATACATACACTTTTCTTCATTAAATTAATATGTTATTAATTTTTGGAAGCTAGAGTTGTTTAGTATGTTGGTTTGGGGAAGTGTGAGAGGGGGCATGATCCAGTGGTGAGAAAGAGAGAGAAAGAGGTATCCATTGACTGACGGAGTGTTGTGGACGGAATCTGGTGGATTCTCCAGAATAATGATATGGGGTTAAAAATAATGTGGGTGTTGATTCCCCTAACTCCAGGGACGACACAATAAAAGGTATCCACGACATCCCGCATACCCTGGCACGAAGATGAAACTAATCTTTACCAGCCGAGACCTCCCAGAGACAGCAACTACTTTCTTCGGATCCATCCCATCTCTATCCTCTTGAGCATGCTCATTGAGTCGCTAAGGAAACATAGCCTAGTGAATGTCTGTGTCTCGAGCCATGCTATTTGGTTTACTTAACTGCCTTGACTTCCATAGTCAGGCTACTTGTGGTCTCAACAAAAGCACCAGAGTCCTCCTTCACAATTCTCCCTCCGGCCAGAGCCGTAAAGGCCCATGAGCTTCTCACATGTCGGACGACCGACCCATCTGTGTAAATGACAGCATCACCGTCTAGCGAATTCTCGAAAATCAACGCTCTGTACTTCCGCCTCCACAGCAGCCGGATTTTCTTGTCTGCATTTTATGTCTAGTTGAATGCAAACAGAAAAAGACGTACAGAAATCTGTTGGCACTTGTACCCACTCCGCTCCAGGTTCTAAGTCCTCAAGTGAACACACCTGTTGAAGAATGTCTTCGGCTTGACCCATCCACGACCTTCCTCTTTTTAACCTGCGCACCCTTCACCTTCCTAATTTCACTATGCAGTGGATGTTGTGTGTTTGCGTTAACTCTGAGGTAGGCACGTGCTCTGCAAATTTGTAGTCTATCTTCAATGACTGGAAAATCAAGAAGGTAGCGCATCGCCCTGCATGCTGTATCACTTGTACATCCAAGAATAATGCGCATAGCTTCGTTCTGTATCCTTTCCATCCTTTCTAATCTGCTTACGGCTGAGAATCAGGATCGCCATCGTATACTCAAAAACAGACATGACCAGTCCCTCGTAAGAAGACATAGATGGCGCTGCTCACAGATTGCTGCCGCCATCACCCGCATCGCTGCCAAACATTGCTTGGCCTTTGTTATCACCTGGTCGATGTGCTCATTATAGAAGGAGAGGAAAGAAGTAAAGACTAGAGGACGCACTGGACAACATAAAATTTGAAAGCTATAGTTACCGACCTGGATTCGAACCTGTCACCTACAAATGGCGACAGCGCCTCGCTGCAGGAACAACGCATGACCAACTAGACACTCCGGGAGTATAGGCGTACGCCATGATAATGATGATATCTATATCTATAAAAGAGACTGTATGTTTGTGGGTTTGTGGGTTTGTGGATTTGGATGCGTTCGATAACGGTACATCCGATTGAGATGAAATTTTCTACACGTCTTCCTTTCATTCCTGTGCAACCGACTATAATAATTTCTGAATGTAAAATCTTCGACTTATTTAATAACATTTACTTTTCCATTTTCATTATATAATGTCTATATAGCAGGGGCACTTCACTCTAGAAAAGTTATTTCAAGGGGCATAACTTTTAATAACATTTCTAAATACTTTATAGTCATATTGTTGGACTTACCTGCACTATTGTTACACTCTTTGTCTATAGTTATTTTAAGGCATATGAGTTATATTAAATAATGATATAATCTTTAAGGTATTTTTACAGTTGGCATAAAAATAATGTATCATGCATAACATTTTAACCCATCTTTTTCTACAGTTTTCATTGAATGGTGTGTGGAAGGACATTCTTTTAAGTTACTGTGCGCCAAAAGCTGGGTGAAACCACGCCGGTCAGACAGATAGACAGACAGACAGTCGGGAACGGGAGAGCTTATATGACTACTTATATGAATTAAATTAGATGCTCCCCACCAGGGACTGGGTGAAGCCGGGCCGGGGCAGACAGACAGACAGACATACAGACAGTCGGGAACGGGAGAGCTTATATGACTACGTATATGAATTAAATTAGATGCTCCCCACCAGGGACTGGGTGAAGCCGGGCCCGGTCAGATAGACAGACAGACAGATAGTCGGGAACGGGAGAGCTTATATGACTACTTATATGAATTAAATGAGATGCTCCCCACCAGGGACTGGGTGAAGCCGGGCCGGGTCAGCCAGCCAGACATACAAACAAGCAGACAGACTGACTGATAGATAGATAGATCCCCTCCAGGGCCTGGGCGAAGCCGGGCCGGGTCAGCTAGTTATCTATAGAATGCGAATTTATCATCTTAATCATGGGCACTTCTAATTGGCGTAGGCGTTTATGCATCACCACAGATATCGGTCCGATGTGGTCAAGAATGGGAGACACGCCACTATGTAGAAAACGAAGTACTAGGGTACCCACCTGGATAAGTGGACAACTAAGCAGCTGAGCAGAGCAGGGCACTCACTTGTCTGGATAGTCGAAAAAAACAACAACACCTGCCGAAGACAGAGATGAAAGACAAGCAACGGAACTCCTAAGTGGATCATGTTATATTATTCGGACTGCTCTAAGCGTTGCACAATGTACGAACTCCGTAGCTCCATGACGATCCTCAGGAACCTCCGAGAAAATTGCACCCGTAGAAGCCCGTAAGACGTAGCCCGGAATCGAACTCACAACTTTCGAAGCGCGAGGGAGACGGCGTAAAATCATCGCAGCGGAGACTCTCTTTGTCTAAGACTCTCTGAGCCACATATTCTTACCCAACAGTAAATGCGGGCAAACTGCAAACATTTGGTCTGCTTAACGCGTTAGCGTTTCACCGTACTCAATGAGCCTAACCGTCCACGCAACTCACACCAGATTACATTTATTTGGTGTTGATTTCCACTTTCCAGTAATATTAATAAGATTTCGCAATAATCCTGCAGCAGAATATCAGAAAGATGAGACTGAAATTATACTGCAAGCTATTGGTAAGCGTCACCGAATCTCTGTGTGAATGGAAGTTAGTGGATAAATGTTGTTAAACGGTCGAACACCACTGGAACGCCATACATCTAAAACTAACTACTGCATTAGAGGGGAGGTTTGAGTACAACAAGGATAAAGGAGAAGAAATAGCATAGTGACTATATGTGCTTTTTTTTCTCGTAGAGATAACGACGAAGCAACAAATACATTTATATGTATTTCTTTGTATTTCTCTTATTTTGTGGTTATGTTCCCAAAGACTGAGTTGTGTCAGGGTTGGTCCTAATCTAAATCTTGGAGTAAACACAAAACTGTTTGCGTGTTTCCCCTCTCCGTTCCAGTTACATCAACGAAGTTACTAAGTCCGCAACTCCTTCTGGGAAATACTTGTGTTAATTTAACGAATTCTAGTCCGAAGTCTTATTAATTGATTAATTGCCATGGGATGATTAATCGTCTTAAGCGACTTCCTTATCTGCCACGGGCTTTATATATTGCCAAAAATGTTGTCATTCCATTATAACACAGCATGTCTGCTACCATATTAACCGTTTTTGTTTTTCGCCATCCATTTTTGTTTTGTAGAAAACCTACTCTTTGTTTGGAATTGAATCAGTGAAATCCCCCAACATCCGACAATTATTATTTTAATTGTTATGATCCCGACTTGTATTACTTGAACACATCAACTTCCTAAAACAGAAAGAGTTAACTTGTAAAACATTAGTTCATCGCCATATCTTCTTGTCTAATATGGCACCGTGTATTAAATTCTCAAAAGGAGAATAAAATAAAGAAATATCGATATAAAAATAAAACACCAAACAAACGTGACAACAAAAAAGGCAACCTGAACGGCAACATATGTCTGTCCTGGTTCACTCCAATGCACTCGAACACGTTTTCCCTTGACCTGTTGCGAAGATGCCTCGCAATATCAGAAAGGACCAGTTGGCTTGCTCCCGACGCCGGTAAAGGTGGAGGTTTGTCGTGATGTGCTTGGTGCCCACTGCTGTAATGTCTTTCTTCAGACGCGTGTATCTTAATACTGCATTTAGTTTTACATACCAGACGCTTTTGTTGACAAATATTTTGCCGGCATCGTTCTTTTTCTGAATGTCTTCCGGTTTTACTTGAATCCCTGTACTTGGCAGTTCTAGTTTCACGGTTTTCATTTCTGCTACGCGCTCTGCCACGCCTTTGGTTAACAGTAACAGCTGTGGAATTGTTACAAGCAGAAGCAGAATTAACCAAACCCGATATCCGACATGCGGTTTTACCGACGTTGCTGATTATTTGTTCAGTTGCTATGTCTGGGACTTTAACCAGCAGAGGAGTCATCTTTAGATAGTCATCAGGAACCACGCAACTTCTACTGCTGGCGATAGACGGCCCTGTAACCTGGCTGACTCTGGACACAGAGTTTCGGGGTGTAATGCACCCAGTTATTATATCCGCCCGAACATAAACACTGTCTGCGCTGTGATCACGCATTCGCCATTTTTCATCCATGGTTTGTTTTAGATGTTTTCTCTTGTTCTGTCGCTTTGCTAAATAGAACGATTTTAGAGATTTGCTTCTTGCCATTGAGGTGAAGAAAATTCGATGAGGGATGTGAGTAGCAGACAGCTGGTGTGTGGATGTTTTAGACAGTGCTGTGCTAATTATGCTGGAGTCAGTACACATTTTTGGGGTTGTGCATGTGGTGTTTGATACGATACTGATATTATTAGCTCTGGCCTTTGTAGAATCTTTATTTACGTCTTTAAAGTCAGTAATTATGACACGCCGATATTTATTTTCTACAGACATGCATGCGAGTTCTTTATTCTTAACTGCCAAAACATCAAGTGTATGAGGTATAGAATCGGTATCATTACCGGCAACAGGATAATAATCAAGATTTGCACCATCCACGGGCTCAGTGATGCAGTTTATACCAGAATGAGACAGAACATTCAGCTTGCGCCCATCCGTTGGAAAAATTTGATGTTTACAACCAGAAAGCTTGATCCGGGACCTATAGACTTAGATACGAAATCAAAGAGATGTTTACCGCCAGATGTTGTGCTACTGAGGTTATCACTATCAGCATAATCAGAGTTGGGAGATTTACCATCATCCGGCATGGTACAGAACTCTTCACGGGCTGTAAGCTTCAACCTTGCACTTGGTCTTCTAGTCAAAGGATGATGTGTTGAGACTTGAGCCATCATTTAGTGTTGTGTTCACATCTGTGTTGTAAACAGTTGTGTCCACATCATGCAAACAAGCATTGCTAGTGGCACGGGCAGGTATTCCAGAGCTAGAAACATTTCGTGTGGTCTCTGCATCTTTAATTCGATTTATATCATTTCTATTTTCTATACAAGACTTTACCATTTTAGTGGTGTAGTTGCTGTTGCTGTTCTTACTTTGTGGCTTCTTGTACTGGGCTTTTGGGTCGCAAGAATCGGTACCTCGATTAATGCTCTCAACACCCGCTACAATGTTCTTCACGAGACGACTTTCTGTGTCAGTACGTACTTCATGCGCTGTAGATGGTATCCTGTGTTTTGAAAGAGTTGCATTTTTCTTTGGACCTGAACTCACGTCACTATAAGTTTGGTGTGAGATTATAAATCTACTTTCTGCTGTCACTACTCTAGATATTCGATGCCATTGTCGATATGGTTTCTCTTGTTTCATGAGATTATTCTGTTTATTCAAGTTCTTGGTGCTATTTTGGTCATGACGCATAACTTGTTCGTTTTCTATACATTTCTCAAGCTGTAGCAATTGTTGGATTTCTCGAATCTTGTTACTTTTCCTTTGTGTCTCTTTTATACGCGGCTCGGCCCCGTACTGCTTCTGATAGTGTCGGGTACCAGAAGAAGGCATCTTTTCGTTGCTGAGCTGAAACTCGACTTTCAGATCCTATGTAGCTATTGCTGTGTTCACCAATACAAGTACTTTTGTGTTGGTTTTTGAAACACTGAACCGAAGTAGTTTTCTGTTTGATTTTCCAAAAGGCATTTTCATTTGTCTTCAGCATGTTGCTCTCTGATGGTTTATCCCATGTAACTACAGAACACACGTGACTAGTAGAGGCTTGTGGGTTTCGTTTCTGCGCTACTGATGCTTGCATAGTAGCAATGTTCACATCACTGGAAACAGGTAGTATTGATGCCAATTCAAGTTTCTTTGGCAGCAATTTAACACACAGTTCACTTTTCAGATCACAATGGTTTTCAAGCTTTGGCCGAAATGACTTGCTTTCAGAAGCTTGCTTTGATAAAATGGAGCTTGGACAACAGTTAATATTACCTTGTGTGTTGACCGCATGCGTTGATGAAATTTTCCCCACGCTACCATTTGATCTGACATTTGTATTGAACAGTTGATTATTCATTGCTTGGTCGTCTTCTTTTAGATAGTGGCCAAAATTTCCATTAGTTACAAGGCAGCTGTCGCGATCAACCAGCTGGACTCCACGCCTAGCCTCTCTAACACCGACATGCGAGTTCTCCTGATCCAGATCCATTCCCTGACCTGGCGCAGCTTTGCCAACAGAAGATTCATGCAGACTGGTGACGCTTAGATTGCTCAGGACACCTGCTGCGGGAACACATGTGTCTGCGGATGTTATATGGTCCGAGGCATCTGTTAATTTGCAATGGCTTGCGGGATCGTGGACTGAGCTGGACTGGTTTATATTATCCCAGGATCCCATACGTACATGAGCGCTGAGCGATGTCTGCAACTGATGAGGAGGCATCGCATGGCCATGTGAGCTTCGAGAGTTGTTCTGGCGTCTGCTTGTGAAAGCTCGCGAGGAGATATCTTGTGTTATTATAGCCTTAGATCCTTGGTGTTTAATTGAAATATTCTGTGCCATCCTATAAATTTTAACGATGGTTTTAAAATACGGGTATTTGATTTACACAGCTCTCTCAGATTATGAATGCGTCTTTATTGGAGAATGGAATTGGTGTACTCTGTATTTGAGAATGGAATTGGTGTCCTCTTTATTGGGGAAGAATGAATTTGGTGTCCTTTTTATTGAAGAATGAAAGTGGTGTCCTCTTGAACGAAGTGCACGTTACAGGGCATGAAGCCCCGTAAGTTAAAAGCTCACGGAAATGTTTAAGGAGCTCAGTGTGATGATCAAGTGGCTGACATGCCTGCAGAGTGTAAGGAAAACTGAATCAAGCAACTGTGATTGCTGATATTTGTAGTCAATGATATACGACATATACTGGTCGCAGTTCCCTCCCCCCCCCTTAATTTCTCTCTCCTTGCTCACACACACAGACCTCCCCCCCCCCACACACACATACAATGTTTAGTAATGAAGGCAAAGGACGCGTTTACACACCGTGGCAATATCGGGCATATGGTGCTAAACATATATATTTTGTAGACCAATCGGCTTGCGGTGCGGGAGGTTGTCATTATCATGCCGGCCGCCTTTACTTCCAAAGATATTTACTGGTGTCCACATTAAACTGGAACGACTTGGGAGTCCACGACAATTTTAAAAGTCCGCCCGGATGAGGATTCGAACCATGACCACTAGCTAGCCAATGCACTAGCTCGGCTGCCACACAATGTGCCGATTTTCTAAGTATTAAACCAGTGGTTCTCAACCGATGGGGAATTTCCCCCCCTCCCCCTGGGGGGAATTTTAAGGTTTCCAGGGGGGGGGGGGCATGGAATGAAGACCATTTCAAGATCGCATTAATACAATACCGATTACTTGATATTGTTTTTCCCTTCATACTTTACTTTTATGTACGTCTCATCCTTCTAAAATTCATTTTATAAAGTAAGTAGACCCACAAATCATGTTTTATGTGGATGTCTAGACTTGTTTTAGTATATGCTATTAAATTTACCTTCCATTTTTACGTATACTGTGTAGGAGTGGGGGGATTTTTAGATAGGAAATATGAAAAGGGGGGGGGGGGGGGATGACGTTCTGAAAATACGGTGAAAAGGGGGGGGGGCACGGGCCAAACAAATTTTTGATAGGAAGCGGGGGGGGGGATGACGTTCTGAAAATATGGTGAAGGGGGGCACGGGCCAAAAAAGGTTGAGAACCACTGTGTTAAACGATATGAACCGTTTTCCTTTCAGCGCAGGTGAAATACGACCTTCAGTCGTGTACAACGAAGGGAAATAAGCACTGATACCATACATTCACTGAACGTAAAGAAGTTATATTCCCTCCTGTGTACACTGTACTTCGTAAGAAAATGGAAGAAGAGATTGGACAAGGAAAGTGAACAAGAGATCACATACTCAACACGCGTTTAATAATATAAAATAACACAAAGTAATGCAGCTTTACAGAAGAGAATTACGAAACAATACAAGGAAGGTGCGGCGACTAGCCTTCATCATCAAATAAATACATACACAGAACACAACATATAGTCACGGAGAAGACCCTCCGGTGACTACCGGTACATTAAAGCATAAGGTCGGGATGAGAAGAATAAAAATGATGAAAAAATGAAAGCAATGAAGAGAAAATGAAAATTTGAACAAAATGTTACCAGTTATCTTAGAATCCCAGGCTGTAATACTAACACACATATCAACCTGTATCCTCTTTTATACACAACCGTGGGATTCTGTGGGTCATGAGGACCGGGGTAGGGGATGGTAACGGTTCAGTGAAAATCTACATAAAGAAGGAGCAGGAAGGTAAGGCGGGAAACTGGAAGCAATGAAGATGTGACGGTTGTCCGAGAGTGAAAGCTAAGGAGTCCTAGGACAAGCTACTGAATGAATGAATGAATGAATGAATGAATGAATGAATGAATGTACACTGTGCAGTTTATGCCACTCTCTTCTTTTCTCCACCACTGTGGATAACACAGGGTCTCAGTGGCTGAGTGGTTATGTCGCCTGCCGCGAGCTTCGAAGGTTGTGAGTTCGATTCCGGCCTACGTCGTTCAGTTCACGAATGTAATTTACTGAGAAACTCCTGGGGAGTTCGTGCTTTGTGCGACTTTAACACAGCCGCCCTGTGGAAAGAGACCTAGCCACACAAGATAAAACCCAGTGAAATGAAGTCGATCCTCTAGCATTTGTTTGTGGGTAACAATGCATTGTGACATTCTAAGATTGTCAAAGAGAAATAATGATGGGGTTGTCGGTGTATGTCATTATCCATATTCAGGGATATAACCATCTGGAAAGCGTATCAGACAAGGTTAGGAGTGAGGGATAACTCTTATGAGCTGAGCCGGATGGACTGAACCAGTGGAATGGACAAATGTCGTCAATAAAGTTGATTTGGAACTCAAAGAACCTAGATCTGTGGAGAGACGTGATCGGCTGCGCCTGATGGAAGACACATGATGGTGTGCTATATGAGCCCCTGAGTAAGGCAAGCACCGCCCTATTTGATTTCTGGACCCCGTGGTTGAATCGTGAGTTATGAAGAAACTTAGAACGGAAGCTTCTTCATTGTTTTTAAAGTATAGTCTAGAAACATAAACATCCATTTTATGCATTATATAAAAAAAAAATAACAATAAATGTGCTGCTGAACCAATGTTCAGATATAAAACCACTCCGATACCTACTCAATTTGTCAAGGAACCATTGACTTCGTACACCAAAAACAAACTACAGTCATCAATTCCAGCGCGAGTGCATTCGACAGGCTATAAAACGCACTCCTCGTCTATTTCTCAACAGCTCTTAAACTACTGTCATAAAATTAACAAAGAAAAAGCTTTTCATATAATGCAATCGACGGGGAATTAACGATTGCTCAAATTTATTAGTGAGGCGTTAGAAATTAGGTATTCCCAGGAATTTTTGTGCAAACAGAATGAGTTCACTCTAAATTTGCAATAAGTTAATAACAGTGGGAATAACTAAATGCTCCAAATTAAAAACAAAAAACAACACCTTGTCTACGTGTTTTATGTATTTCAGCCAAAGTGTTATTCATGTATTCATGTTATATGATATAACTGTGCAGTATGCACCTGACGAGATGCAACGAAATATGCCAGGCAGTTTTTGTGTGTGTGCATATTCCTTACAGGACGTTGCAGTCAACATCAGCATTTTTCAGCTACTGTTGATGTACTAGGCAAAATTACGCTCAGTAGTTTGCCATTGCTTTCTGAGCGACCGGCTCACATACCCCGTAAGTTGCCAACGCGGCGAGAACCGTTACCGATTCTCGCGCTGGTTACTTTACTCACGAGAATGTAAGGGATTACGGAGAAAGACGTTAACTCCTAAGCCCTGAAGATCGCAGTAAATCGTGGAAAATATTGTTTGTGGCTTCTGTGCTTGAAGTAACATACACAATGTATCCAATTTAAAACCAACAAGGTTGTACGGGTTGTATATGCTTGTAAATACAAAACAATTATTACAAAAAATATTCCACCTGAAGTGAGATTACATTTTCTGATATGTTTATTTAAAAATATTTACTCACGTTTCTCCCACTATTCTGGTCAAATTGTTACTACTGCAACATGATAAGCCTTATTTTGTGCGCGCGCTTGGTTTGCAATAGTTTATCACGGTGCACAATCGCACCAATTTTACCTGTGAAAGTATGAATTACGATTATACTGGTTTACATACATTTTGGTGCCTCAAATTTTACAGCTGTGCTTGGGATGTTTTGTGTTGCTGATTCCACAAACGTAACCAGATTTTATCTATCTGCTCTAGTTTCTAGATAATTAAGAATGTCCTTCTTTGTAGGGCAATTGTTATGTACAAGCTTAGTGTTAGGTGCCATCAGTAGCATTTAGGCTGTAATCTGCATTCATGTTATATGTAATTTGAATAACGAAGACACAAACCATAGTACGGGTGTACGGGGGAATGAACAGGCCGATAGGCTAGCAGGGAATGCATCTCTTGGTGGTATCTTGCCTATGGACAAGGGGGAGGTGGTCGTGCGCTTGTGGGACCAGGTGGAGAAGGCGGAGGAACAGATTGAGAACCCATATGTGGAAAGAATGAGATTGCGGGGGATCGGCAGGGGTTCTGGAAGAATCACAAAACTGAGAGGGAAGACCAGGAGAACTTTTAATCAGATAGCAGTGGGAACGATTAGTAGTATGACTCTTCGCTGGCTGTTGAACGAGGGGACTGAGCACGTATGGGAATGTCCTGAGTGTAGTGATGTCGGTTCTTAACTCAACTCAACAACAACAACTGTACCATCAACTGTACGATTTATTGCTTGGCATATTTCGCTGCATCTTTTTAGGTACATACTGCAGAAGTCACACAACATAGAGTAAAATAATTAGATTCATCTTCCAAGCTGAAACATACACATGATCGCACAGTAATATCAATTGTTTACCATGGCAATTTTAAATGGACTATCATGTCTTTCTGTTTGCACAAAACTGGCCTATGTAGATTAATTATTAAGGTTTCTGAAAACTTTAATAAACGACTATTTTGTTTATGAAACAACACGCAAAAAGCTCTATCAATTACATGACAGGTTTCCAAGACATGACGTGCAATGGACGACACCGGAAGTTTATAATTGTGGTGTGTCAGCCTTCCCATGATCCCATCGCCTGTGTGTAGTCAAGCCAGCTGGGTATGTGTTCAACAACCCTGCTGTGTAACTGCCGCTCTGTTCTGCCGATGTAGGTAGACCCGCACCTGCATGTGAATTGATAAATACAATTGGATTTGACGTACACAAGGGTAGATTCTTTTACAGCTGGAGTGGAAATAGGTGTGGTTCTGTACCTAATAACTGGAGTTTCAGCACAGAATGTTCGGCCGACTGTTGTAATGAGCCGGTCCTGTAGACGTTGCATTACGTCATCCCCTCGAAAGGTTAGCTGGATAAATACCTTGATCTTAGGGACTGTAGTTACGTCTGATTTTGGTTTCGGCTGTTGGCAATGGCGCTTTATAAATCCTGTGGGGTACCCATTCAGGTGTAAGACATTCTTCAGAGTTTCAATTTCCTCTGTCAGTGTGTCCTGGGTGCATATCTTCCTAGCACGGTCAAACAGGGTCCGTACTAAACCCCGTTTGTACTGGACAGGTGCGAAGCTATGAAAATGTAAGTATTGGCCAGTCCATGTTTCTTTACGGTACACCGATCTTTGAATTGTGCCGTCTGCTCTACGTCACATTAGGATATCCAGGAACGGCACCGCTTCGTTGTGTTCATGTACCATAGATAGAGAAATGTTTTTATGCACCACGTTCATTATGGCCTGGAATGATGTTGCTTTTAGCTCGTCTGTGGTGATAATTAATATATCGTCCACATAGCAGCGGCAGAAGATCAAGTTTTTAATGACTGAGGATCTCTTGTTAAATAATATGGAAATGTGGTATATGTAATTACTGTGCATTTATTACCTTCACATAAAACACAGACTTCATTCATCATGTGCCATGTCGATAAGTGTGAGTGGTCATGTTTCGTCATCTCACTCGATCACCAGAGTCATGGATCAGCTCTGTGTTTTTGTGTCTGTTATGCCATTTGACCAAATCATCTAAATATATTACCTCTCAGCATTCCCCTCCCCCTCTAAATCTTGCCAGTTATCACAAATTCTGCAGTTTATTTATTCTTATAACGTGCCCCAAAAATCTGGACTGTCTACGTCACAGACTAGACAGACTAGTATTTTATGACAAAACCACTAATGCAGGGCTTAGGTAGAAAACTAGACAGATTCCATCGTTTCAAGACGTGAGGAAAACACGCCATGACCGGAATTCAATACAGATAAAACACATGAACAATGTGCCCAGAAAGTCCATTCTATGTAACCTAGCGGTCAAAAGAAGCAGAGGATACCTAAAACGCACTAGGCACTTCTAATCTAATCTAATGTCGGTTCCTAAATCAATCAATCAATCAATCAATCAATCAATAATATGGGGTGGACACAGAGGGAGATGCAGAAGATGTCAAAATAAATGAGGCCTTGGCGTGAGTTGGTTAAAGATCATTACTCCATTGGGGAAAAACAGGCAAATCCAAGATGAAAGAAGACTCGAAATTGTCAGGATAATTGGGGGATAACAGGCAAAACCAAGTTCACAGAAGACTCGAAATTATCAGCAACCATATTCTCATTACTCAGTGTGCACATATTTAATTTTATGTTTGTTGGATTAAACTTGATCTTTTATTTAAAAAAAAAAGAACACTTTACACGTTTGTATTTCGCTATACTCAATCGATGATTATTACTCCATGTCTAAATTCAATCGGCGTTGACTTTCACCCATGGAAGTAGATGAAAGGAGTTTAGATCACAATTGACAATACAAACATTGAAATATATAGTGTGACGACACAGGGATTCAAACCTGTCGCCTCTAAATGACAATAGCGCCCCGATGAAGGAATACGAGTACTTCGACACACGGCCAGCAAGATACCTCTTATAGTGTCTTCATTTGTCAGGTCTCATTTGCACCTCTTATAGTGTCTTCATTCGTCAGGTCTCTTTTTCACCTCTTATAGTGTCTTCATTCGTCAGGTATCTTTTATACTTCTTATAGTGTCTTCATTCGACAGGTTTCTGATGTACTTCTTATAGAGTCTTTATTCATCATGTCTCTTTTGTACTTCTTATAGCGTCTTCATTCGTCAGGTCCCTTTTCTACTTCTCATAGTGTCTTCATTCATCAGGTCTCTTTTGTACTTCTTATAGTGTCTTCATACATCAGGTCTCTTTTGCATCTTTTAGAGTGTCTTCATTAATCAAGTCTCTTTTGTACTTCTTAAATTGTCTTCATTCATCAGGTCTCTTTTGCGCCTCTTATAAAGTCTTCATTCAACAGGTCTCTTTTGTACTTCTTATAGTGTCTTCATTTATCAGGTCTCTTTTGTACTTCTTATAGTGTCTTCATTCATCGGGTCTCTTTTGCATCTCTTAGAGTGTCTTCATTCATCAAGTCTCTTTTGTACTTCTTAGATGTCTTCATTCATCAGGTCTCTTTTGCGCCTCTTATAATGTCTTCATTCATCAGGTCTCTTTTGTACTTCTTATATTGTCTTCATTCATCAGGTCTCTTTTGTACTTCTTATAGTGTCTTCATTCGTCAGGTCTCTTTTGTACTTCTTATAGCATCTTCATTCATCAGGTCTATTTTGTACTTCTTATGGTGTCTTAATTCAGTAGGTCTCTTTTGCATCTCTTAGAGTGTCTTCATTCATCAGGTCTCTTTTGCACCGAAATCTACACTTAAAGAGTATGGACATACTTCGTATCCAGATATTCAATTGTCTCTAAAGTTGTAAGATAATTCACACAAGGAAATGGTACGCGATGAGAAGGGGAAAGCTGGATTGGACAACGGGACAGTTTAAGGGACGGAAAGGCAGGGGGAGACAGAGATGGAGAGAGATAAAGAGAGGGGAGCGAGGGAGAGAAAGTTGAAGGCAGAGTAAGAGAGAGGAAGAGAGAGAGAGAGAGAGAGAGAGAGAGAGAGAGAGAGAGAGAGAGAGAGAGAGAGAGAGAGAAGAGGAAGAGAGGGATAGAGAGCGAGAGCGAAAAGGATAGAAATAGGCATATATACAGACAGACAGACAGACAGACAGACAGACAGACAGACAGACAGACAGATAGATAGATAGATAGATAGATATATAGATAGATAGATAGATAGATAGATAGATAGATAGATAGATAGATAGAACGAACGAAAGAACGAACAATCTTTATTTTCAAAGGGTTAAGAATTGGGCACGCAGGCCCGTCTGACATTCTGCCCTTCTTCTCCATTTCCTCTCATACATTCTTTCATTCAATATCACTAATGAAGCTAATCTTTGACAACCAAAGAACAATAAACATTAAAACGCATGAAAAATAATAAATAATACATGACTAACTGAGGCAATATTTAACATGGGCATTATAAATACATAAGGAAGGTGTAGCGTACCCACATATGGGAATATTTATTGGCTAGTTGTCGTTTGAGATAATTTACCATTATTATTGTTTTGTTGTTGTTGTTTTTTTTTGTTTATGGGGGAATGTAGTCTGTTCTGAGGTAGTGTTCAAACAAGTTGCGAACGTATGTTTAATGATTGGTGGTGTCCTTGATTTCTTGTGGAAAATTGTTCCACAATTGAGAGGCAGAGAATGCTAAGCTTGTTTTATATATCTATCCTAGGTTTAGGGACAGGCAGGCAGGCAGGCAGACAGACAGACAGACAGACAGACAGACAGACAGACAGACAGACAGAGAGACAGACAGACAGACAGAGAGACAGACAGACAGATAGATAGATAGATAGATAGATAGATAGATAGATAGATAGATAGATAGATAGATAGACTGACAAATAAAGAGAGGGAAAGAAGTTATGACAAATAAAGAGAGGGAAAGAAGGTATGTTGTAAGTAGCGACTAAGAATGGATGACATATGAGACTGGCTAACTCATCTCTTAGAAAACTTAAGTTGCAAAATCCAACCAGTCATGAACACGTCTACAAAGAGCTTAATGTGTACTTGTTGATGGCCTATGTTATGTCTAACTGGGAGATGAAAGGCAAAAGAAGAAATAAGAGAAGTATATCAACAGTATGTTAAATGATATGGAAATGCGGTATTTAGCCAAAAAGATTGGAAGAGAACTATCTTCATTCCAATACCCTAAAAGGGCAACCTGAAATTATGCACCAACTATAGAACTGTTGCCTTGATTAGTCATGCAAGTAAAATTCTACTAAAAATCATAATGGGAAGACTTCGTAAGAAAATGGAAGAAGAGATTGACGTGGTTCAAGCTGGATTTAGACAAGGAAGCGGAACGAGAGATCACATACTCAACATGCGTTTAATAATACAGAAGTGCAGAGAGTTTAATGTAAACCTATTCTCATGTTTTGTGGATTATTCAAAGGCATTTAACTGTGTACAACATCAGAAACTTTGGGAAACCATGATGAATATGGGCTTTCCATCACATGTAGTACAACTCATAAAAATGCTCTATCTAGACCAACAAGCAACGGTTAGAATAGATGGCGAGACATCAGATTGGTTTGATATCAAGAAAGGAATCCGTCAGGGCTGTGCGCTGCCACCGTATTTGTTTAACTTGTACGCCGAAAATATAATGAGAAATGTCAGAGATGATATAACCAGGGTGCAATATGATGCCCTAAACATCGGTGGTCATGAAATACCAGAGATTCGATATGCTGATGATACAGTATTGTTGTCCACATCACATAATGATATAGAAAACTTAATAATCTCAACCCAACGAAATAGTGAAAATCACATCTTATATCTTAACATAGCAAAAGCAAAGATAATGCATACAGATAAAACTACTATTGAGAAAGAAATATATGTTAATGAGGAAAGATTGGAGGTGGTGGAACATTTTGAATATCTTGGATCACTGATTACCAACAATGGTGCCACAATGAAAGAAATTAAACGACGACTATCAATTCCTCTTCAAAGACTAAAACAACTGAATAAATTATGGAGTGGGACAGATATAACTACAAAATTAGATTGTTAAGAGCATGTAAATTTCCCATTGCAACATACGTCCGTGAGACCTGAACAATTACTAAACAAGCTGAACAGCACATAAATGTTTTCAATACAAATGTTATAGATGGGTTCTAAGCATATCTTGGGTAAATAAAAGAACAAATGAATAAATACTTCAGGAGCTAAATATTGAAGAGGATTGGCTATTAAAGACGATGAAACAGAGAAAATTGAAATATTTTGGTCACTTGAAACGTCAAAACAATTTGGAGAGAACAATAATGGAGGGGTATATGCCTGGGAAGAGAGGAAGAGGAAGGCCAAAGAGAAGATGGGTGCAGGATGTGGCGGATGATCTCCAGATGTGTGTATCGGACGCGGGACATCTTGCTGGTGATCGAGAAGTTTTCCGGATGGTTGTTATGGGAGCGAGGTTCTGCAAATAACATACTACTGAATGAATGAATGAATGAATGAATGAATGAATGAATGAATATCAACAGTAAAGTAAAGGACCCCTTTCAATGTCTCGAGGTGTATTATGTAAAGCTGCCCCATTTAGATCAATCGACACTCTATAGTTGTTGGTGTCAATATCACTCTGGCTGCATTTATTTCCCAGAATATTTCTTGGTACTCATTTTAGGCTGGATAGACTTCGGAGCCCAAGTCAGTTAAATTCAAATCTCTACTGGATAGAGATTCGAACACACTAACCCTGGCAAACCCATTAGCCACTGTACATCCGCAGCTTCTTGTACAAGGGGCTTCTCATAAGTCTTTAGCCTGACTATGAAGGAGTAGGCGGAGAAAATTGAATTGAAAATTGGCACAAGTATAGCTCATTCAATTTGTAATGGACTTATGAATTATGAATGTCCCACCTCAACTGGTTTTCCCGATATGGTGCATGGTACACACACCCTATAGACCAGATCTGCACATCCAACGGTTTGTCAGAACAATGGAGAAATCAGACGCCAGTACTGTGATATAATTCTTGATGTTACAGGGTAAAACACCTACAGAAATACATAGGGAGATGGGGCCAGTGTTTGAGGAAGTCTGTCCTTCGTATACTTCTGTAAAAAATTGGTGTTTGCAGTTTAAGTGTGGCCGTTCCCAAGTTGCAGATCTGCCAAGACCAGGACGAGTGTCCTCAGAGTGCAGTGATGCAATTGCTGCAAAAGTGAAGAAAATCATAGACAAGGATAGGAAAATGACAATTGCAGAGATATCGGGTTCAGCAAAACTGAGTAAGAGTACAGTTTTGTTTATAATTTTACACAACAGACAACATGAGAAAAGTGTGTGCCCCGCGCCTGCTGACACGTGAACAGAAACAAACACGGGTTGATTGCTGTGGCCAGTTGCTCAACATGTGGCGGTCGAAAAACATGTTAAAGACTATGGGGACGGTAGATGAGACTTGGATTCACCAAATCGTAAAAAACAGCTGAAAGGAAATCGTCTTGACAGTGACGAAGATGTCATACTGGCTTGTGATAACTGGTTTAGTTAGAAAAATAGGTTGTTTTATTCTGAAGATCTTTTCAAGGTTACGCAGAGATGGCAGAAATGCATTGTTGTTGACGTTGGATGAAGAATGACTTGCGCGATGACTTGGATTTAAGTGAGGAAGAGTTGCGCAATTCGTCGACCTCACTCTCTCGCCTGAGTCCATCTGAGTCCAGTGGCAAGACAAGTCGAGACGACTGGAGACGAATACAGGTGCAGTGGATGACCAGGGCGCTCTACGTGCCTTGCCGTGCTCATTACGTTCCACAACGCTTTGCAGGTAAACGCCGCCTTGCCCGTTGAATCAGGAATGATTTCTTCCCCGCAGTCTGCCGAATCCTGTCTTCGCATGCTGGGTAGGCATACCCTAGTTTACCGCTTGGTTTGACACCAAATCGGCTACCCATGCCTGGTTTAGCCAGCCTCTCACAGCTGTTGCCCGGGGGGTGGCCGCTGTCGCATGCTGACAGCTACTAGGAGTCACAGGCACGAGCTGGGTGTCAGGCTTGGACCAGTGGGCGATGGGTCCTTACCAAAGGTGCTACCAATGCCTGACACCCCTTACAGCCCCCCCCCCCCCAGAAAATGCACAAACTCAGGTGGTGGCTACATTGAGAAGGAATAAGGACTTAGCCAAATTTCAATTTTCTCCGCCAACTCCTTCATGGTCAGGCTAAAGATGTATGAGATGCCCCTTGTATATTATGACCATTTAAAGGAGAGACACGATTTGTTTACTTTATTGTGTTATACGCATGCACAGAAATATTAATTTCTGGGGGGGGGGGACTATTGAGGCCTGCAATTGACATTTGTGTGTATTACGTCAACACTCGAACAGCTTTGCCACGTTCAAAGTATTAACAAATCAATCAAATTCTGTCAGTTAGGATTTCGTAAATCTGTTGTCTGATCCTATTATCAGAACTCATTCACGCCTATAATTGTCCAACGTGGGACGCCAGTTGATGTGTCCGCTAGCCCGTTGAGTTGTGTCAAAAACCCACATCATAGCACTCAGAGCATTCCAATACGTTTTCCTTCTTCATTCGTAACAGCCAGTGAAGAGTCCCAATGTTAATGATACCAGTAGCAGTCTCATTATGTGTCGATCTGGCCTTTACTGGAGTTTTTAGCGTTGACCAGATCCTTTGGTCACTCACTTCCTGCATCACCAATCTCTCCAAAATATGATGATCTGCCTATTCTTCTGCAACATACACACGATTCCAAAAGTCCCAGACCATATCCGTGTTATCATGCATCAATACCCCGCCAAGGGGCACAGACCCAGTCAATGTGTCCGCCTGCTCGTTTCTCACCACACCAGCATGTCCGAGGGAAAAAATCTAACAGATGCTCTCTGTTTTTGATTGTTGAGTGGAATCTTGCCACTCTGCCCAAAGCATGCCTGTCTTCACCTTTTTCATACTTTGTGAGTCCGTTACAATTACGAGAGTGCAGAGTAGTTGCTATCCAAAACACCATCCAGGGGCTAATACCCATCTCCAATACACCATCCAGGGGCTAACACCTTGTCATCCAATACACCACCCAGGGGCTAACACCAGTCTCCAATACACCATCCAGGGCTAACACTTGTCTCCAATACACCATCCAGGGGCTAAAACCTGTCTCCAATACACCATCCAGGGGCTAATACCCATCTCCAATACACCATCCAGGGGCTAAAACCTGTCTCCAATACACCATCCAGGGGCTAACACCTGTCTCAAATACACGATCCAGGGGCTAAAACCTGTCTCCAATACACCATCCAGGGTGTAACAACTGAGAACTTCCGGTCCCCAGCGTGGCGATTAAGCATTGAACCGCTACGGCATCTGGAGTATTTATCTTTGTGGCTGCGGTTTTCATTTCGCATTTTCCTCATGTTGGACTGGTAGTATATGGTTCCATCGCCCTGCTACTGAGTGAGTGCGTGGCGCGACTCTGTGAGCTGTGATATTCACGTGGAATGCTTCTACATGTCCGCTTTTGTTTGTCCAGTGACCTGCATGTTCGGAACAATGGCTGTACGGCTGTTGCTGAATTGACTGATTTGCCTTTTCGATTCACTAGTGCATTTTTCAGGAGACTCCTGGGAGTCGGCGCTGGAGCTACGGAGTTCGTGCTTAATGCGACGCTTTCGGCGGGTCGCCCTGCGGATAGAGACAGAGCCATGTGAGAAAACCCGGGTCAATGACGTCTTTCTGGTGTTTGCTGATTCCATCGACGATGAACTGTGGTTTTCGTGGAGGACTTTTGTGTTGGCATTCTGGAGGCGGCATTATGCACAGTGTACCTGTGCGAGCTGTTGGATTGCCGAGACTCCTGTCTGTTCCACTTTTCACATTGGACAGTGAGGAGCATTTTGTGTGATATTCACTGGTACAGGAACGGAGCATAATGGGGACTACCCGTTGCCATGAAGTTGGAACATCGACTAACTAACTAACTAACAAACACCATGCAGGGGCTAACCCCTGTCTCCAATACACCACCCAGAGGCTTACACCTGTCTCCAATACACCACCCAGAAGCTAACCCCTGTCTCCAATACACCACCCAGAGGCTTACACCTGTCTCCAATACACCACCCAGAAGCTAACACCTGTCTCCAATACACCACCCAGAGGCTTACACCTGTCTCCAATACACCACCCAGAAGCTAACCCCTGTCTCCAATACACCACCCAGAGGCTTACACCTGTCTCCAATACACCACCCAGAAGCTAACCCCTGTCTCCAATACACCACCCAGAGGCTTACACCTGTCTCCATAAGAGTGTGCGTTAAGAGGTCATATCTGCCTCTGTTGACGATTGTGTGAAGAAGGCAACATGACGCTAACGACGTTCCTAGTGTTATTGGGAACAGAGACGACAACAGAGGCCAGGCAGGCGGGAGGAAGAAGCTGGCGGTCTCACGCCCAAGTCTAAGACCCATCACGATGTATCCAGTCTATGATGATTGCCTTCCGGAGGGCAGACTGGTTGGCGGGTAGGTACACATAAAACGAATTTGTGGGACGATTTAAGAGGACAAGAGGACGCAGCATCACACTCTCTACGGAGATGACACCACAGTGTCTACCCACTCCATATATCTTCTTGTTCTTTCACAAACAATATAAAACACTAAGTGTTGGCAGCTTTACAAAATACAGTTACAGCAA